>NIPM01000221.1:0-87196 GCA_002738285.1 Holacanthella duospinosa | reverse complement strand
GCTCTCCAAATTCCCTTAATGGATTTGGTTGGGTCAGCTAGGAGGGTTTTGTAACTGGGCCAGTTGGATGTGAACCAGGTTTTTGCATTACCGTCCAACAACCGGTCAAAGTTGTTGACGATAAATTTTTCGTCGTAACCCAAGGACTCTAGATCGGTATTGAGGCGTTTATTCCTCAGCATCTCTAGAACCATCGTGTCTCCTAAGGTATTGGAGAGTACTGTTTACATTAAGGTCGGGGCGTTTGGGTTGTGGGGTAGGAATAGGTAGAAAATTGGTCGGGGAAGGGGAACTATTTCGAGGAAGATTGGGAGGTAAATTCCTACGGTCTCTGGTTTGGGTATTGCGAAGGGGACGGGTAGGAGTAGGGTGTATGTTGGGTTCCGGGATGCGATAGTTGGGTTCGGGGAAATCAATTAGGGATCGTTCGTGGGNAGGAGTAGGGTGTATGTTGGGTTCCGGGATGCGATAGTTGGGTTCGGGGAAATCAATTAGGGATCGTTCGTGGGGAGGGGATGGAGTAGTAGATTGAGGAGGGGTAGTGGTTTGGCTTGAAATAGAAGCGGTAATTGGTAGGGGTTGAGAAATAGGGCGATAAGATGATTGAGCCGCTCTTCCCTGCATCCACATATCCGCCAGTGCGGGGTTTCTCCATTGGAGAACGTGAGGTGTGTAGTTTTGTGAATCTCTTGGAGGTACCGAAAACTCCCTCTGTTCCCTACTTATAGGGATAGGGGGTTCCGTAGTTCCTCTCAATGAGCGGGGTAAGTATGGTGCACCCACTTGGTCACGTTCCTCATCGTGCGGGGAGATAGGGTCAACAGGGCTTGTTGCGCAAGAGACAGGGGTACGGTGTGTCATTAGGGATGTTGATTGTTTTGTTCGGAAAATTTTGTATTGTAAAGATTTTCTTGAAAAATTTGTGTAAAAGTTGGAAAAATTGGAAAGGAATTGGATAAGGAATGTAACTTAGGGAATTTTTGGGTAGGGAGAAATGGTGGGGGATAAATAAAAATTATTGTGGAATTATTTGTGGGAGTTTGGGAAAAATTTGGAAAAATTTAGGACTTAATTGAATAATCGGGGAGATAATTCTGTAGGAATATGGAATTATTTTAGGGTAATGACGGTATCGGGTGATTTGGGAATAATTGCTAAAGTTTACGAATAATTTAATGGATTTGGGAATAAGTTTAGAAGATTTTGTGAATTTAGACAATTTTTGTGATTATTTAAGGGTAAATGGACATTAATAGCGGCTTTAGGGTATCAGGGATAGTATAAAATAAAATTTGGATATGTGTGGGATGAATGGGAGGGATGCCCAGATATTGGGTGCGGGGTGGTGACAAATTTAAAATTTTGACTGACAGCTATGATTTTTAGGAAGGTCAAATGATGCTGCTGATTGGGTGTAAAGTCGGGGTTGGCTTTAACAAAACCAACTTTTTAACTCCGAATTCGGTTTTTTAAAGCCGAATTCTGAGTAATTTATAACCGAAAAGATTAATCTAAAGGACCAGGGATGCTATTGATGATAATGTATGCAAAATAATAATTCAGTTTACACAAAAAAAAATCCTAACGATTTATTTTACTAAAATTTTTTGTGTAGTTAGAACCGTTAAATTTTTACTGGAAGCGAAAAATAAATCAAAAATCGGGCATGACCCGTAACCAAATTGACACAAATTGTTGGCTTATAAGCCTGAGCACTAAACGCCCCTGTGTCTGGGACTTAAGTCCCCACGACAGACAACCAAGCAGAAAAACTTAATAATAAAATAATGAATATAAATATAATATTTATAAATATTTAACAAACCTGGGAGTCATAAGACTCCCTGATGTGGTTGGCTGTTCCTTGGCTTGAGAGAAGTAGTGGTCGTCGTCTTCTCCTACGACGAGAAGGAATCCGGATTTGATGATCCGATTTCCGCGAACGAGTGCAAAAAAAAAAGATTTTGAAAAACTGAAAAAAAAAACTTAAAAAGTAAAATAACTCGCCATCTTATGTAAGACAGCAGGGTCCCATTGGGGACAAATTAGGGACTTAATAAATTATTTGGGAATGGGATTGGTATTTTGGGGATATTGGGATAGGGTCAGGGAAGCGACGGGGCAAGGGTTGGGAATTGGTTGGGTATTTTGGGCCAAAGGAAAAACCGATTAAATTAAGAGAGAAACGGGAAAATAGAAGGGAATCAGAGGTCGCGGGATCACCTTACCAATCTGGTGAGAGTCCACCGACCACAGGACCAAAAAACCGAATTGGAGGAAAGTCCAGAAAAATCCGAAAAACAACTCACTGAAGAGCAAAGGTAGAGGAGATAGTAGGTAGAGACCAGCCGGTTTTAGACTGCCTTCTCATTCTCTTTTTCGCAAGATGGATGGAGCGTCGGTTTGGGAGAAATTCTTCCACACCGACGAGCCATTCACCTTGAGGGATGGTTTTATTTTTTAAAGAAAGTGGGAAACAACTTACCCATCTAACACTTTCCAGCCCTTCACTCCTCCAAGCTAAATTGACCTTGTAACAACTAGCCTTATATAGCCTATGTATGCAGGGGAACAAGCTTTTAAGCCAACAAAGCGCTAGTTAAATTGAAGTTACCAAAAAACTACGCTTGCCAAGATCTTCTTCGCTTGGTAAATTCCTTTACTCGAATGACGGTAAATCAAAAGATGCTGGAGAATTTTAAAGTTTAAAAGATTTTAGAAGTAGTAAGTAATTGTCCGGATAATATGATTAGTCAAGAATTAATGACTTGGAATTCTGATGAGTCTCGAGGAATTAGAAATATCTGACTTTTTTAATGTTGTCTAGCCAAATTCCGATCCCGATACAGACGGTTGACTAAAATAGGAATGAATAATTTTCCTCAAATTTCTGAAAAGAATTTAGTTAACTTTTACAGAAGAATATGAATGAAAGTTTGAGTGAGCCAATGACTCAGCCCTTCATACCCTTAAATTACCTTTCTCTCAGACTTTTAAACACTTAAATTACCTTTCTATTAGTATTCTTACTTTTTGAAAGCCTAGCTTATAAGGTTCAAAATGATACAAACCGCAAAATAAATTCCAGCAAAAAAGACCCTCCTTCTTCACTATTCTTTTATTTTTTACTTTCGTTTTGCGAGCTATTTATTGAGCGCTTAGTAGCCCTTCTAATTATTCATTTACAGTTAAACCTGATATATTTATTTTTTTTAACAAACCGAGGATCATTGGTAACTCGCAAATAATAATAATAATAAGTAAACTTTTCATAATTTTCAATTATTGAAGATTGCATCAAGAAATTAACGAAACGCTATAAGATTAGATTCATGAATAATTATTACAACCAATGAGGGAATTTTTATTTTTGTAATCTACTGTATATAGAATAGATGAGAAAAAGTTTTGTAACTTTGTCAAAATCCCTTAAAACCCATTATTAATTTATTATCGGTTAATTTCAACCTCCAACAAATTCACCAGAGTCCTGGTTGTGGGAGATTTCAATTCCAGAATCGGATCACACGACAGGATGCCTCCGACCAATGGCCTTTACGCAGCTCTGTGTTTTCTTCTGGAATAAATTCTGTGGCAGAATTTTTCTTCCAAGCAGAATTTCTGCCCTCCCAAAGCGGAGAAGAATGGGAAAAGAATTGTGATTCTGCTCCACTTTCCGCTTTGGTATACACAGTTAGTTTTTTTCCGCTGAGTTAAATTTAAATAATAACAATAAAATTTTAAAAGTTCCCTCGCTCAAGCCAAGGATAATAGAGATTGTGACATGAGACTGCCCAAATCCTCATGCGCAAAAGCAAATTCCACACAATAATTTGGCTCAGGAAGGTCCTTCGACCTTCCTGGAGCGGAAAAGAAAAATTAGGTTTTATTCTGCTGCCGAACGAGTCTGGCAGAAATTCCGCAGCTAAAAATTAGATTAGGTGAGTACTAGTTGAGCGAAAAGGGGAGCAGAATCGGAATTTCTTGTCCGCTAGGTCGATTCGGTTGCCAAATGGCTAGCTGAGTACCTTAAAGGAGTAAGCAAAGACAAATTCAAAAATTCTCAAGGTGACAGATTGTTACACTGTTGTACAGAAGCTAGACTAAATGTAGCGAATGGAAACATATTAGGTAATGAAACCGGAGATTTCACTTTTGTCAATAGTGCTAACGGAGGCTCAAGCACAGTTGACTACGCCTTCTATCTTTATACGACTCAAGAAAGATTCCAAGTATTGGATTGGTCATTCCCAGATCACTTCCTATTACTATTTTCATTTGACCTACCTGTCCACCACAAAGCAGTCACTCCAAAAATAACAAAGTGTAGCCTAAATTTCCATGAAGAAGTGGACAAATTATATGAATACAACAAATGTCTTTCCAAAAAATTAAAATCTCAAAAATAGGAGAAAATGATCCTAAAAATAAACTAAAACTCAATAGACTACACACTAAAAGAACATTTCAGACCGCAAACTGTGAGAGATCAGAATATCACGTATTTTCAAAATTCCAACGAATGGTGGTTCGCCACATGACTGCAAAAAGTACGACAGTGTTTAAAAATGCATGGGCCAATTTTGTCAGTATTTAATAGTAGTAATGTTCACTCCAGTAATGGTTTCGCTCTTATAACTGTAACTACTGAAAACTCAGATCTGATGTTTCAAAATCTATTTGAAAAACTTATTGTGAAGAAGAAAAAGCCGATGCCGTTCCTCCCTGACCAACCAGTTCGGATCAGTAAGGAGAACGTCCCAAAAGGTTACAGCTAGTCAGATCTTCAGCAAAGAAATATTTTGTATCCACAAGGCATTACAGGGTCTACCTGTGAATTTTTTTTAACTTGCGAGACTCATCTGAGGAAATCTTGTATGGTAATCAGAATTATATTTTTAAACGAGATTGTATCATCGGATCAATATTTTACAGGAGCAGTTTACACCGAAAAATTGCAGGCTGTAACAAAATAATGCCCAAGTTCAAATTTCCCGTGAATTTCGTATCATGTTATCTTACATTGGTCAACACTGCTTCAGATGAATATTTTCCACAACACATCTTCAAAATTTTCAAACAGAATCACTATATTTCCTTAATACTAATTTACTACTTCACTACACCCCTATTCTCGGAGAAGGGGTACGACAGTTGCTCGAAGTTGCTTTGTTTGATCTCTATCTGAATCCTGGGGAAAAGGCGAAAAAAACATATTTGTAAATTCCGAACACAAGATTATTCAAACAAAAACCTCCTACCGATCTGAACATTTGTTTAGTAAAAATGCTTTTGGTCTTTTACCTTTGGTTGAAGACATAAACAAGATACTCAAGAATATGTCTGTGAATATTCATTTAAACACGCTTGTGACCCTCGCTCCGGCAAGGGACGAGTTTCTTATTCTAATTAATAATGTCAACGACCGGCAGGTTAAAATAAGTTAATCCTATGCTAAAGCAATAGGATTTAGTGATAATAAGTTTTCATCCGGGCGTCATCAAGCACCTTCAACATGTTCAAAGGCATTTTACGACATTATTGATGTACAAAAGAAGTTGAAATTTGTAGTATGTAAAGAGGACAAGAACGATATAATTGTCAAAGAACTTAGTGTAAAAACTGTCGTCGACTTCTTTTAAGAAATGAATCGGTCTCTTACATCCTTTCTAGCATCCTTTGTATATGATGGAGAATGTTTTGAATATGAATACGAAGGACGGGGTGGATTCAGTGTTAGGCTTTTGCCATTTCTAAAATATCTTTCTGATGTTCCGTTAAACACGTGGCTTTGTCAACATCATCAGCCGTTTTCCTCCTACCCTGATATCGACTTGGGGAATTACGTCTGATTTTACTATCGTTACTTCAAACATAGTTCAACCGCAGCCATTTTAAGGAAAACTATTGTCATACCTAAGAGTGTTCTAATCTGTTTATTCAGCTGGGCTTGTTCACTATAAACCAGATACACTAAAATATGTTCCGGTGAAGACTTATCTTCCAATTCAAAATGTCAACATTCAAAATAACAGACGAAGAGGGTATTCAACCTAAGTTTAAACCTAAATCCAGTACTGTGGTTCTTCTGCATGTGCGAAATTTTTTATAATATTGCGAAAATTTACAAATTTGCTCAGTAACGATCCGTTGATCTTTCTTGAATGACAAATTTTATTCATTCTGATTTCCCCCTACTGTTATGAGAAAGATTTGCACTAAGGATATTGTGAAATCAAATCGTCAAAAAGTGAAAATTCCCAAAATCATGCTAATAGTGATTCAAAATTTACAAATCAGACAGGAGGGGGTACATTAGCAGATTCTGGANGTCAGGAGGGGGTACATTAGCAGATTCTGGAATTTTTTTTTTAGAATTTTCTTATCAAATTCCACTTTCCAAGCACAGTACTACAAGGAAGTGGTCAAGCTTAGCAAGTCNATTGTGAAATCAAATCGTCAAAAAGTGAAAATTCCCAAAATCATGCTAATAGTGATTCAAAATTTACAAATCAGACAGGAGGGGGTACATTAGCAGATTCTGGAATTTCCTTTTTAGAATTTTCTTATCAAATTCCACTTTCCAAGCACAGTACTACAAGGAAGTGGTCAAGCTTAGCAAGTCNCTTTTTAGAATTTTCTTATCAAATTCCACTTTCCAAGCACAGTACTACAAGGAAGTGGTCAAGCTTAGCAAGTCTCAGGCTAGCAAATAACGCAATATGTCACAAACGGGGATCGACGCAGAAAAACGTAAAAAAAAAGTCTAAAAACTCACAAATCAGCGCTAAAAAGGGTCGGAAGACCAAGAAAGGAGTAAGTCGCAAAAAATTAAAAAAGAGAAAGTGTGGGAATCAGAACCGTGTTAGTGATTTAAAGTAAAAATGAAAAACAAGACTGTTGTTTACTCCAATAATAAATAAAACTTTAGAAGCCAACTGAATATCTTCAACTTCCATTCTACTGCTGTGTCGGTGGCTAGTTCTACATATTGATCTTTAATGAGTTTGACAACTATTAAAGATTCCTACAATCCAATCATCTTTANGGTGGCTAGTTCTACATATTGATCTTTAATGAGTTTGACAACTATTAAAGATTCCTACAATCCAATCATCTTTAAAACCCTAGTTCTACTAATCAGTACTATAGTTTTAACGGTGGTTACCTGTACGTAAAGGCCAGGATTTTTTCAAACACTGGAACTGCGTTACAAGCTACTGATGTCGTGGCCCCTAGAAGTTGGTTTCTCTAAACCGCTTTCTTGAGCATAATTGTCAACATTAATAGAGTCCCAGTGTTCAGTGCGCGTTGCCAACGAAATAATACATATTGAAAGTTATTTATTCTTTTATAAATATTATTTATGCATTTCTTAAGCCTCCAATTTCCTTTAAATTAAATCAGTGTTCAATTAGAATTCAAGGAGGAAGGTCGCTCAAATTTTCGCTCTTTTATTTTCTAATTACATTCATTACTAATTTAATTGTAATTATTTTTATTAGTTTTAATTGTTTTCCAAGTTTATTATCACTTTAGTGCATCTATTGAGTGCATAATTCTTGAATCAATTCCTTTTAACTTCTGTCCGTGTCAAACATCTGATCTGTTCCTGTTCCTGACCTGTTTCTATCATCATTATTAAACATTTGTTCCTGATCTGTTCCAGTTCCTGACCTGTCTTTGGCCTGTTCCTTACCTGCTCCTGAACTGTTGCTGACATGAATCCTTTCCTAGTAAAAAAATTGTTCCAGTGGTATCTGTTACTGAATCTACCTCAAATCTTATTTTGTTCCTGTGTATAAATAACATCCCTATACAAATTACTTTGTGTTCACTTTGGATACGAGCAAAACATTGGTCCTTCGAGCCGGATTTTCAACATCTGGCGCACTCACGATCGTAAAATTCCATTTGGATACAAGGTACTCTCTTTTCTATTCTCACTAGCTAACGAATCACAATGGTCCTTTCCCAGTTCGAGAAGCTGAAGAGAGATAGGAAGAATAAAGTGAAAAGGCTGCTGAAGTTTGAGAATCTTATCCAGGAGAACGCGAACAAGCCGTTGGATGTAATTGACATCAACCATTTCCTCAATGAAAAAATGTCCACGACAGAATTTTGACAATATGCACTTCAGAAGAATTACATGCTCAAGATGAAGAGATGGACGAAATCTTTGATCTCACTGACCGAGTCGTCATCGGATTTGAGAAGATTCGTGCCATTTTTCCCAAACCTGACACAACGGATGCTACAATTCCTCAAGTGTCAAACTTCAAGAATGCTCCAGGGTCTGGCATCCGACTTCCGAGGATTTCTCTCCCAACATTCTCAGGTGACGTGAACGATTGGGTCTCCTTCCGCGATATGTTCATCACCACAATCCACAACAACGCTTCCTTATCCGATGCACAGAAGTTGACATACCTTCAGTCAAGTCTGACAGGATCTGCAGCGAAACTTACCAAGTCATTCAGCATTACCGATGCCAACTACGAGATTGCGTGGCATATTATCCAGAACCGATTCCAGAATGAGCGAGAACTATTCCTTAGTATCATGCGCAAGTTCGTCGGTCATCAACCCATCCATTCAGACAATCCAAGTACTATCCGGTCTTTGATTGATTCAACATTGGAATGTGAAAGAGCCTTAGTTGCGATCACCATTCAAGATAAATGGGATGCAGCTTTGGTATTCATGGTATCACAAAAGTTGTACCCAGTATCTCGTGAATTTTGGGAGATGAGTCTGAAGGACACTTCCGTCCCGTCATGCAGAGAATTACTGGATTTCTTGAAACAACGTGCTCGATCTCGCATGGCAAGCGGAACCAAGCCGAAGTCAGAGACAAGACATGAACCAGGAAAACCACAACGCTCTTTTCAATTTCATCATGGAAACTTTGAGTCTTTCCATATAAATGGGAATTCATCACAAGATTCTAGCCATCTAACTCAGTGCAAATCATGCACAGAAAAGCATCCACATTACAAATCCCAACATTGTTAGCAAAATCACCTCAAGAAAGATCCGCAACTGTTTATAAGGCTGGACTATGATGTATTGATGGATGTAATTAGAAGCCGACTTTTCATATTATTATCGGCACGCCGCCGTTGCCGAATGGATTCTTCGGTGTGCCGTTTTTTTTCATTAATTTTTTTCGTGTAAATTTTTGGTGTTTGTTTTTTACTTTCGTGTATTTCTCTTTCGTGTGTTTATCTTTTGTATGTAAATCTTTCGCGCATTTACCTTTCCTGCGTAAATCTTTCGTGTATTAATCTTTGGTGTATTTTTTTTCGTGTGTTTTGTTTATGTATGATGTGTCATGTTCAGTGATGGGGAGCACAAACGCATATCCCAACCCAACCCAACTTGGGATTTTTTTAAAGTCTCCCCAACCCAACCCACCTCAAAAGCTCTTTCAACGGTTTATATCCCAAACCAACCGGTTGGTCGGCCCATCACTGGTCCTGTTCATGTTTATTTGTCGATTCGCCCGCCATAGATTAACTCGCACCCGGTTTAGTGATATCTCTATTTTACCTTTGTCGTATCTCGTGTCGTCACTATTGTGTCGTCATGGGGCATTTAGGGTTTGTTGAAGCATAATGCAAAGAAATTTCCTCTATAGCTTCGCCAGAGGAGATTTGCATTATCTCTTAATTGAAAATTTAACTTAAAAATTTAAATCACCTATCCTTCACTTATTTAAAATTTGAAAAGCTTAACTTTTGTGAGTGAAGACAAAAGAGACGAGAAAGAGAGAAAGACATCATCACTAAATGTTTTCTCTCAAAGCATTCTCGCTTTGTGTCTCTCTAGCAACGCTTGAGAGTTGCTTAGATGAACTCTAAATTGAATAATCTATCCGTCTTGTAAAGGCTTACTCAAGAGACGGATAAGTGAAAGTGATCACTGAACCGGGCGTAAGCAGAGGAAATATTTCCTTCCTTTTATGTCGCAGTCTCAAACCATTTGAATAAAAGTATCTTTGCATTTTGAAGACACGACAAGGCAACAAAATGAAAAATACAATTCGGCTGACTCAGCCAAAATGCAAACTACAAAATACACCGGTTTCACTCCACCCAACCACAAACTACAAAATACAAATTGTATTTAAAATACAGTATTTTCAAACTACATGTATTTTGTCCAGCCTTGCAAATCGACTTCTTTAAAAAATATCAAGTCAAATTTGAACCTCTCTGAAGCAAGGAAACCTCTCGAAAGTTGCTTGAGAAATCCAAATGCATTAAATTTGCAAAAAATCAAGAAACCACTACTTTTTCTGACCAACAGGGAACGTTGGTTAGTTTGGGCCAAGAAGAAATTTTCTTGGAACAAAAATTGCCACTCTATCATTTGGAGTGACGAAAAGAAGTTCAACCTTGACGGTCCTGATGGGTTTACTTTTTATTGGCATGACTTGCGCAAGGAGAAACTTCTATATTCCAAAGGGTACGCAGGAAATGCTTGCGTATTGATTCTGGAGGCGTTCAGTTTCCATGGCTAATCACCTATGACTTTTCTACTCACCACCCACATGCTGTCGAGTAACAAAACCATCTGTTGCATAAACTAATCCCTCATTTTGGACGACTTTGACAAGGTAATGGCGTCTTGCTGCAAGAAAATACCAGTTACCACACGGTAAATTCCATAAATAACTTCCTCCAAGCGAGTGGAATTCCCGTGACGCCTCACCCTGTACTTTCTCCAAGATTTGAATCCGATCGAGAACCTATGGGGCGACCTCGTGATGGAGTGAAGCTGTTCTGTTCGGTAGGAGAATTAACAATGGCGATTGAAACTGTTTCGATCGAGATTCCCAATCTAAGACTAAGAAAATTGTTTGAACCAACTTTTCTTGAAATGGATGAACTCTGGATTCTCTATTCGCTCCATTGTCCTTTTTTCTAAATACAATAGTTAATGTAAGAAATAAAATTACCTGCAATTTAATCCAAAAAAAAAGTTTTTTTCAAAAAAAAATTTGAAAAATTCTAATTTTTTTTTTATTTTTCACAAAAATTAATTTTTTTTTTCTAATTTTTTGCAAAAATTATTCAAAATTGGTACAAAACATCTTGAATCGAATTTGTATACGATTAAAAAAAATCTTGAACATAGGTGATTGATATCAAATGATATCCTGTCTATTTCCAAAAGTACATTTTTAGTTCCACAATTTATTTTTTGGAAATAGAAATGAAACGGACGGGCTCTTGAAATGATTTCTGTAACGATAAATTGACACAAAAATATTGACATGAAATGGACACGATATGAGCTGGATATTGACTTCATCTTAATAGAATATCTGCAAGTCTAAATCGCAGGTAACTTTGTAGTTTTGTTAAAGATAGAAAGAATTATAGAGTTGATGTCTTTAGATGGGATGTTTTAAACCTTTACCTGACCTACTTCTAACTCACCCACTCACTAATAGCTTGTGTCATAGCGAGAGGATGACTTTGGATTGTGCGTCACCTAATAAGGTGGCAAAACTTAAGAAACAATACAGCCCCCGCCAAGTTAATCCGGGTCGTAGAAAGTCGCTTTCACCAAAAAAAAAATTTAGACAGCAAATAAATAGCGCGAAATCCAAAAGTTGGAAGGAATGAAGTTAGCGTGTGTTCGAAAGAACCTAACGTTAGTAAAATTAATTTACAGCAGCAGAGAGAAAACTCAAAGTCGAGGAATGGGGTATGATACCTTCGCATCTACTCCACCTCGTTCAACAGAGAACCTGTCGACTCCTCTCTCTGCCACTCTACTATATTTTTGTGACGATACTCCATTCTGTAATTCTAATTCATGATTTGAGAGTAAAAACCAAATTGAGCAATGACCCCTTAAATCTATTCCATCTCACTCAACAGAGAACCTGCCCACCCTCCCCTCTCTCTGCCTCTCTCCTTTGCTTCATTGTTTTGCATTAGCCTATGTCTAATCAAAACATATTTTATATTCATAAAATTAACTTCACTTCCATTATTTCATAATTGTGTATCGCCTACCCCAAGCAGTTTTTGGTGAAAGGCGGAGAAAGAAGGCCCGGATTAATTTGGCGGGCCCTTTACAGGGCCAGGCTTAATTCAGTATACAATAAAGAAAGTATTTACGTAAAAACTCGTATGAAAAAAACGTCTCACTCCGTCTGTATCCTCACGCAAAAAATTCCCTCCAGAGGATTGCGCGCCAATAAGTTATTGATGAACTGGATTTCTTTGAATCACCAATATTATTAATTACATATTATCATAATTCTTTATCTCACAACCGACTCAAGACAGTAAATTAGATATTGCCATTGAAGGAAAACAACAGGAGCATTTCAGCAGAAAGAGTATGTAAAGGTTTCAGCTTCTTCATGCATTAAATGAAGATGACACGGATAGACGAATACAATTTGTGGAGATTATGGCAGACCGATGAAACGAGGATGAAACTTTTGTCTCCCGAATAGCTTTCTCGGACGAGAGTACCTTTTTCTTAAATAGAGAAGTTAATAAGCACAACTACCGCTATTGGTCATCAGAAAAATCTTTATTGGGTTGCGCCACTAAAGATGCAAGGATCCCCCAAGGTGACGGTTTGGTGTGGGCTTCTTGCTGATGGAATCATTGGTCTCATTTTCTTCGAAGAAAACGTAAATCAAAATAATTACTTGGAAATGTTGATAGAAAATACGGTACCAGAAATGATGCAAGCGGCAGAGGACCAGGGCATAGGCGCTAATGCAGTTTGGTGCATGCAAGACAGTACACCTGCTCATTTTGCTCGCTCCATGAAGAACTATTTGAACCTAACTTTTCCGAATAGATGAATCGGTAGACGCGGTCCAATTGAGTGGCCACCAAGATCACCTCACTTAACCTTCTAACCGATTTTCGAGTGCAAAATTTTTTGCACATGATTTTTTCATTTGCAAAAATTTATACATGCTGAGTCGAGATAACCACGGCTGTATGACTATTGAGAACATGAGAAGAAGTTCCTAGGGTGGAGAAACCTTCTGGACCATCCCCACTCTCGTCACATTCCTCCTCTTTAGAGGATTCAAGCTCTTCTTCAGAAGACAGACCCTTCTGCATCTGTAATCCAATTCATTGACTTCATTGAAAAAAAATTTTTTTTAAATTAATATCCATATCATTTGTTCCTTTGTCACTCCCTCAGAACCGTCACCTCGAACTAAATCTTAAAAAAAAACAATAGATATAGGTCGAGGTGTAGGAAGTGAGAGAGGGACAAGGGAACCTAAGTAAATTTAAAGAAACTTACATCTGAAGCCCCTTGTCCCTGCCTCAGAACCGTCACTTCGAACTAAATCTAAAAAAATGAGGTTGAGGTCGAGGTGAAGAAAGTGTAGGAGGGACAAAATTACTTTAACAAACTTTATAAATTTCATTTGATATCCCTTGTCCCTTCCTTACAACCGTAACCTCGTTCTCAATTTGAAAAAACAAACAAAAGATTGAGGTCGAGGTGTAGGAAGTGACGGAATAACAAGGGAATCTAAGTAAACTTAAAGGAACTTATAGCTGATGTCCCTTGTCTCTCTTTCAGAACCGTCACCTCGAACTAAATCTGAAAAAAAAACAATAGATTTAGGTCGAGGTGTAGGAAGTGAGGATGAGACATGGGCATCTAAGTAAACTTGAAGAAACTTACAAAGGATGTTCATTATCGCTCCCTCAGCACCGTCACCTCGAACTAAATCTGAAAAAAAAAACAGTAGAATTAGGTCGAGGTGTAGGAAGTGAGGGAGAGACAAGGGAATCTAAGTAAACTTAAAGAAACTTAAAGCTGTTGTCCTTTGTCACTCCCTCAGAACCGTCACCTCGAACTAAATCAAAAAAATAGATTTAGATCGAGGTGTAGGGAGTGAGGGAGAGACAAGGGAATCTAAGTGAACTTAAAGAAATTTACATCTGAAGCCCCTTGTCCCTTCCTCAGAACCGTTACTTCGAACTAAATCTAAAAAAAAAGGTGAGGTCGAAGTGTAGGAAGTGAGGGAGATACAAGGTTACTTTAGCAAACTTTAAAACTTTTCATTTGATATCCCTTGTCCCTTCCTTACAACCGTAACCTCGTTCTCAATTCGAAAAAACAAACAAAAGATTGAGGTCGAAGCGTAGAAAGAGACGGAGGGACAAGGGCATCTAAGTAAACTTAAAGAAACTTACAGCTGATGTCCCTTGTCATTCCTTCAGAACCGTCACCTCAAACTAAATCTGAAAAAAAAATCAGCAGAATTAGGTCGAGGTGTAGAAAGTGAGGAAGAGACAAGGGCATCTAAGTAAACTTAAAGAAACTTACAGCTAATGTCCCTTGTCACTCACACAGACCCGTCACCTCGAACTAAATCTGTAAAAAAAAAGATTGAGGTCAAGGTGTAGGAAGTGAGGGAGGGACAAGGTTACTTTAACAAACTTTAAAACCTTTCATGTGATATCCCTTGTCCCTTCTTCACAACCGTATCCTCGCTCTTAATTTGAAAAAACAAACAAAAGATTGAGGTTGAGGTGTAGGAAGTGACGGATGGACAACGGCATCTAATTAAACTTAAAGAAACTTACAGCTGATGTTTCTTGTCTTTTTCTCAGAACTGTCACCTCGAACTAAATCTGAAAAAAAAACAATAGATTTAGGTCGAGGTGAAGGAAGTGAAAGTGGGAAAAGGGCATCTAAGTAAACTTAAAGAAACTTACAGCTGATGTCCCTTGTCACTCCCTCAGAACCGTCACCTCGAACTAAATCTGAAAAAAAAAGATTGAGGTCAAGGTGTAGGAAGTGATGGATGGACAAGGGTACTTTAACAAACTTTAAAACCTTACATGTGATATCCGGTGTCCCTTCCTCTTCTCACAACCGTACCCTCGTTCTCAATCTGAAAAAACCAAACAAAAAATTGAGGTCGAGGTGTAGAAAGTGAGGGAGGGACAAGGGTACTTTAACAAACTTTAAAACCTTACAAGTGATATCCCTTGTCCCTTCCTCTCTTCACAACCGTAACGTCGTTCTCAATTAAAAAAAAAAAAGATTGAGTTCGAGGTGTAGGAAGTGAAGGAGGGACAAGGGTACTTTAATGAACTTAAAAAACTGATTATTATTGTGATATTTAAATAAATTTTTTATTTACCTTTTCTTCTTCCTTTGCTTCACTGAGTTTATTCTTTCAATTTTGTTGAGGTTTGGTCTCTCGAACCCAAGCTAACTTTATTTCCACCAAATTTTGAATTTTGCGCTATTTATTTGCTGTCTAAATTTTTTTTTGATGAAAGCAACTTTCTATGGTCCGGATTAACTTGGCTCACTCTGTATAAGAATCCTATTTTTCAACAACATGCACCTGAAGATGCCAAAGAAAAACTTCATTGAAAGGTTTCCTTTTTTTTGAACCAATTCAGCAGTTACAAATTTTTACTTATAGTGTTATAGGTTGAATTAATCAAATCAAGAATTAACCAAGGCCAATCCAAAAACACCAACTGATTTACCTTATCCTGATTTGCAGTCAAATTGTAAAAATTGTTTGCTTGGCGTTTGCTTGAGACCTTTGTCCCAGCTGTTAATTATTAATAAAATATTCTTTGCACTCTGTTGTAATACTTTAATAAGTTTCTGGTAAATTAACTCAAGTTGATAAGAAACTGATCTCTATTAAATTTTTATTATAACTAATTTTTTTCCGTTTTTGAATTTAATTTTTAGTTTTAAAGTTTACATTTTTACAAAAACAATTTGTGTGGTCAATCAAGAAAATGACTTCATTCCCCACCACGTTTCAAAGCCGTCAGTAATTCTTTTCTTTCGTTTTGTAGGGCTCGACAGAGATTGGTCATTTTAGTAAGTCCTTCATGTGCTTTTGCAATTTCTGTTTGTAATTTTGTGTGATGTTCTTCTGCAGCTTTGAGGGAAGCATTACTTTCTGCCCATTTCTTTTTCCATTCTGTTGTATCCGTTTCCAAATTTTTTGTTCTGTTGCACATCTTTTCAAAAAATTTAAAAAATATTAGTTATACTAGAGGTTCTTGAACCTTCAGTTTCCAAAAACAACAGTGATAGTGTGATAACAACTTCTAAAAATTAAGTAAGCCATTAGGGCAAATCAATCTGCCGCTTTTGAGATTTTGAAATTTTGAACTTTTGAAGTTTGCAAAGGGTTTATCAAACTTAAAATGAAACGAGCTCTGTGATTGGCTGTTGAGCTTCAAAAGAGATTTTGAAGTTTCACATGAGAAAAGGCTTTAGCAAGTCTATTTGAAATTCTTGATTTTTATTTTTAAGTTTAATTTTTAACATTTTTAAATATCTTGTCATCACAGTGAGGAAGGACATTTTCCCACCAGGCTTTAGATTTAATCACCTACGTATTAATAATAAGCTATTATGCTTATCACTGTAATTAAATTGTGTTAGCGATGACATATCTCCTTACCTTTGACCGAGGGGATAAATACCTACACATCAAGAGTATTTCTACTTCCTCAAGGGTATTTTTCAGTATTTTTTTATTTTCATCATCTTCATCGAGTGCAAAGAATAATTGAAGTGCTTCCCCACAGACGGAGTTGATTAATTTTAATCGTTTTTGCGACATTTTAAAAATGAAAATAAAATTGTGAAAGTTTTTTTTGCAAATTGAAATCAATCAATTTGAACTTTGCAAAGTTCNAATAATTGAAGTGCTTCCCCACAGACGGAGTTGATTAATTTTAATCGTTTTTGCGACATTTTAAAAATGAAAATAAAATTGTGAAAGTTTTTTTTTGCAAATTGAAATCAATCAATTCGAACTTTGCAAAGTTCAAAATTGGACTGCGCATGCTCCAAAATTTCAAAAGTTCAAAATTTCAAAATTTCAAAAGCCACTTTGATTTGCCCTATTGTGTTGTAGCCTAACAAACTTTGCAATAGCGGTTACTAATACAGTATGTTCCATATTAAAGTTTGTTCGACTTTCCCTAAAATGACTAAGGGAACTCAATGAACAACACAAAAGGTATCCAAAACTGAACTTAGCTCACCAAAATAATTGTGATTTCAAATCAGTTTTAAGCTTAGATGTTCTTTAAGTNATGACTAAGGGAACTCAATGAACAACACAAAAGATATCCAAAACTGAACTTAGCTCACCAAAATAATTGTGATTTCAAATCAGTTTTAAGCTTAGATGTTCTTTAAGTTTTTTATTAAATTCAACTACCTACTCCTTTTCCGATTTCGGGATTTTTTTTAAATTAACATTATACAAGCTTGAAGACGTCTTCTCGTTGAGCGAAAAAGTATGATGATGAGTGTTATTTTATAACTGCTGAGTATTATTTACCAGTGTGGCGAAGAAAAAAAAAAATTTTTTAACAGTGTTTAAAACATGTTTAAATTTTTTTATGTAAAAACACTTTTTTTTTTTTTTAAACAGTGTTTTAAACAAACTGAACCTTAGCTGCAACACACACGACAAATGGACGATAAAATCCCCATTTGCATTTTTTTATTAATATTAGACTACGCATTAATCGATGCCCTGACGACTACACGTCTAGCAGGTTCTTTTATCTCTGATGTTACAATTCAATTTTTTTACATGTAGAACACTTCCTTAACAATTAAATATCAATTTCAGTTGTTTCTTCCGTTAATCTAGGTCGTGTGTGTTGTATTTAATTCTGAACTGAGATTTTCATGGTTAGAAACAAAACTTAAAAAAAAACGGTTAAAAAACATAAAAAAAAAACAGTTTTAAACAATAAAAACGATTTTTATGTTTTTTAAATAAAAAACAAAAAAAACAGCAACACTGTTATTTAGACAAACTTAAATTAATCTTTTAATTGCGAAATAATTACCACTACACTTCAACAGCTTGGCAATTTTAAAAAGTATCAAAATCAACTAAAATCAATTTGAATCATAAAGCTTTAACTGAAAGTTTAGAGTATGTTACTTGTGCGTTGAAGTTAATTAGTAAAAATTAAAGTATTAGATTAATCATAACTATGGTCTGCTGGAGTAAGTCAGTGGTTGGTGATTGTAACCGTCTATGGAAAGGACCATTGTAACTGACCTAATGTTACAATGGTATTTTTTCTCAATCAGCAACTGCTGAATGCTCAACAATTAATTGAATTATTTCAATTGAATATTTACACTTTGAAGTAAATTGATTTTAATTTACCTTGAAACATGCTCGAAACATTAACTGTGATCGAATTAGATATTCCAAGTGGTTGCTTTCGTTAAGTTAAATTTTAAATAAAATCTAATTTTTCAGGTTAATTCAAATTTTTACTCAATTGAGATGTGAAAACAATCAATTGAATTATCAACAATGGGTCGACTGTTTAGCTAGTGAGTAAAATAAGTAACTAATGATTGTCTTTACCCGCTCCTAAACTGCTACGTGCTGTCGATTTTGTTGAATGTTGACTAACAACCCTCCACTCTATTTTTACGCGCTCATTGAGTTCTCTTAAGTCATTTTTGTGGAAAGAAAGCACAGAAGACTTTAATATGGAACATACTGTACAGTAAGCCACGGATAAGCTGAATCTGGAGCGATCGGAATATTTGGTTCGTAGTAGCCGAGGTTCGGCTTAAGAATAAGCCGAACAGACAACACAGGGATTAATTGGTAGTCTTAGCCGACGTGTAGAGTAATTCATATTGGTAAACTACTAGAGAGACAAAAAGATAACAAAAAAAAATATATTATCATTGTATGAACCATTTCAATATTTGAAAAAACATGTGCGATAAGGAATTTTTCATCAAAATACGAGAAAATGTACAAGTTTGTCTCAAAACTCCCAAATTTCTTGGTATTTATGTTAATTGAGGTAAAAACTTGTAATTCATGTATTAGAACTGCAAAAGACTATTCTCTTAATTCAGGGTCCGGCTTAGTTGTGTCATTTATACACAAAATCCCTATCTCTGGGTGCGGATCGAACAATCTGATTTGTCCGAGGAGAGTTCAACCGAAGTTTGCTTAGCCGAGCTTTACTGTACCATGTATTAGCTGTTGCCAAAACTATGCAATATAAATGTTTCAGAAAAAAAAAACAATTATTTTAGATAGTGGAAAAATGTCATAATTTCAAAGTGAGGCTACGACAGAGAATTGTAAAATTATTGTTACTTGTACCTTTCCCATATCTCCTTTGAATCCATCATAGGCTGTATTCGTTTCATTGAGAGATTTCTGGAGATTCTCAAATTTTTTATCATAATTTTGCAACATAATACGTAAGTGCAGTTCCGTTTCTTTAGCCAATTTCAATTGTTCGCGGCTTTCAATTAATGTTGTAGCCAATTGTTGCATTTCTCCAAATAGACGCTCTTTGTCTTCTGCATTTTGAATTCTTACTTGAGCTAGCTCAGTTCGATATTTGACCAGCTCATCACATTTTTCCTCCAACTGAGCTCTCCATGACTTATATTGATTTCATTACAATTAGTAAAATTAAAACAATAATTTATTTTTTGTGTAAAAAAATAAGAGAAAAAAAATTCCGTTCACCTCTTCCTTGGGGTCATGCTCTTCCTTCAATTTATCTAGTTTCAAAGCTAGTTCGTCATTTTCAGCTTGTGCCTGCAAAGTATTATTTATTTTACAGTGTCAATATCAGTACATTTTGAGCTTACAGAAAAATACGTCATTGCACAGGCGCAAGACAAAATAAATTTTTACCTGATTTCTTTCTCCCGTTAATTTTTCGAGACTAGAATTCACATTTTGCATAAATTCCATACTTGCAGATACTTCTGAGGCCAAATCTTTTCCCTGTTGCTCCGCATTTTGAATACTTGCAATACCTTCAACCTAAAATTTACAAATTAAAAAATACAAGTGAAACAATATTTTTTCCTTAAAAAGGCTTAACCAAAAACCTTTAGTGCCGTGTTCTGATTTTTAAGTTCAGTACAAAGATTTTCAAGACGAGGGATGGCTCCATTGGATGTTTCCAACTCTATTTTTAACCCCTCTAATTTTGACTCTAGCTCTTTTAATTGATTCTGAAAAAAATTATCAAAAAGACATCAACTTAAAAGAAAAATTCTCCGTATCAAAAAAAAAATTTTTTTTCTTGATAATCAGAATAAGGCTTGCAAACGAGCCAAGACAGCTCACGAGCTAAACGAGCGAGTCGAGTTTAAGCCGAGCTGAACTGAGATAATTCAACTCATTTGTAAATGGACGAGCCACGAGCCGAGCTGAGCTGGAGCATTGGCTCACGCAAGTGACGGGAATAACTCGTGAGCTAGCTCGCCAAATTTTTGGGTTAAAATTTTTAAGTAAATTGCTAAAATTTACTATTATATGGTATGAAAAATAACCTTTTAACTTCGGCGAAAGGATAACGCCATTAGTTTTGACATTTAGTTAATTGTTTCATAGACAATATGTCAACTCATTGACTTTTGTTACTTTGGCTTGAATGTATGTTACAGATCAAGGCATTTTTGGCTCAGTCTGTAAAAAAAATTATTGAATTTTATTAATTTAAATAATGTCAGTAACTGTTGCCTAATCTGTTCATCATTTTTTTTTTGTTTACAAGAGCAAAGCTAGACGTATAACGTACTTCGTTTCAACCGATTGTTTTCTTGAAAAAGTTCTATTCACCAATCTACGTAGGTCATGTGGCAATCTCGAATATCTTTGTATATTCTCCATAGCCTACTTTTGTAACCACAACGTCGAAGTAGAAAATAATTTTCGAATATGTATAACTAAACTATGACTCACGAATCGGCTCACGAGCTGCTCGTGTGAGTTGAGAAATGAGCCGAGCTGAGCTGATATTTCCTAACTCATGCGAGCCGTGAGCCGAGCTGAGTTGAAATTTTAGCGAGCTGAGCCGAGCCAACAAAAAACTCACATCGCTCGGCTCGTTTGTATGCCTAATCAGAATTGATTCTAACGTTTATACTAACCTTTAAAGCGATGTTTTCATCCTTCAAACTTAGTTCCTTACTTGTAGAATCACCACTCATAATTTAAATCGCCAAATTTATAAAAATTTCTAATCACCAAGGTTGTAAAAATGGTCAAAGATTTCCTATTGGCTTTACTCAAGTTGAATCTTCTTCAATTCCGAAGTAATCTGCTGTTTAACAAAATAGTATGAAAAGGAAGTTTCATAGATTCTCCGCTCCGAAAACGGTGTTTTTTTTTGCAAAGAGCAAAGTTTATTTTTAGAAATCGGGTTGAAAATCTTTTTTAATTTTAGCCTCAAACTCTTCTTAAAGCTTCGATTCTTGTTAGAAGTTGATGAGGTTGTAGATGAAACTGAAAGCATATAATGTTGCAAAATATAATCTAATTAAGTTACAGAAAAGAGTAATACAGTGAAGTCCGGGTATAATAGACCCGGGCTATACCAACCATACTCTCCGGTCCCTGCCAAGCAAATGAGAGATTATGTGTTAAGTAGTCCGGCTATAATGATATCGGTTATACTGAACTTCTAGCCTCAGTGAACCAAACCTACCTCTGCCGAGAGTCATTTTGTCCAGTTATATCGAATTTACATGAAATTATATCGGAATTCTGCAATAATTTTTATATTATTTTATGATAGCCATCTATGCACGCGACTAAGATGAAACCTTAAGAGTTTTAGTTCACACTTCAGTTGTAAAAGTCAAATCCATGTTACAAAACATTTTTCGCTGTTGCTTATAGAAGAACTCGATCTCATGGGAAGAAGTTCAACGAATTTGTTACTGTTGTACGCAAACGCAACTGTATACGAAAAGTAGAAGCAAATTGTATTGGCAAATTTCAAAATCCACAATGCTTTAAGACAACATAAAAATTCATAACTTTCCAATTACTTCTAAGGCAAGCACAAAAGACTGAATGACTTGGATGACTTGTGAAAATTTTTCTAAATTTTGTATTCAGTCGAACAATTAGAGGGAAATAAAATCGAAAATATCTCTTATTGCAGTAAAACAATTGTACGGCCCATCCTCCACCCATCACCCAGTACTTTTTCATCGACGTAGTTAAATTTATAGTTCAATATTTGTTGTGAACAGTTATTGATTTGTAGTGTCCGTTCAAAATGTGGAAATGAACTTCGGATATTTGAACCAATCCTGCATGTCACTACTAATTTCATAAAACCGGACTTCACTGTATAAGTAAAAATGTAAGAAGCAAAATAATATTTTTCATGTCCGTTGACGGAAAATAATTTTGTGTGGTTGAGTCTTGGCAACAAGGCCGTTGACATTTGGCGTTAATGAAGGTAGAGGGTGTGAGGGATCAGGACTTATTAAAAATGTTTGTACAATGGCAGTAGAGAATAGAAATAGCTGGTCTTTGGCCAGTGTCTCTCCGAGACATATACGTCGTCCTGATGAAAATGGTAAAAGCCCTTCATGACCAATCACAGACCCTTCATCCACTGTCAGGAATCTCTCTGGACGAAAATTTTCAGGATCTCCCCATAATAGAGCGTCATGATGGACACCTTGAATATTTGGTATCACTATAGTGTCCTTGGCAATGAAGAAATTGTGAAAGACCGTGTCTTGCAGGCAACAATGGAAAACACCCAATGGTATTATAGAAGCAATTCTTAACACTTCCGAAATCACAGCTTCGGTGTATGGCATCCTGTGAAAAAATTTATAAAAAAAAATGTGACATGTGAATTAGAAATTATAAGAGTAATTTCTAAAGTAATATAAATGATAAATTATTAACTAAGCATGAATTATTTTAATATTTTTTAATTACTTTGGTCGATCTGCAAGTGATGGGAGTCTTCCGGAACCAATCATACCATTAATTTCAGCATGTAATTTTTCTTGAACTCTTGGATTAGTTGCAAGACATAAGAAAAGCCATGTCAAAGTTGTACTTGTCGTTTCCCCACCTTCAGAATAAATAATTAATTTTCATTTGTCAATTAATACAGTCCGTCTGAAATTAGTTTAGCATTTGGAAGAGACAAGTGGCCCATACCGTTTTGTTGGAGAAAGCAGGTTAGTTTTTTCTTTGCATGTAAAGTTGCTGTAAAATTTTTTTTGTGGGACACACTACCCACAAAAAAAAAGTGTTATGAAGTTTCAGAAAGACCATTGAAAAGTAGGATACGAAGTTGAAAAAAATCAAGTCTCTACAATCACTAGACAAAAGTTATGTTTTTTTTTTAATTGAAATTGTTGGATGTTATTTTGAAACAACATCCAAGAATTTCAGTTTTCAAAAAGTCATCTTTTTTTTTCTAATGATCGTAAAACCTTAATTTTCCTACTTTGTTTCCCTACTTTTATACGATCTTTCTGAAACTCTAAACACTTTCACCAAAACAATAAAGTATAAGATTCAAAAGTACCTTCCCATAGGATAAAGTAATTTCAGATTGGATGTAGTAATAAAGCTCAAGATGCCAAAACTCACCAGCACTAAACATGTCATCCAAAACAACAATCAAGTTTCTGACTATCCAAACCGATANTTTAATTGAAATTGTTGGATGTTATTTTGAAACAACATCCAAGAATTTCAGTTTTCAAAAGTCATCTTTTTTTTTTCTAATGATCGTAAAACCTTAATTTTCCTACTTTGTTTCCCTACTTTTATACGATCTTTCTGAAACTCTAAACACTTTCACCAAAACAATAAAGTATAGGATTCAAAAGTACCTTCCCATAGGATAAAGTAATTTCAGATTGGATGTAGTAATAAAGCTCAAGATGCCAAAACTCACCAGCACTAAACATGTCATCCAAAACAACAATCAAGTTTCTGACTATCCAAACCGATAAGAAAATTTAAAAAAATGGGTTAGTTAATTTCGAGTTTTGAGAAAGGATGATCCCTCATGAAAATTCAATTTCAATGAATCAGATGGAATTTGAATATTTTTAAATCTGTTTGCTTGAACTTGAATATTTGAATTTATTGAGAGCTTCTTTGAAATACCCTATAGAAGTCATAATTGAATATCGTAATTTACCTCCTTCTTCTTTGAAAAAGCTCGATCTCGTGTCTTGGGTATTGTTAATATTTTCAAGATAAACGTCAGTAAAGTCGTTCAAATAGCCGTTCTTGTGGTCCTTCATTCTTGTCTGGACAAAATCTTCAATAAATTCTCTTGTTACATCAAAGGATTCTATGTAGGTACTCCATCCGCTTAATTTTGGAAACATTTGTGCCAACTTTGGAAGAAAAACTATAAATCCAGCAGTTCCAGTCTCAGAAAGGTTTCTAAAAAAAATTCAATAGTTTGCAGTTATAACTTAATAATAATACAGTGCAACTATAGGCTTCTTAAGGCCAATGGAAGTTACTTTTATCCCATGCCATTTTGCTGAGAAAAGCTGGTAACTTTTTCTTTTCGCAGAGAAAGTTAGTTAGATTTTTTCTGCGGAAACACTTTTCAGTTTCAGAAAGACCATGAAAACTAAGATGAGAAGTTGAAAAAATCAAGTCTCTACCATCAATGTTTTACAAATTATGCTCTTTTGAAAATTGAAATTTTTGGATGCTACTTCGACACGATGTACTAAGAGATGGGTGCTTCAAAATAATATCTAAAAATTACAATTTTCAAAAAATCATAACTCTGTAACATGGATGGTTGAGACTTGATATTTCAACTTCCTATCCCACTTTTCAATAGTCTTTCTGAAACTGAAAAGTGTTTCCCCAGAAAAAATTTAAACTAACTGCTGTCTGTGCGAAAAAAGAAATCTAACCTGCTTACCCTAGTAAACGGACATGGGACAAAAGTAGCTTCAATTCTTCTTATAACAATTGTTGCACTGTAATAATAATAGAGGTCAAGGAGTGGTATGCAAAAAAGCATAATCTCATTTTCTCGCTCGAATTCTCAGTTCAACTACATAATGAACTAATGGTTCTCAAAGAACTGGTGAGTTCATTTAATCAACTAAGCTTAAAATTGAAACTAGTGAACTAGCTCTGCAAAAAATCGAATAGCTCAATTGGTAGTTGTAAAGTCTCTATTANAGCTTAAAATTGAAACTAGTGAACTAGCTCTGCAAAAAATCGAATAGCTCAATTGGTAGTTGTAAAGTCTCTATTATTTTGACTTAAGGAGATTAAAATTCGGATCTGATGTCAGTTGTAGATTAGCTTTTCTTTGTTAATAGTAACGTCCTACGACCGTAAAGAGGGAAATGGCATCCACTGAATCTCTTCATTGAAAATTAATAACCATTATTGGTCTATTATTATCATAAAGTAAATATATTNTGGCATCCACTGAATCTCTTCATTGAAAATTAATAACCATTATTGGTCTATTATTATCATAAAGTAAATATATTATAATAATTTTTCATAAAATGTAGCCAACCGTGTATTGTATTATTTTAGTGTAACTATCAGTGGCTGCGCAGTTGCAATACGGAATTTGCCCTCAGAGCCGCATCAACTTCCCTCAATAATGATATAATTGAGCAGTAGTTTAAGCGAATTCGACAATTGGAGAGTTGTACTCCGTCTATCCTTNTGGCATCCACTGAATCTCTTCATTGAAAATTAATAACCATTATTGGTCTATTATTATCATAAAGTAAATATATTTATAATAATTTTTCATGAAATGTAGCCAACCGTGTATTGTATTATTTTAGTGTAACTATCAGTGGCTGCGCAGTTGCAATACGGAATTTGCCCTCAGAGCCGCATCAACTTGCCTCAATAATGATATAATTGAGCAGTAGTTTAAGCGAATTCGACAATTGGAGAGTTGTACTCCGTCTATCCTTNCCCTCAATAATGATATAATTGAGCAGTAGTTTAAGCGAATTCGACAATTGGAGAGTTGTACTCCGTCTATCCTTTAGTTACAGCACAGCTACCCAACCTTTTATATGGGAAATTTTATACCCTAGTTTTTGCGCCTACTCAACTGGAATGGAGACAAGCCCTCTAAATAATTTTATTGGAAAAACATGCACCATTCGTCGGTTAGGCGCATGCAAAATTTGAAAAAATACGTTGATGGGAACCTGATCAAAATGGACATTATCTGTACGTAGTTCCCCTTTGCCCCCTGTCCCAGAGGTTTTTGGAAAAAATGGCATAACTACGCCAAATTTTGTTTTAATTTTTGAAAATTCCTTTTATGTGTTATGAGTTAATGTAACATTAGGAGATGCACTACTTCAACTTGTTGAACCGAGAATCCGATCGAAAAAAACGAGGAATGCTTTTTTGCATACATCCTTTAAAATACTAGACGGCTCTCGGTCGCATTCTTAGTGTAGGAATAGCTAAGTTTATCCGGGCATTTTTTCTCCACCTTTCACCAAAAAACGGCTTGGAGCAGGCGGTACACAATTACCCTAAAATCTCGCCTATAGGTCGCTCTCTCATATAGGTCGCTTTCTCAGATAGGTCACAGGATTTAAAGTGCAAAATCTGAAACACAGATAGGTCGCTCTCGCGTATAGGTCGCAATTTCTCAGCTGAGTTTTAGGAGGGAACTTTTCAAATGTGTAATATAAAATCAGTGTAAGTAATTGTTTAATCGAAACAATTGGAGACGAAGACAGTAGCTCTGAACAGGATTTAGTTGAAGAAATGCAGAATTTAGACGTAGATGACGATTCAGAAGAATTTAATGGAGATGGGTTCGATGGGTTTTAAAATGACTTAATAAAATAAATTTAATGAATTTGTCACTTTAGATAGTAGTGATACATTAAAAACATAGATTTCCAAATTTAAAAAATTTGAATTTTCAATCATCAGATTAGTCGCTCTCGGGTATAAGGTCGCAGCTTCAAAATTACCCAGAGATTTTTCTAAAAAACATCAGATAAGGGCGACCTATCTGCGAGATTTTAGGGTAGTAAATAATGAAGAGAAGATAATTTTATTATATCAATATAAAATATGTTTCGATTAGACACGCTAAATGTAAAGCAATGGAGGAAAGCAGAGAGAAGGGTCAGCAGGTTCTCTGAGTGAGGTGGAGTAGAATCCAAGGAATCGTACCCCATTCCTTGACTTGGTTACTTCTCTCAATTATACNTCTCTGAGTGAGGTGGAGTAGAATCCAAGGAATCGTACCCCATTCCTTGACTTGGTTACTTCTCTCAATTATACTCCTTTCCGTATTACAGAATGACGTTTGTTTACAAAAAATCAAAAATTCGAAATCGTTCTCAATGACACGTTAAATGTATTCGATAAATAAAAATCGTCAACTTATTGGTATTCAAACAACAATGTGCTCTTACGTTGGTGCAAAATGTACTAAACGCCGTAAAAGTGCGACGCAAAATAAATTGTGGATTTACGTTGAGATTATGCATTATTATGCGAATTAACATTACGTTAATCGGTTCTATTTTTCATAAATCGTGAAGATCCTAAGTATCACCAATTAGTGTTGCTTCGCTGCGATTACGCAAATGCATAGAAACGGCGTCCTTGTTCATGAGGTTACCATCACACCACTAATAGTAATAAGCTCACGAGAATCTCTAACTTTTCAATTACACCTCAAACGGTGTTACTTATATATAATTATTTCAAACATTTGATGAATTCAACAAATGTTGAATTAACTTACTGAACAACACAATCAACTAGTTTAGTTAGTTTTGGATCATCATGTTGGAACCGTTCCCCAGCAACAATTGTCCATAAAGAATTGATGATAGCAATATTGAATTTTGCTTGCGTAGAAACTGGTTTCCCATGTTCTTTTTTAAAGTTTTCGATGAGAGCCTGTGCCTCGTCGAGTATGATGCTCTCCATTGTATTTCTGCCAAAACCAAAATCTTTGAGATGTCTGATTGCAAATCTTCGTTGTTCGGTCCAAGNCCATTGTATTTCTGCCAAAACCAAAATCTTTGAGATGTCTGATTGCAAATCTTCGTTGTTCGGTCCAAGATGGTCCTTCATTGAATATGAGTCCTCGTGTCTTGCCGTCTTCTCCCATTCGTACTTGAACGGTGGGTACCTTTAGCCGACCACATAACTGAGGGNGTCCTCGTGTCTTGCCGTCTTCTCCCATTCGTACTTGAACGGTGGGTACCTTTAGCCGACCACATAACTGAGGGATTGTGAAAGCCTCACGGATCAACCTTGCGTCATTCAGCACAACAGATCTGAAAAATTTAATTTTTACTGAAAATTGAACCAATATAATGATAAAATATAAGTATGCTTACGGATAAGAACCAAAATCGACAGAAAATATTTTCCCATAAGTTTTGCTCCATTTTGAAAATAAAGTGGCGACACCAGTACTGTCGAATTCTAGGAAAACCTGTGGATAGTTTCCCACCAATGGGAATTTAAATGGACCTAGTTATAGTACAATATTACATTATCAATATAATTTGTATTTATTCAATAATTTTATACAATTATTGTTTCTATACCTGGTGGAGATCCAAGTGGTCTCTTAAAAGTTAAATACAAATATACAAAACTGATTAAAGCCACAGGAAGGATAAGTTCAATCATTTTGATATATAATATTTATTATAATACTAAAGCGACCGGTTCTAATGAAAAACTAAATAGTACTAAATGTAAAAAATCTTTCAATGTCCATGAACACCAATCACTGGGATCAACGTACTATCTGTAAGTATTTACTCATTCGAGTACAAAAAACTAAGAAGAAACCAGTTCTAACCAAAAAAAAATATTCAACTTATGTCTAAATTGGTACACAACTTTAAGAATGTGATTTAGTCCTCTGTGTCTTATTGATAAAAAAAAATTCTGTTATGTGTTATATAGTTTAGAATTGAATTATATTGATTATGTATTATTTGTATTTTAGAAAGAGAATAAAAGATTATAATAATTATAAAGTTGATTATATGGTAGATGCCACTGAATCAGGCAAGATTCATTATTTATGTTATTGAGTTAGTGTACTCTTGTTTAATAGTTAATTATTAATGATTAATGAAATTATATCACTTTTATAAAGTAAATTTATAAAGCAAGGTTCATATAATGACATTTCCAAATAAATGTTTTTTCTTAAATGATTGTGTTTTACATCCGGGGGTTGAAGACGAGAAGATGTGGTTGTGGAATTGAGCCAACACCAATGAGTGGTACAAGTGATGGTTTTTCAGAACATGGATCAGGTATAATATGAAATTTTTGTAGTATTGTTGTTAAAAATAAAAATAATTGGTCTTGTGCTAATACTTCACCAATACAACGCCTTCCACCATATGAAAATGGTATAAATGAATCATTTTTGATTAAATTTTCATGTTTTGTGTCCAAAAATCTTTCGGGTTGAAAAGTTTCAGGATTTTCCCAATACTCTGGATCATTATGAATTGCTGATACATTTGCTTGAATGATAGAATCCTTTGGTATAAAATAACCATGTAACACTGTATCCTCTATGGCACGATGTACAATTCCAAGTGGAGCAAGTGTACCAAAACGCATTAATTCTTGAAGAAATGCTTCAGCATAAGGCATCCTACAAAAAATAATAATAATAATTTCTCACCAGAATAATTTGACTTTATACATTATTATAATATTTGGTAGTTAAATTCAGTTATACAAATGTATATATACCTGGAACGACAATTTAAATCAGGAAGACATGTAGTCCCTATCACACGTTCAATTTCATTAGCAAAAGTTTGTTGTACTTGTTGAAATGATGCTAAATACAAAAGAGCCCAAGTTAGTGTAGTTGACGTAGTCTCAGTGCCGGCAATAAATAAATCTTGAATTGTAGTAGCCAATGAAATCACTAGAATTAACACGCACCATTCATAAATTCAAAATGGAATTTAGGCTAAAAAAAACAATAATTTTAATTTTTTGTCTAATAAAAACTTACCACCTTTTTCTTTATAAAATCCAGAAGCTGGATTAGTACATTCTCTAATTGTTTTGATGTAAAAATCAATCAAGTACTTTGGCATGGTATTTGGAATTGAATTTGTAAGTTTAGAATTTGTATATTTTCGCCAAAAATCAAAAATAAAAGTGGCATCCTGTACATAAGAATTCCAACCAATGGCAGAAGGACATAATTTTGAAATCCATGGCATAAAAAATGAAATCTTAGCTCCACCGTTTAATTCCAAATTTCTGTTTAAAAAGAAAGAGTACACGAGTAAAACGAGTAATAAATAAATATTTTTAGTAATTCGTTATTTACTGTCTACAAATTGCAACTAACAGAGACAAATTTGGTAACTAACCAAAGTTGTCCATTATGGTTAATATTAAAGTTTATAATATTAAATATTAAAAACCCAAACATGAGCTTTTTAGTCCCGCTTTGAACGTAAGGGGCAAAAGTAGCCTTACTTTGATGTCCACTATAGTTTTCAATTTTGAGTGTAAATGTGGCAAATAAATGTTGGGATAAGAAAAATAATGGAGTCAGAATGATTTATATAAAATTAAGGTGTTGTAGTAATTGTCAGATTTCTGACTATGACTAAATGACTTCTGTAAAATTATGAGGTTCTGGTTCATTTGGTACGACAGTGTGATATAACTTTAACAAATACCTTGACGCAAATATAGCCGGTTTCAAGCTATTTATGTCCCACTACTCAATTATTTTATTGAATACTATTAAAAGGCTTAAAACTACAATTTAATCAAAATGTTTTACCCGAACAAGTTTACAAAACTCATCAGAATACGTTTTCTATTAGATTAGGTAGAATGACCCATTTTTTTAACTCAACAATATGGTCATAAAAATTTACCGCTCCAAAATCTATAAAATGGCATAATACACCATTCGACATTAGTTCCCGATTATATGAATACACAAAATATTTTATAAAATACTATAGCGAAAGTTTTAAAGTGAATATTGCAAATCATTTGATTGCAAATAAAAATATTTACATAAAAAGCTGAGAATAATGTTGTTCAGAAAATACTTGAGTGACAATTTGATAAAATATGAACCGGTTACTTTTGCACTATGGGCTATTTATGCCCCCACTTTACTTTATATTATTTTGACGTAAATTGGATTTGACGTGATTCAAAAAAGGTGCGATGGATTCAAAAAAATTACTCAAATTTTAAAATTATCTAACCAATCAGATTCAAATTGACTATGAATATAATCAAGTGTGATTACTCAAAGGATTTAAAAAAATTTTTTTTTTTTTAATTTTTAATCATTATTTTTGTGCATCTTTACTAAAAGATTTTGTTTATTAGTTAGATTTGTGGTACTTTGTAGTACGTACCTGTCGAGGACTTGTGCCAATTCAATCATGACAGGATCATCATGGGAAAATTTTTCACCTGTGATAATTCTCCATAGCGAATTCATAATTGCTACATTAAATAAATGGCGCGTCGAAATTGGTTTCCCTGAAGTCAATTGTAAATTTGTCATTAATTCTGTAACTTCTTCCATAATTAAGGATTCCATTGATAGTCTTCCCCCAAATCCGAGTTCTTTCAAATGCTTAATTACAAATCTTCGTTGTTCTTTAAAATCAGCTCCATCATTAAATATTAAACCTCAAAGTACAAAAGACAAATTTGTTTTTCACCTCAGTCATAAATTAATTACATAAAGGAGAATGAATCGAATTGAAATTTGAAAAAAATTTTATTTTTATGAAAATACTATCACCTCCGGTAAATTCATGAGTTCGCGATGTAATCCCATTAATCATTGGTCTTCCACAGAAAATTGGATTTGCAAATGCTTCTCTAACTGTTTTGTAATCATTGAGCCAAATACATCTTAGAAAAAAAAATATTGAAATTAAGGTTCTTACCACTTAAACAATACATCATAATTCAGTAATTTTAAAAATTAGTATCTCACTGGAAAGATCCGATTCTTACTGTAGCTACTTTTCCATATTTTTGTTTAATGGATAGTAATTTTCGTCCGTAATTTTCTCCACCAATCATCATGTGATACAGAAATCCAACAAAAGGAATTCCCCATGGTCCTACAAAATAAACCGGTATAAATGGGGGTAATCATGTGTTGCAGTGTGTTGGAATTGAAAAGTGTCCTTTCTCCACTTTGCCTTGCGTCCTTCTCTTCCACTGTACAGACGACAGACTCCCCAGGAGCGTATAACTGTCTCCCCAGCCCTCGTCCAGTCAATATCTCTCCCAAGATAGTCAATTAGGAATCCCATTTTTCCCATTTACGTCCCGTCATTGTTTGACCTCTGACCANTCAAATCTGAGAAGTCGGTAGGCAAAGCATCAAGCAGTCGATAATTTCCGAAGTCCGAATTTGAGAAGTCAGTACTATTTTTTGTTTTAGTCCCATTTCTAGCCATGACTCCCGTAAGACAGCCGAAACCAAGGATAGGCACATGAGCATGGATTTTCTCCTGTTTCCGTTTAAGTCCTGATAATAGTCGAGCACCGTTACTTCACCAAATATCGAATCTGCGAAGCCTTCACGCGTAGCCAGACAGTCCAGCAACCGTAAATTCCCCTATTTTGAATAACCTATACCTAGTTCCACCCAAACTTTCTTTTCCAGCGTCGAGGTCACCGCTTCCCCCACCCCTCGGACATATGTTGGAAGAAACAGTGACCTTTCGTCAATTTCCCTTGCGTCCCTTCCAAAAAAAATTCGAATACGTTAATGTAATAATCAATCGTCTCGTAATTATATATCGAGTGCTAAATTTATTATGAGAGTTCATAAAGACCTTTTTGGTGATGAGACTCTTAATAGTGAAAGTAAATGAGACAACATAAGAAAAATGAGTCCGATATGCTCATTTGAGCATGTTGGGAAAGAGTCATCACTCCCAAATCTGGGAATCAACTCTGTCATGATTGTTATGGATGCTTTCTTAAATGTTGCTAACGAACTAAGGCAAATAAATGGTTCGGGTTTTGTTTATCGTATCGTAAGATTAACAAAATTTCATGACGATTAAAGAAAAAATTTGAAAAATTTTCATGTTTTAGAAAGAAAAGTCTTACGAAAGATTTTTTGCAGATTTTAGGAACGCGAGGTCTTTTTAACGTTGTTTTTCAACTAATTCTTCGAATTCCATTCAAAGAAATAACTATTTTCATAGATCCTTCAGGGAGCTAGAAAAGTCGATGGAGTATGGAGAAAGTATTCCCAGTAAAAGACGAGAAGAAAAAAACGCGTCGTGTTCGTCTCTCAATCCATTCTCCTCGCTCAATTCCCTCCAGATATTTGCGCGCCCAAATATTTTATTAGGTTCTGAATACCGTAATATTAACATTTCTTGTTTCATTTGGTTTGAATTCATTTCATCCGCATTAGCGCGTGGTGCAACATTCTATTTATTCAAAGTGGGATTATTATTTAGGGGCTTGGTTGGGATGGGAAACTTTTGTCCATGCTCCATAGACTTTTCTAGTACCCTGTAGATAGAGCAAAGGACCTTAGCTAAATATCCTAATCATCTTTTTCCAACTAAATACACTTACTTACTAATTTTTACAGAATAATTTAAAATTATGATTTTTAATTTATTTATTCTACTTCTATTATATTTATGANGTACCCTGTAGATAGAGCAAAGGACCTTAGCTAAATATCCTAATCATCTTTTTCCAACTAAATACACTTACTAATTTTTACAGAATAATTTAAAATTATGATTTTTAATTTATTTATTCTACTTCTATTATATTTATGAAATTCTACTTTTTAGTTAAGTTAATTTATAATTATTCGTGCATATAATTAGATATGTTTTAGATGTTTATAATTTGATATAAATTAAATATGCATATGCGTCTATGTAAATTAACATTTTATAAAAATGATGCTTTTTGACAAATTAATTAATAAATTTTTTTTTTTTTTTTTTTTGAGTATTTAAATGACTGCCTTCCTGAAGCAGACTCCACCCAACTAACAAAATATACAAAATTATTATTTACCTGGTGCACGTTTCTTCCGGGATAGTAGCACTTCATTTGCTTTAAAAAAATATGCAAAAATTATTAATATAAAAATCCCCAATAATATCAATTCTAATTGACCCATTTTGGATATTGAAGAATCAAAATGTGGTGTACCTTTCTTTGGTACTTATTTGTTAAAATAAAACTACATCTTATGTTCGTAAGATACCAGCTATTGTTCTAGAACTCACTGTCAAAATATCAAATCAAAAGTCTTGTAACTTACGAGTTACTTACGAATTACGATGTCATCCATTGTTATAAAATTATTAGAAGAGATCTTTGAAAATTAAATCACACCGTGGGAAGTTCTAAATTTCCAGGAGTGCCTTGAGAGCACCTTGAGAGTGTCAAATTGACAGTTGAATTGATAGTGTCAATCAATGTCGGCTATAGGGGTTTCGGTTTTGGGGAAAAAAAGCAAAACCTTTATGTGGTTATGGGATTTTGACATGAAAACTCTTGAGAAATTCACTAAAAGTTCAAATTTACAGCGAAATCAAGAATAAATATATGGCCGAATTAAAAATTTTACTTTTATCGAAACTAAAGAAGTTTCAACTTTCCTCCGATTTAATGAACTTTGCCATCAAAGTAATTTGCTGCAAAAAAATTTTATAATAAACTCTTGATTCGTCATTCATAAACCTCTAGAAATTTTTCATGTTGCCTCGCATCACTGATGAAACTCGATCCAGGAGTCGAACCACGGTTCGGATCGGATCGGTATCGGTAGAAATATAGCTGGATCGGTTCGTGGATCGGGTTCAAAAGAATATTAAAATGTTGGTTCGGATCGTGGATCGGGTTTGAAAGATTTTTTAAATGTTGGATCGGTTTGTGGATCGGGCTCGATAATTTTTTCCCTTATTGGATCGGTTCGTGGTTCGGGTTCGAAAAGTTTTTATAATGTTGGATCGGTTCGTGGATCGGTTTCAAATTTTTTTTTTCATTCTTGGATCTGTTCGCGGTTCGGGTTCGAAATTTTTTTGGAATGTTGGATCGGTTCGTGGATCGGGTTCGAAAGATTTTTAAAATGGTGGATTGGTTCGATTTGTTTTTGTCTCCTGGTTCGAATCGTGGTCCTGGTTCGATTTGTTTGTTCGGATCTATTTGTCTGTTGGCTCGATTCGTGGATCGCTTACTCCTAAATTTATGGGGGAGGGTGTTAGAACATTAGATCGGTTCGATTAATTTTTGGATAATTGGATCGGTTCGTCGCTCGGGTTCGAAATTTTTTTTAAATGTTTGATCGGTTCGTGGATCGAGTTCGAATTTTTTTTTCATTCTTGGATCGGTTCGTGGATCGGGTTCGATTTATTTTTGGATTCTTGGATCGGTTCGTGGATCGGGTTCGAAAATATTTTTTATTGTTGGATAGGTTCGCGGTTCGGGTTCGATAATTTTTTTTCATTCGTGGATCGGTTCGCGGTTCGGGATCGAAAGATTTTTAGAATGTTGGATCAGTTCGCGGTTCGGGTTCCATTTATTTTTTCATTCTTGGATCGGTTCGTGGATCGGGTTCGAAATTTTTTCCATGTTTCATCTTTGCCTCGCATCATCAGAAGTTTTTCTTTATCAAAAATCAATAAAACCTCATAAACCCCTTCAAAACCTGGGTAAAATGGGTTTCTATTACAAAAACCTAGGGTTTTGATAACACTGATGTCTATACCATTTTATATTAGAAATGATACCTTTGACACTTGAATAAAATATTAAATCAATCAATCAACCAACCAATCAATCAATCAATCAACATGAAACATTTTTACCTCCACTGCACTGCTGCCCTCTATAGACTAACAACGGCAACTCACTTATTGAATTTTTGCATGCCGCGAGTGGAGTTCATAATTCAAAATTTCAAATTTTCATGCATTAAATTAAAGATTTAATTTAAAATAAAAAATTTATTGAATTTGAATTTGCGTTTGTTAATTTCTTGTTAAATTTGTTTCTTTTGGACTGGGCAGGACAATCGAGAAATTAGTACTAAACAAATTTTTGATTTCTCTGCACTTTGCTTACTCAACTTAACTTAACAACTACGTCTTGAGTTGATTCAACAATCAGTACAGATCGGAAGAGGAAACGCTATCTTAGGTAACTTTGATAGAATATTATCTAATAATTAATTTGATTTTGGTAGTTGTGAATAATTATTTTTACTAACGTTTTAGAGTTTCGAAACACTGACGATTTGAAATAAGGTATAATTCACTCTCGTGACCAATTGTTGATACATTCTGCAACAATGGTGTGTGTCCCATGTATCGTCATTCCATTATTCCTCATTCTTTGGCATAAGTACATTCAACCCTTCATTCTACGATTTTGGAATCCTTTTGGTATTTTAGACGATGGTTCAAGTAGAGTAGTCACTACCAAACAGATTGGATGTTTCAAAGTTAATATCATAACACCAAAATCCCTACTTGAGAAACAAAATGTAGAAAATTCAAAAAACTGTCAACTCACCACTCAGACTCAACTTAGTCATTCAAAAATTGATTAAAAATTAAAAATAAGACTTGTTACACTGGAGCTAACGTCAAATAATTACTCATTTTAACTCATAAGTTACTCTAATTGATAATATGTTGAGAACAAGTATTAAGCTAAAGTTCTAAAAACGCAATAAACTTCTACGCACTGTAAAACCAAGAAACATAATATGAGATTTTTGTATTTATATCTACTATTTGTCTCAAATAATTTATTCGTAAAAAATAATAGATTTTCGTAACAAACTAATATTTATGAAATCATAAATGTTACTCTTCAATAATTCTTCCGTCTTCCCATTGTCATTCAAGCTTCTAAATTCATTAAATATTGTAACAGATACAATGTTCACTCCAACACTCATCCCCATTTTGTAAAAAAAAAAGGAGAGAATGTCATTGAATGTGTTTAGGAAATTTGCTTGAGCTCAATATCAAAGACCAATGTGGAATTCGGTGGGATATCTGGAGGTGCACCACGTTTACCATATCTATAATATAATAAAGGTATACTAATAATAATTGAAGATTAATAAATGATAGATACACAAGTGGAACTATGAAAACGTACGCCAAATGAGCTGGGATCACGAGTTTCCTTTTACCCCCTGTCTTCATTCCGTCAACTCCAATGTCCCAACCTTTGATCACTTCACCTTTTCCCAATCGAAATTTTATAATTCCAGAGTCAAATTGACGATTATTTTGCTTCAGACGACCAACATATTGGACATTCACCTATGAATATAATTAACTGATATTGAAAGTGATAATGGTGGTCTCTTTGAAATAGTCAAGTCACATTGACATCACTGATGTCTCTAGTGATATCAATATCATTTTCGTCAAGTAATTCAATTCGTTATGGGGGCAAAAGCAACAGGAGGGATTACAGAATTTGACAATCATTTGACAAAGCTCTATTTAGTTAAATCTACTGGTATTAGGATTCTTACCATTTTCCCTTGCTTAGCTGGAATTCCATTTCCCATTTTCATTTCTTGTATCATAACTCCACCTGAAAAAAAAGTAATAATTAATAAGCATTGAATTAAGTAAAATTAAAATAATATAGTGAAATAACACAAACTTTTAGTAAGAGACTTCATTGGTGTGTTACCAACGGAAGACGGAGTCTTAACAACATTGTTCTGTTCTGGTGTTTTGTTTTTCTGTTCTGATGTTTTCAAAGGTGTTTTATTTTTTTGTTTCTTATTCTTAGGCGTTGATGTTAGTGTTGAAGATAATTTATCCTGAACTTTCGCTTGGTTTGGAGATTCAATTTCCATTATACTTCCATTCCCATCGATTTCCAAATTTGAGCCTTTGGCATCCTTACCCTTTCGACCCTTCTTAGAATTTAGCTTATTAATGATTTTGCTTACATTGGCTAAGAAGTTTGGTTCTTCCTCGTCTGCCAAATCTAACAAACCGTTTTCTTGTTCTGTGGTTTCATCATCGTCGTCATCATCATCATCATCGTCGTCGTCATCATCAAGATCAAACGAGTCGGTATCAGACTCAGACTCAGACTCGTCGTCATCGGACTCACCTATTTCAGCCAAATCCAAGTCATCTCCACTGTCATCGTCCAGCTCAAGCTCAAAGTCATTACCATCATCATTGACAACATTAGCGGCTTTATCCTTTTGAAATGTTTTCTTCTTAAGCTCCTCTTGGATGGATAATAGCTTTTTGTCCTTTTTCCCTTTAGCCTTCTTCTCAGAAGCAAGAATGGAGCTATTTGCTTCATTTGAGATAGAAATGGCAGAATTAGGTTGAGTTAAAGTGAGGTTGGCTGGGAATTGCGACTCAAGATAGTAACCAGTCAAATGAATTCGAGACTTTTTAGAACCTCCGGAGACATAGAAGGAAAGATCTGTGCCACTTTCAAATTGTATTCCAAGCGGTGCTTGGTTAATTCCTGAACTAGGATTGATGGAACAAAGCAGATAGTTCTGGTTTTTGTACGAAACAAACAGAGCATGTACCTTATCTGAAAAAAAGATATTGATGAAAATAATTTGTTTTGAGACATAAAGCGTTGAACAAGATATTAAACGATTAACTTAATTAGTAATGAAAATATTTGATGCCAACGGTATTACCAGAATTTGGTACAGAAGTCTCCAATGCAGCCATTGAAATATGGAAAGGGCGTTCAACTTTTTGAGAATACTTCTTCCCATCTTCAATAACTAATCCTAAATAAGAAGATTAAAGGTGCAAATAAGTTTAGGTAAATTCGTCGTTACTAACAACTTTAAGATTTTAACCAAGCGATGAGACTAGACAGTTTGGGTTAGGGTATATCCTTTGGGGTAGTTGAAAACTTTAACTAGTGTTGCCTCGATGAATCGGCACGGCCGATACTTCGGCCGGCGATACTGCCATCTACTCGCATCGGCAACCAATTTCCAAAACTAACGAATCGGCTACTTGGCCGGTGCAGTAGCCGATTAAAAAAAAAGATTTCGGAATTTTTTTTTCAATTGTTCTTTTCAAATACCGAAAACTATGTCAATATTTCCCATTTTATTAGCAAACTGCTGGTAATAATTTCATTATCAGGAGCATTTGCTTGAATTAGCCTTCAAATTTTGTTGAATTGAACGAGTTGATAAACTTGAGTCGGCCGATGCGGCCATCATCGCCTGCATCGGTGCATCGGCCGATGCGGATTTCAGCCGTATCGAAGTAACACAAATTTAACGAATAAAAAAGAGCTATCGCCTCTCTTTTCTTTTTATAGCTTGGTTGGATTTAGGCAGCGGTGGCCAAATACTACATCCCAGTGTAGCATCCCAGTGTTACATCCCTATGCTACATCCCTGTGTAGAATCCAGTGTTAGTGTTAGTGTTAGGTTGTTAGGTGTGTTAGTGTAGTTAGCTTTGGGATGCATCCAGTTGTTACATCCCAATGCTACAGCCAAATGCTACATCCCACTGCTACATCCCAAAGCTAACAACACTAACACACCCAGTGATGGGCAACCCAAGCGCCTATCCCAACCCAACCCAACTTCAGAAATTTTTAAAGTCTCCCCAACCCAACCCAACTCCGAAATTTTTTAGTCTCCCCAACCCAACCCAACCCAACTTCGAAATTTTTTAGAGTCTTCCCAACCCAACTTCAGAATATTTTAAAGTCTCCCCAACCCAACCCAACCCAACTTCAGAATTTTTTAAAGACTCCCCAACCCAACTCAACTTCAGAATTTTTTAAAGACTCCCCAACCCAACCCAACTTAAAGTAAGGTTTATTTAAGACTAAGTAACAAAAGCAGTCAAGGTGCCTCATATAATCATGCAGAGCAAGTGTGACAAACCTGGGACTGAAAAAAAATTTTGGCCCGAGTATTTTTAAAATTGAAAGCTCGATATGGTATAGCGTAATATGGTAGGAGTAATAAAAACTAAAAATTTATGAAAGGAGGAGAGCAAGGGACAAGGGTCCAAAGTTTATACGTTATAGTTTTTTGTTTATACGGGGCTGTAAATAGACATGACTGTCCCTGACTCATGTTAACAAAAATCCTGGCGAGTATTTTTTTTTAAAGGCTGAATATATTTTATGTTGAATCAGCCATGGTGAACCGGTTAGGATTGTTGGACGGCCCATCAATGGTGATGGGCATCGCAAGCGCCTATCCCAACCCAACCCAACTTCGAAATTTTTAAAGTCTCCCCAACCCAACTTCCGAATTTTTTAAAGTCTCCCCAACCCAACCCAACCCAACTTTCGAATTTTTTAAAGTCTTCCCAACCCAACCCAACCCAACTTAAAATCTCTTTCAACGCTTCGTATCCCAACCCAACCCAACCGGTTGGGATTGGTTGGGCTGCCCATCACTGAACACACCTAACAACCTAACACTAACACTGGATTCTACACAGGGATATAGCGNTTGGTTGGGCTGCCCATCACTGAACACACCTAACAACCTAACACTAACACTGGATTCTACACAGGGATATAGCGGTGGAATGTAGCGTTGGGATGTAATACTGGGATGCTACACTGGGATGTAGCATTTGGCCACCGCTGCCTAAATCCAACCTATAGCTTAGAACAAGTGTTTGAAAGGCTGAAACGATCGAGCAGTTGATGGCGGAATAGGATAAAACGATAAGAGCCGGTGGATAGTGGAATCGCTCTTGCATAGCTTGCAGTCCAGCAGCTTAAAGCAGAAAAACTACTGAAAGTTTGAGGCGAGGGTTGGTGGAATGACGAGTTTATGCTGTAGGTTAGATAGTCAAACACTCTCCCGACCTTAACTCTGGTTTGCAAACAGAGATTTAAGGATTCAACATCTTAGGTTATCTGTACAGCTTTGATTGAGCCTAACATCAAAGACAAGTAATGAGCATTGACTTATTGAACTCCAAAAACTTACCCCAAAACATTGTTGATTGACAAGTTAATTGGCGACTACTAATGTGGTTAACAAAATAATACAACTCCACGAAAACAAGAATGAAGAAGTCAAACAAACACGCTTAGACGCTAAATTCTAAGAAATGATTTCAACACGCGCTCTCCACCAGCACCGGTGTCAGTCATCAACAATACAATACTTTCCTTGTACCGAGGTGTCAATTTTAGTTACCCCAAGCCAGTGCAGTGTTGGGAATTCACTTCAATTCCGTTCAGTATTTTCCAATTTAGTTCAGTATTTTGGACTGAACTGTACTGAACTGGAAGGGTCTTGAAAATGCGAAAGTACTGAACTGAACTGAACTGAAAAAAAAGCTTTAGTGGAAATACTGAACTGAACTTAAATGGAAATAAGATTTGAAAATACAAATACGGTACTGAACTCAACTGGACACCTTTTCTCAAGAGCTGAACCGGAACTGAATCTCCCACTCGCGACTTGAGTGTTGGGAATGCACTGTATTTCAGGTTTTTGGACTCAATTGAACAGAACTGGAAAAGGTTTGCAATTAACAAATAACAATTTGAAAATAAAAAATTTTCTTTATAAAATTACTGAGCTGAACTGAACTGGTAAAAAACTTTTTATAAAATTACTGAACTGAACTTAAGCTGTTGAACAGATGAAATATTGTGGCACTTTCCAAATCATTCGACTCTTGCTGAAACCTCAATTTCAAATTCGAAACTTTTGAATTTACAAAATTTCTGGATCTTGATGATCCAGAGGAACTTGATAAGCAAGTAACTACATGTAAAGGAAATACTACTACTACTACTAATGTCAGAATCCGAGCCAGCTTCCAAAAAATTTTCTGACGCTGGTTTTTTGGAAATTATAATTTGTTTCGCTCTTGAAACTTCATCAGATTTTTGGGATTGTTGTGATTTAGTGGCTGTGCAAATTAATGCGATTGGGTTTGGATCCCTTCCAAGTAGACACTTGAAAACATATTCAAGAATTGAACTAAGTCATAAATACATCAGTTAGAATTAGGTACATCGCCTGATTGAATTTCTACAATACTGATCATTACCGTGCTAACGAATATCGCTCACAAAAGTTTCCAGATTTGACAAATTCTAAAAATCTTGATTCACCAATGTGTTGAAGCCCGTATACTACACTGTTGCCATTTCGAGCTTCACTTCTATGAAAAATATTCTAATTACTGTTATTATTACTATGTACTCTGTTAGGCAGAAATAAAAATACATGAAGAAAGTGTTAATTGTAACTATGGAACAATTAAAGGAAAAGAACTCCTCGCGGAATTGGGTAAGTAATATCTCAATCGATCGGAAATTACATGTAGATTACGTATATCGCATTTATTAGTGGCGTTCAAGTAAAATTTTGCAAAAATTTTGCAAATTTGTGCAAAAAAAAATTTTTTTTTGTCTGCACTGTCTTACCCAAATATCCTCGTAGAATTGGGTAAGCTATACCTCAATCGATCAGAAATTTCACTTAGATTACAAATCTAATATCCGTTGATGGCGGTCAAGTCTCATTTTGTAAAATTTTGTAAATTTGTGCAAAAAAAAAAAATTTTTTAAGTGACTTACCCAAAATCCACGGCGACATGTCGCGACCTGATTTCTAAAACCCAACTAATTGTTAACTACCTAAGTTTAGTTTACTTATCCTATATTGAGACCATTCTACTTACCAATCTAACAACCTAACAACCTTTCTACTTACCCATCTCATTACTTCATTACAATATTTCATCAGTACTTTGTTACTGCGCGAAAGAAATGGCGGCGCACTTCGCGCGCCTCCGATAGCTGTTGAACGAGCCTTTGCAAGAGAACGTTACAGATAACCTCGTTCAAACGCCGCGGGGAAATATGGTCTGAACTACCTGAACGCGATATCCGTTACAGGTATGCAATCACGCTCAACTATCCCAATCACGATTGTGCATGTTACCGATCCGTATATGTGTGAATAAATCTATTAATTACATAACAAAAACATTGTTATGTAATTCGTAATTGCCAGATTCGTAATCTACATTAAATTTCTGATCGATTGAGGTATCATTTACCCAATTCCACCAGGATATTAGGGTAAAACAGTCCAAAAAAAAAATTTTTTTTTTTGAACAAATTTGCAAATTTTTTGCAAAATTTGACTTGAACGCCACTAATGAATGCCAGATTCGTTATCTGCATGAAATTTCTGATCGATTGAGGTATTACTTACCCAAATCCGCGAGGAGTGCGTTTCCTTTAATTAAGCCCAATCAGTTATAAAAAATTAAGTGAAACCCAATAAGTTATAAAAATGAAATCAAACTCACCTTATCCATGCGTACTTATTTCTGCATAACACAATATATTACTAGAGTTACTTGCCTTCCGATTTTGGCAGCAGTAGAGATCTTTGATGAAAAACAAAGATGAAAAGTATAGTTGATGCGCTGACCAATATCTCCCGAAGCTCATCTTGTTGTAGGCATCCTTATGCATCACCAAATATTTCCTTATCAAATTCCACTAACAAGTGATAAATATTATAATATTACACCAACAATTCTTTCTAATCATCTCCTTTCGATTGCTACAATAAGCCACATATAGGTATAGCAAGTTATTGTACTCGCCAAAATTTCAAGGTATTTCTTATTCAATTGGCTATCGATTAAAACTTTCGGTAAATATTCAACGTTAGTGCTTACGCTTTATATTTCGTCATCATAATGTTTCACTTTTTGAGAAATTTCTAAATCTATATCCTATTTTATGTAGCGAGTACATACTCTAAAGCAATCGAAAGCCTGCTCATGACTGTATTCATACCAATCTCCCGCTTTCTTTGTATATTTGTCCAAACGTTTCATCTAAGTTAATTTTAACAATTTCCAATTCAACCCCTTCCATGCTGAGTTGCCTGGAACAGTATGATCCGTCTTGCTTCAGTTGTATTGCTAAAGCCTCCATGCCACTTATACCACTAAAACATTTATCGTACAACACAAGCACTTATCAGAGTTAAAATAACCGATTCCGAACCCACACACAACGAAAACGAACAACATAACTAAAACCTGAAACTAATTACCTAAAAATTAACAACTTAAATACAACCCAACTACACTACATTTTTTACACAACATAAACCTTAGCAAATCAAATCTAAAATAACGCTTGTCAACGAGCCTTGTTAGCTTAGGTTAGGTTATCTTAAAAGCGAACAGCACTGCTGTCTGGGCTGTCTGGTGTTTATTTCGTGGTCGATGTTAAGGTAAGTTCTCATGGCCGCTCGTATGTGAGCTTTGAGCGATTTTTATGAGCGTCTAGCTTCACACGTTGAGCTTCCGAGTTCCAGCGTCCGCAGCAAAAAAATTCTCATAAAAGCTCAAGTGAAAAGCGAGATGTTGTCTTGAACAGCTGATCCTACTTTATTTATCCTTTTAAATAAAGGCTTTTAAAATATTAAATAAAATTTATTTTATTCATTAAACTAAAAGAACTGAACATTACTGAATTAATTTGTTACTGAATTAATTAATTTTTTACATAATTAATGAAAAAATTAATTTTTTACTGAATTATTCAAAATTACTGGAAATTTGAAAATTAAAGTATCTAAAATTCCCTCCAAAAAGGTGTTTAGGATACCCCAGTAGAGTAAAAACTGTGTAGTTTGACGCAAGAAGTTCAAAAATATGAGCTTCCAGCTTCACGCGAACTTCGCGAGTAATGTTGACACGCGTTTACTCAGGAGCGTATGAAGCGAGATCGATTCTCATGCAGACGCTCTAACATCTGCGAATTCCCGTAAACCGAACGCTCGAAGCTCATGTAGGAGCGGCCATGAGAACTATAATTTACGCTTCGGAATCAAGTATTTTGGCTTTGGTATTAATTGTATTCTTACCGAACCTCCATTCCCGCTATAAATTCATTAATGCTAACAAATGGAGTCCCACGGCCCCATAATCCTAACCTTCCATTTAGCCAAGCTGTTCAGGAATAGTGGCTGCGGTGGCTGAAACATACTATGCGTGCTTTCGGAAAGTCTACTTGCATTTGCAGAATCATGGTCCCAACATTTGTTGCAAATGTTCCCCTTCGCCCGATGGCATTCGTCCAAAATTATGTATATAAATACATAGTACTAGAATTCACTTATGGCTAAGGTACATCATGGTCGGTTAGTCAACCAACGGTGAGAGAATATTTAATATTTGATTATATTTTAATCGGAAAAATCGCGGAATTAACTTTAACTACAGATTAATTGGCGGAGAGATATTTGACTGAAGTTGGAACTCATTTGAACCGACGGTTAAGTAGCCGTCCATGTTGCACCTAAGCCTAAGAATATCAACTAGTAATAATAATTTTACGACACCATCAAAGTCTCTGTCGATCCAATCTAATATTCTCTCAAAATGGGTACGAGTATCATCAATATTTTTGGCTGGATTCTTCATGTCACTGGAGCTGATGGGCTTGGCATTTATTTCTCGGCTGACCTTGCTTGCTAGAGTAGAGTATGTAACCAAAACGTACCATATGCAAACGGCGTAAATTTCTTTCTGGGGTAGTATACCACTGCTCGTAGGTAATCTCGAGAAATATCATTGAAATCTCGGTTGCAGTCCTTAAACAAATCCGTTGACAGTGACACCCATACTGATTTTCGTCTGCCGAGAATCCAAATTGTTAGAATTACTCCGCTAATATTTCGTCCTTTGCCCAACCATGTAGAATCTCCTAAAAGTATACAATTAAAATTTTTTTCTGAATATATTTATAAAAAACACAATATACCCAAAAAAAATCCCTTCCTATATCCATTCGGCAAAAATTCTTCATGCTTTTGACATGCATACACAAATGCCTCAAGTTGCACAACAGACAGCGCGCCATTTGTGCGGAGTTCTAATATGAAGTCAAGGATTCTGAGGTTTTATTTCACTTCCGGAGGAGAGTTGTAAGCTAAAGTAGAACTTTTAACTACTTTACAAAAGTGTTGAGGTCCAACATAATCTAAAAAGTAGAAGAATTAGTTTAGTGCTAAGGATAATAATACGATTAGTGTTTTTCTTACCCTTCTGAAGAATATATGGAACAAAATAATCTTTTACAACTGAATCTGCTCTATCCATTTATAACAATTGTGTCCCTTTGAATTCACATTACTCAAATTCACAACTTTGTTAACATTCACCTTTTAAGGTAGAGATGAAAAATTATACTGAGAAGTGAATTGTGTATTTAGTTAGTTAAGTATAACTTTTTCTGAAAGGGTTTTACACCAGCGAAGGGCATTACAAATTCCTAAATACATTCACACAAGTCTACAAACGCAGGTTCAAAACAACCCTATACACGTGGCCATAATGAGCTTTTCGTTCCATGCAGGCTGTGAAATGGAGCAAATTCTGATAATGATAAATGGGTAGTTCTTTCTGAACATGAGTATTTTCTTTTGACTCATGCAACAACACTTTTACGGTTTGCTGTGTTCATTGTGACGGGTTTGTAAGAGGCTGGAAGTCACACTCGCCTCTGTTGCCAAATTCTTTCAAAATTTTACTTTCTAAAATTACTGGCATTCATCCTCAAATTCTTATTACATTTGCTACGCTTACGCATGATGTAAGAGTCATACCACTAATTATGATCAATGTATTTTGAGAGTAAAGGCATTCTATGACTCTGGCTTGCTGGGAAAATTAAAGCTTCTGATGATGACTTGACTGATTCATTCACTCTTGAATCTCTTTTGGCTGTGACTCATTCAATGACTACATTTTGATGTACGTTATACTTTTCTGTTTAGATTTATGCTTTATATCAAAAGTGGAATCAGTTAATTCTCCAGTCATAACCATAATTCAAGTATACCAAGCTATATAGATGTAACATATACTGCTCATAATCACACATCAAACTTGGAGTCAATCAGTGAGTATAGCATTACCGATTTACGACTCATGGGTCTTAAGCTTAACTCATATATTTATTTGTGTTAGAGGTAAGTTGGTAAGAGTCACTTTGTTGTTGGTAGCAGCTATTAGGAATTGTTCACGAGTCATTCTAAACTCATGTGAGGCATTGCTCATATTTGTTCCGGCTTCACTTGCAATTCATTCAAAAATCAAAACCGCATGGCCTCAATTTTAGCATCATCCTGGTCTTATTAGAAAGCGGCGATTTCATAAATAATGTTGAGGAAAAACTATCAAAATTACAATTTATTCAATATCTTCACTTTATTAAATAGGTACCAATCTTCGTCAACAAATTCTAAACTTATGAGTCTTACCTAACAACAAATGATTCTATGTTAACTTATACAGAATTAAAGTCCATGTGAGTTAAATAAGATATTAGTCGTAACCAAATTTATCAGCTACTAACTACTAACTACAACTATGCTAAACATTAAAATTTTTATAGAAAAATTAACCTCTTTCAATTTGATCAAAGTTAGAGTTTCTTTGGTGTGACGGCGGTTTCTTCTGAAATTTCAAATTTCATTCGTTTTGATTTTTTTTTCAACATCAACTTGTTTTTGCGTTTTTTCTCTACTTTATGTTGCATTTCAGCTTCTTCCAGAGCTGTGTCAAATGGAAATAACAAATCACCTTGCTCAATCCTTTCCTCGCCAGATGGAACAATTTCTGCTAATTTTTGTTGTCGTTTCGATTACATCGGTTTCTCCTACAGTTTCTTCATACACAATGACTGCAGAATCACCGTCGCCTGATGCCAAATTGTTTGTATCACAAATCCGTTTACTTGTACCAGCCCGGTCACTTGATACAATTTCTTCAATTACGTTCAGGTCCGTGTCATTTCCGTAAATTAGTTTACGAATTCAATAGGGAAAATGTTGTCTAAATCCTGGGGCAACAAATTCGTGTTGTTCACTGGCAGAGGAGGAGGGGGAGTTAGACCGTGTAACTCAATTTTAGGTAAAACCAAACTTTTTTGCCAATTGCTGCTGCTGTTATCAATAAACTCGTGGAGATATTGCAAGAAATTAACATTATTTCTTTGCTTCTCCCATGACTGCTTAACTGGAAACCGCTCTCGAGAAACTGAAAAAAAAACTGGAAACTGTCCTTTTTGTTCCCAACACTGCACTAAGCCCGAGGCAGGCCCAGACGGATTAAATAGCTATGAATATTGACCGCGCAAAAAAATTTAAATTTTAACCAAATTCTAGACTTCTGCACAGTTTTGGAGGAATTTTCTTCGTGGTGCACTAATTCTTTGAATACATTATATATTTTAGTGCGTCAAGTAAAATGTTAAAAATTTCATCACGTAATGTTGTCATATCTATACGGCAGTATTTAGTGGAGTTAAGTGATGGGATGTTGGAGCACTACGGTGATGATTTGAAAGCACATGCTAAATTGGTTAAAAAATTAGGATTAGCTAATTTGACCAGCGCAACGGCAAAGGTTTGCGGTTTAAGAGTACTGTTACCATATCTTTTAAGCAGGGTTCGGAAAACACAGTTGTTGCAAAGAACTCAAGGAGCATAGAATGTGACTTATTTACTATCGCAGTGATTAGGCAGATTTGTCACCAATATTATGCTAATAATGAATACCCAAGTATTGAACAACTGATGTGAAACTGTTATTTTTACCTGTGGCTTATTGTGAAACTCACCCCATTGAGCTCGTTTGGGCCTATGTGAAACTAAAGTTGTCAAGTGTCAACACCGGGACTACAAAAATGTTTTANTTTGGGTCTATGTGAAACTAAAGTTGTCAAGTGTCAACACCGGGACTACAAAAATGTTTTAGTTGACTCTTGAATCATTAAATTCAGTTTCGCCTACGCTATGGGCGGCGTGTGAAAGAGAAGCTATGAGGTANTTGAACAACTGATGTGAAACTGTTATTTTTACCTGTGGCTTATTGTGAAACTCACCCCATTGAGCTCGTTTGGGCCTATGTGAAACTAAAGTTGTCAAGTGTCAACACCGGGACTACAAAAATGTTTTACAGTTGACTCTTGAATCATTAAATTCAGTTTCGCCTACGCTATGGGCGGCGTGTGAAAGAGAAGCTATGAGGTATNAGTTGACTCTTGAATCATTAAATTCAGTTTCGCCTACGCTATGGGCGGCGTGTGAAAGAGAAGCTATGAGGTATGATTAAAAGTTTTGCACGCGAGACAGATTAATAAAAAAAATAACATGGAAGCTTAGTTAGGGAATCTAGTTATACGTCTTGGGAAAATTAGTAGTAGTAGTAGCAGTGAAGAAGTAGATTTGGCGAACTAACAGCGTTAATGATTAAGGATTATGAAAAAATATTCTGTTATCCTGAATAAAATCTTCGTGCAAATGTCTAGAGTTTGGTTAAAATTTGAATTTTTTTGAGCTGTTGATGGTCCATATAGCCTATTCCTGAGAAAATTGTCTAATGCGTCACCTTTGAACAGACCCCTGTAGTTTCATTTAGTTTTAGAAAAGTAATAAAATTTTCGTTCGGCAAATCTACAGCAAAATGTACAAATAAGTTAGAGTTGGAATGATACTGCTAGATTTATATTTGTCATAATGCCCAGATATTTCCTAATCATCAAAATGTTATAAAATTCCTAGCGTAATTTTACCTTGCTATTTTATTGCGAAATCATTTTCCCTTCCGTTTTCATTCTGTAGAACGTTAGTAATGGATCGTTCTTGCAACACATAAATAATCCAATTATAGCTTAATATGTAAGCGGTCAAAATAAACAATCGGGGTTTCGGGCAAAAAATAACTACGCGGGTCAGAGGTCACGGACATGGCTCATTTTTTAATGTCTCCTCTATTCAAATTTTCTGTTTGCGCTCGGACCAGTTGCAGTTTGTTTGAAGGAAAATTGAATGAAGTGAACGAAATTTATCAAAGCTCATTCATTCATTCAATTGACTGCCATTGCGCTGGTCCGAACCGAAACGGGAATGTTAGACTACAGGGGACACTATCTCGTTCGTTCTTTACGGATGAGCTATCGATTAGTGAAAAACATCTATTCAATCCATCCAGTCGTGCTGAAGTCATTGCGTACAGACGGAATAATCCTGTGTTTGAGCTTGTAACGCTCCCTCTAGCCAGGGTTCTAAAATAGCCACCAAATTTGATTATTAGCCAGGCCATCGGTTAATAATGGCTAATAATGGCTAGTGGACAATAATAGCTAATAATGAGGAAAGCATTTGTTGTATCAACTGAACACCACAATTTAATTATTATCCTTATCTTCACTTCATTTATCCAAACTCCGTAAAATTCTATAACAAAATGATAACTTATGAACCTTGTTTCTGAAAGTCAAATGAGAATGAAAGGGGCAAATAATATTCGGTTCAGTATGCACTGCTGGTGGTTAGTGGAGTATTGGTGTTTGTAGTATGATAAAAACTATAAAAAGGGTGTTGTTTGCGCAAACTATGAGTCTTGGTTTCGCCCTCTTCAAAATATGTTATGTCAGAATAAAAAATTTTATTAGCCATTATTCTCCGTTAGTGGCCACTTTCCCATTATTAGCCAGGCCGGTTATAACCTGTTTTAGCCACATTATTAACCAGCCGGTTTTCACCACTTAGTAACCCTGCCTCTAGCTATTATTAATTATTCATGTAATCGTAATCGTATTAGTACAGGAATGTAGCTTAAAAACAGCATCAGTGGAGACTGACTTGTATGGTGTCGAATGCAGTTGCATTGGAGATTAGAAGTAGATCCAGAATTACACATGGACTCCTGATTTATTCACGTTCAATGAATAATTCGACTGATCCGACCAGTCCGACCAAATTATTCCTTGTATACTCAGCTTACGCCTAACACGAACCGAATATCCGCTTGCTCGGGCTTCTTCTTATTACAAGGTTTATTTAGCTTTATAAAATCAAATCCTTTATCTATCGAAAGTTCATCTATGTGAAGTAAATAATGGTGGCTGGGTTAGTAGACACGGGTTTCCATAATATGACATTACTCTGGACTGTGGTTTTGAAAAATGGTCCATGTAATGTACCGCTCGCGCGCTCTAACGAAATGACTAAAACCAAAGAACAAAAAAAGTTTACTTATTGACAGCAGACGCATGTAAATTTGCTAAAGGAAAAAGGAATGTACAAGGTGAGTAATCATTCTAGTACCCTAGAAAGCATGCTTTCACATGATGGAATTTTTCCATGTCACCGCGAGGGGGTATGAAAATTAACAGTCGGTTACGGCAGAGTGTTGGAAGAAATAACCAAAAGCTACGAGTGGGCGGGATTTAGATTGAAATAAGAAATGAGAGTGTGCCATATGCTTCGTAAGTAGTCTTCACTTTTTGTCTCAATTGAATTCAAAAAGTGAAGACTTACATAAGAAGCATAGAACAGCAGGGTCATTCCTGGACTTGGTTTTTACTCTCAGTCAACGACGAATAAGAATTACAGAATGGCGTATCGCCACAAAAATAAAGCAGAGAGGGGTCGGGAGGTTCTCTGTTGAGCGAGGTGGAGTAGATCCCAAGGTATCATACCCCATTCTCAACTTTGGCTTGATTCTCTCAACTAACCACCTCTCACCATCGCCATTACAGAATCCCCTTTCCTAAAAAATAATAATTTTGATTTGATGTTTGCAAATATTGCAAGCAACCACATAGATTGGGAGGAGCTATGGTGAAAGTAAAGAAAGAGGGTACTAAAAAGATTACTCACCCTGTATTAAATTTTTATTCTTTCACTTTGGTCACATGAAGTAACTAAACTAAAAGTTGTTAAGTTACCAAAGCCAAAAGGTAATTGTTGCAAAAAGGCAATAATAAACAATTTAAAAACAAGTTTATTTAATATACAGGGTTAATAAAATCAACAATCATCATCATATTGCATTGAGCTATTGATTCGTTCAACAGTTTACTTCTTGTGAGTTTACTCAATGACAGTTCAGACCAGTAGTAGTGTTTGGTGGATAAATTGACAAAACGTAGGGTAAAATTGGCAATGAAGTGAAGATGGCGAAAGTGACAAAATAAGTTTTTAAGTTTGGGCACTGATAGGTGCAAGTGAAATAAGCTAATCCTTGTTAAATACTAGTGTTTGGCATGGCTCTAGCTCGAGCTGGCGCACAAAAATCTCTGAGCCAGCTCAACGAAACTTGTGAGCCATGGCTCAATGACTCAACTTTTCCCCTAAATTCTTCCACTTTTCCCCTAATTTTTCATTTTTTCTTTCTTTCAAATCATCACTTTTTTTTTTAATTTTCAAAATTTTTGGTCACTGAAAGTCAATTTGCCTTTAGCCAGTTCGTAATTATGATTTGTGTTGGCTTATTCTCACTAGGTCATTCTCACTTTTAGCAAAATGTGCATATTAACGGGAAAAAAATTTAATGTTGAGCCATGAGCCATGGCTCTGGCTCATGAGCCAGTTCAACAAAAGTGCGGAGCCAGAGCCATGGCTCATGAGCTGGCTCACCGCTCGGCTGAGCCAGAGCCATGGCTCATGAGCTGGCTCACCGCTCGGCTGAGCCAGTGGCTCTGGCTCACGCCAAACGCTGAGCCATGGGGAACACTATTAAATACTAATAAAGTAGAAAACACAATTTGAAGTTTTTGGAGGTCAAACAGACCTCGTCCTCGCAGACCTCAGACTTGCCTCGTAGTACGAACGTTTAAATTTAAAGTAAACTGTGAAACAAAACTTGAAACTGCGCGTTAAAAAATAATTCGGCAAGTTTATTTTTCTACTAACCAATTTTGCCACAAAAAATTGTTTTTGCTAATGGTATTCATGGTTTTGCACAGTGGTTCAGACCCTTAGATAAAATGAAGTCGAAAATAATAGTCATTTGCTGGAGTTGGAAGTTTCTACTCCACACAAGAACATTTGAATTGTGATGACTCGCTGAACACACTATGCCCAGCGATTCGCCAGTCGATGGACAGTGTCTTGTCATCTGTTTTTTATATATTTTTTTTTAGAAAATATAACCAAGTGAATTAGATATTTAATTTTATCAGTTGTCACTCTTGCTTATATTTCTAACTTATAGATATACAAAATGAATCCTAGGAATCCAGCTCTGCATTTAATACCAATATGACTTCTTTGGTGTTCTGTCTTCCTCAATCCCCATTGACTTCATAACGTCCATGTCAAATGTTTTCAATTCAGGTTGAAAGGTAACCTTTTCAACCACGTCACTTTTTGTGTCCTTGTCACCTTCTGTAATTTAATTATGTTATTATTATCCGGACATTCATTGTACTTGGTCGGAAAAAAGGAATATTTGAATCCATTCAACGTTTTTTAGTTCGATATAAGTTTTTGATGAATGTTAGATAATTTTAGATAATACTAGATTGGTTTGTTCAAATTCATTTTTCGTATAAAGTTAAGACCACAAAAATTAAAGAAAAGCTTTAGCAAAGGTTCCTTCGGTTACCTCCATTGCCTAACGCCCGTTCCATGCTTTTTCCAAAACCAGCTTTTTCAGAAAAATTTTCCTGAAAAAGTTTGAAAAATCAATCCATACTTTTTCATTTCGTTGTCATTGCGTTTTTCACCCGTTGTTTGAAAAAAGATTTTTTCTGAAAAAACAATACATACTTTTTTTTTCATTGCGAACTCCGATCGTCGTGTGAAGTTGAACCGTCTCTACTTTTTTGGAAAAAGGTACGAAAAAAGGTTTGAAAAAGTATGTATTGCCATCCAATTTAGAGTACGTCATGACAACTTTATGAAAAAAGAAAACACGACGATTTGAAAAAGCATGAAATGGGCGTAATTCCGTTTTGCATTATTGGAAAAATGGAATAAATAAGATTCCTAAATTTAAATTTACCAAGGTAAGCAGATTTGACCTTGTAGTCATATGTCTCATTAGCTGCAGCAGGAACAGGGATTATTCTTCCAGTCCTTGAGGACACCCGTACCTTTTCACCATCCTCAGTGTATCTCCAAACAACTTTTGTTATTTTGCTAGAACATGTGCAGAAAAGCGTATGAAATTGACCGATTCATTGTTTTTATAAAGATTTCAAATGAACCATTGCAATTTGCATCAAACTTACTTGTCTGAAGGATCAACTAGTGAAACCTCGGTTGTCACTAACAGCGGTAATTCTTGTCGTATGATGGTTCCAGGGTAATCGTCAGATTCCCCAATCCGACGGTAGTACCAATTCATGCCATTCACGATTACCCAGTTTCTTTCTTCAAATATCTTAACAGAAGATGTAAAATGTGGTATTAACTCAACTAGTTTCCTTCTAGACATTACTCATTGCTTGTTGCTAATTAAACTGTCATAAGTAATGTATAAATCTGAAGACCATTTACTTGTGAGACAATTCCATGCTTCCCTTTATCCCGTCCAACTAGAATCTCTACTCTGTCACCACGAAATATACTCCAGTCTTTAATTGGTTCGATGAACACTTCTGAACGAGGAAGTCCTTCATTTTCACGTTTAAATTCTTGTGTCCAAGGTCGATTTGTAGTGAAACGAAAATCTTGGGTTCTTCTTTTCCTTTGGTATGGCAAATATTGTATCATCTTTGGAGCAGTGTATTCCACCTAAATATTACATAAAAGATTTAATCTTCTGAGCAAGTTTTCAAAATTAATAATATTTATTGTTTATACCTGTTCCGCTGTTCGTTTTATGTAAGAATCGGGCAAGTTCGAATACTGCTTCGTTAGTTTTCCAACTCTTTTCAGAATGCACGATAAAGAATCTGTTATCTTCATTGTTACGTTTAAATAATTTGTGAACTAACTTTACTTTATGTAACGAAAACAAAATGACCAAAATCCGAAAAACAAGAAAATATAAATATTTTACCAGAGTCTGGCTAAGATACCCGAGCTTGAACTCCAGCACAGCACCAACTCGACACGAAGAGCCACGTAGTGCAGTTCGCTTGTAAGATGTCTTGTTCACAAACCGACAAGTGCCTGCCTTGGCAATTATCTGATGAAAACACTTAACCTAACAACCTAACCCTAACCAAAGAACTTAAAACTTTGGGAAATGAGTCAAACAGTATAGTAGTCAGTGGATTTCTACTGTTGGACCAAAAATTATAAGTCCTTCAAAATGGTGGTTGTTGATGAGAAAGAGGGAATTCAGGGCCGTAGTGCCGTATAAATTTTGTACAATCTGAACCCATGGAAATATTCTTACACAAATTTTGGATTTAAAGATAAATTTGTCCATTAACTTATTTTAACTTTAAATATTTTCTCAGGTAATTTTTGTAATTAAATATAACTACTATCCTAATGTCTTCTCAAACTCCAAAACGTAAACGGAAAACACTGATAAAGAAGATTTTAACAAAGTTGTAAGTAACATCAAGTTTTTCCTATCATATTTGAAGACAAAAACATTGAAATTTTTTGCAATGATAGGAATATTAAATTATCAGAATTCCCAGTACTAAAAAATTAGTACAAATTAGTAACGTAGTTGAACCTACAGCAAAATTATGTTGTACAAGCTCAGCGAAAGTGAAAGAAGCAAGAAAACTTCTGAAAATAGAATTATACCAAAATTTATTTGGGTGAGAAAACGGAATGAATGGAAGTTTTCTTACTCCGCACGTATGTCTCTGAAAATATCATTTGGTAACTTAAATAAATAATTTAAAAGATCCGTCGAGTATGTCATCGGTTTTATGCTCGCAAGGAGTTTCCAACAATGAAGAAATTATTGGAAAGCTGCAATGAGGAACCCAACGTTCCAAAAATTAAAAAGAAACATTCCGGAAATGTTTGACTAAGCAATGAGGCTTTAAATACAAGCGAATTCACAAGAGACCGATATTCTTCGAAAGAAGTGATATAATGACAGATATAGAACCATAGTTTTTGCAACTAAAATTTTTCTAATAACCAATATCCTTTCATAATGAATGGTCTTATATCCGTAGACTACTGTATTGTGTAAATTACTACATAAGTTAAGTTGTTAAATATTAAATTAAGTGTAATACATGTTTTAAGGACCTTCGAAATGCCTGCACCTTTTCATGTTCTTTTAGCAAGCAAAGGTAGTTACGCCACTGTACTCCCACCATTTTAATACACTGGATTATGATTCTCCTTATTTCACAGGAGAGTTTATAACTCATACTTATTGACCCTGGGTATTAGAGCCTCGCTTGGCAACTGTGAGATTACGAGTCTCCTCACATCTACACACTTGGACGATACAGAACTCCTACAAACCTAACCCCAATAACCTAAACCTAATCTAACAACCTCAGCCTAAGCTAACCTAAGCTATTAACCTAAACCTAACCTCCAACAACCTAAAACTTACCTAGCAATGGTCCTATTGTTAGGTTAGGTTTAGGTTGTTTGTGTTAGGTTTAGGTTAGTAGGTTAGGTTTGTTGTATTAGGTTTAGGTTATTAGATTATGTTTAGATCATTAGATTATATTTAGGTTAGGTTGGGTTAAGGCTTTCAGGTTAGTTTTAAGTTGTTAGGTTGTTTCGGTTGTTAGTGTTAGTTTTAGTGTCAGGTTAAGGTTGTTAGGTTAGTTTTAGACTGTTAGATTAGGTTTAGATTGTTAGTGTTATGTTTAGGTTGTTGGTGTTAAGTTTAAGTTGTTAGTGTTAGGTTTAGACTGTTAGGTTATTTTAGATGTTTGCATCATATAATTGCCGAGTCAGGCACTTGTCAGAAACCTAGGATCTCAGTATAGCTGAATTTGGTTTGTGAATAAATTATCTTACAAGCGAACTGCACTACGTGGCTTTTCGTGTCGAATTGGTGCTGGCTACTGGGATTTGAGATCGGGTATTTTGACTCTGGTTTATTGTTTTTGTTTTCTTGTTACCGGGAGGGCCAATTTCGTCGAGTAAAAATTTTTTTACTACTTTTGTGTTGTTGAGTCAGCTGGGCTCTCGACGCTCATCAGAGGTGCGAATGGGCTGGGTTAACCCATGATGGGCCTAGCCCAGCCCAGCCCACTGGGCTGTGGGCTGAACTTGTAGTGGGCTTAGCTGGGCTGGGTTTATGAGTATTAATTTCTTATGGGCCGGGCTGGGCTGAAATTTGAAATTTTCAGTCTCGCGCAGCTGGAAGTTTCACCTTGAAAGTGACACTCTCAAGGTGACTCTGCAGAGAATTTCGAAAAATATTTAAAGCAATAATAAAGTGTCGATGGCTTTTTGTAAGCTGGGCTGGGCTGAGCTGGATTATGAAAATTTATTTTTGGGTGGCTGGGCTGGGCTGGGCCCGATGCCCAGTGGGTCAGTGGGCTAAAATAATAGATTTCTTAACGGGCTGGGCTGGGCTTTCGAAAAGTCAGCTCACTCGCACCCCTGACGCTCATACACGTTCATGATCGGCGTTTTTTTCTGATTTCGCTTTCTGATGTTTTGATGTGATTTGTAGAATTTTCGAAAATTCTGATTTGAATGTAAAGAACGGAAACTATATTCTTAATAGAGACAAGGTTTCGAATCGATTGACGTATCACTTACCCAAAACCTCCAGAAGTACATTTGCTTTTAATTATACAAATATTGAATTTGGACAGTAGCATGGTGCAACTAATTGCGTTTTTACGGTACCAGCATATAAATATTCGAGGCAAGGAAGGAGGGAGTGAAAAAAAATTCAAAAATCGGGAACTACTTATGCCGTCGTCGGTACACAGGAAAGCTAATGATGGTCGTCAACAACAAAAACAATCGGCGCCTTATTTTACTCGCTAAGTGCCTCCATTTATCCAATTTGCTGACAATATCAACTATTTACTAAAGGTAAGTTCTCATGGCCGCTCCTACATGAGCTTCGAGCGTTCGGTTCACGCGAATTCGCAGATGTTAGAGCGTCTGCATGAGAATCGATCTCGCTTCAGACGCTCCTGAGTAAACGCGTGTCAACATTACTCGCGAAGTTCGCGTGAAGCTGGAAGCTCATATTTTTGAACTTCTTGCGTCAAACTACACAGTTTTTACTCTACTGGGGTATCCTAAACACCTTTTTGGAGGGAATTTTAGATACTTTAATTTTCAAATTTTCAGTAATTTTGAATAATTCAATAAAAAATTAATTTTTTCATTAATTATGTAAAAAATTAATTAATTCAGTAATGTTCAGTTCTTTTATTTTAATGAATAAAATAAATTTTATTCAAGATTTTAAAAGCCTTATTTAAAAGGATAAATAAAGTAGGATCAGCTGTTCAAGGCAGTATCTCGCTTTTCGCTTGAGCTTTCATGAGAATTGTTTCCGCTGCGGACGCCGGAACTCGGAAGCTCAACGCGTGAAGCTCGACGCTCATAAAAATCGCTCGAAGTTCAAGAAAATGCCACCCAGGAAAGCTTGGGAAATTAGAATGCAAAGGCTAAAGTGATAACAATGAAGATGAATAAATAAATGAGATGTCTAGTACGCATTGAAGTATTTTATTTATCATAAACATAAAAGTTTACATCTGTGTGTTTGTTTGTCCGGTGTTTTTATACAATATGTATGCTTAAAAATAAGTTTATTTCAGTGCTCAGTTAGATATGTTGTGTGGTTAGCAGCGAGACTCTCCAAGTGGAGGTACTGGGTTCGATTCAGACGGTTGTGTGTGCTTTTTTTTTTGAGGTTAAGTATTTTTGATTTACTCTCTTCATTCTATTAACCTTCCGACAGACAACCGCCCTCCCCAATTGTCTACGACCCCCTAAAGTCATACACATAAAACGTTACCTCTGTGTGTCTATTTTTGACTGAAAAAATTTTCTAGGCCGACATTTTCCGAACTTCAAATTTTGACAACCCCCATTACCTAAAAGGCATGTGTGGAGTCAGAAAATATAATTAAAAAAATTCCAGAATGAAGGGGAGCAAGGGTAGGTTCTGAAGTTTAAAAAATGGGTTTCAAAAACCTTCGTCAACTTTTTCATTTATTGACCGATTCCGATGAAATTTTGTATGAGCATACTTAATCGCATTCCCCAGGTGGCATATTTTTTAGTTTTTCAAAATTTTGATTTTTTGAATTTTTATTAAATTTTGAAAAGAGGATTTTGCAAAAAATTTTTTTGATCAACTCCTACTACTCACAGGTTTTTCCCCTATACTTTTTGGCCAAAAGTTCAAACGCTGCGAATTAGCTTCGCGTTGGCCTAATCCACTTTGATATACGTAAATTTGAATGAAAAACGTTATCGTAAGCGAAAAAAAATTGAATTACCCACGGATTAGAATTGAAGGTTATGTAATTTTATGCATCCGTCTGTAAACCTTTTTCTTCACAACGTTTCTTTCTCCTACTGACGATTTTACTTAAGAACGTTATTGCATATAGTCTGATATAACTTAAATGATGTTAAGCAGATTTCTAGAAATACTTAATAAAAGTTGAATATGCATATATAAATTTGAAATTATCCACGATTCGTTTTCACAACTTACAGTAAATATGGAATGAAGAGCTAACACACATGGGTGTTTGAGGTTCGGTGAACCTTGAGGTTCAAAAAAATTTCATCGAACCCCGAACCGAACCGAACATTATTCGATACAGGTTCGGCTCGGGTTCTATATTTTTAATTAGTTACGGGTGAGGATCGGTTCGACATGATCTAGATTCGGTTCGGGTTCAGTGCGGCCTTAAATTTTTGTACTTAGGAATCGTTTCGGTTAGGTTCGTAGCTGAACCTGGTTCGGTTCGGTCCGGGAAGTTCAAAGAACCTGAATATTTGGATATTAAATGGTGCAAGGTTTGGGATGGGTTCAGTGCGGGTTCGGCTCGAGAGAGTAAAATATTAAAGTAGAGTCGGGTTCCGTTCTGTTCGACAAAGTCGAGGTTCGGTGCGAGTTCGGTGGCAAAAGTAAAATTTGAAATTGATTCGGGTTCGGCTCGGTTCGATATAGTCGAGGTTAGGTCCGGGCACGGTGCGACAAAATTTTTGTGGACTAGATTCGGGTTAGGAAGGTTTAGCAAACCTCAAAAGCCCATGTGTGAGCTAAAGTAAATTCTAAAGCTGCCTTTCATAGACCGTCTTTACAAAAGTTACACTAAAAATTCCTTTCTATTTGTTTCATAATTTCAGTTGTTTATTTTCGACAAATAACTACCACAGAAATTAGTATCCATTGGTAAAAATATACCATTCATAAAGAAAAAATAAGAATTCATTGATTCTGTAATTTTTATACTTCGTAAATTATTGAATTTAAACGGTATAAGAATACCCAAATAACTAATTGCAAGAGAATAATATTATGCGTAATATTATTTATTATTATAAATCGACTATACACAATGTATCTAAAAAGAGCAACGCGGTTTTCATTAAGTGCGCCTCTTCGAAAGGTCATAACTCCTTACGGTTTTGACATGGGCAGCTAGTGGCAGCTATGAACACAGATCATGGTGTGCACATAATTGTGTAATATTCAATTACTGTCTTGGAGCCTGGGGTTTTGTGGGGTTTTAAATGCAAAATCAACTAATGTACTTCCATGTTAAATCTTAACTTGGAAGGGCCGTCGCTACTGGATACTTCAACCAAACCTCACCAAATTTTATGAGTAATTTCTATTAGCCCTACTTAATAATTTGTAGTGATCAAAGCTGGAATTGCTATAGATGAAAAATGACACATTTGGCCAAAAATTATAGAAAAAAACCTGTGCTGCCATAGTAATAAAAATTAAAATATATAATTTTTTTTTCAAAACTTAATATTTTTTATGGTTTATTATCACGTTAGTCTGAGATTCTTTTCATCCTTTGCGCCATCTGCTCTGTGATACACCAATTGAGCCAAAAATTTGCATTTGTATTTTTAAAACTAATACCAAGGTGCCATATTTTTTAGTTTTTGAAATGTTGCCTCTTTGCTCTTTCTATTTTATTTAAATAATATAAAATTTCTTTTTGTCATATGAACACTTGGACCATGTAGGGTCTTATTCGACACTTATGATTTTATAAGTAATAACTGAACGTAAAAAATAACATTTTGACGAACCATCAAATTTAGTTTAAAAAAAATTGTTTTTTTTCTGCTAACCATTGGTATTACGTTACTTTGAGTTCTTATATGGTAAAATTTTTTTTTTGAAATTTATTAAAAATCGAGAACGCAAAATTTTGAAAAACTAAAAAATACCTTGGTATTAATTTTAACTATTTAAATACAAATTTTTGTCTCAATTGGTCCATCATAAAGCAAATGGCACAGAGTAAAGCGAAGAATCTCAGACTAACAAGATGACAAAGCATAGAAAGAAATTATTTTTTTGAATTTTTTTTTAATATTTTTATTTTAGCTCTAAAAATAGTTTGATGCGTACAGTGTTGCTCCCAAGAGCAGGAGGAGTTGAACAATACCCAACACGATCAAAATGTTTGTTTTTTACATACTCGTTTTCAAAATTTAATAAAAATTGAAATAAATAAAAATTTTGAAAAACTTAAAAATATATGGCAGCTTGGAATTAGTTTTAACAATTCAAATACAACTTTTTGGCTCAATTGGTCTATCACAGAGTAAATTGCACAGAGTAATGCGAAGAATCTCAGAAACAGAACGTCACAATAAAGCAAATATTGAATACCGACTAATACTTTTTTCATTATTGTGATAAAAGTTTGACGCCCGCGGCAGCGCTAGCCGGCTAGTTTATTTATGTTACAACTAGGGCATGTAATATTGCTCAACCTTTTCAATATCAATATTCAATATTTCAATATTTGAGACCCCCAATATTGAAATCTCGATATTGAAGTATTGAATTCTAAATCACTACATTGCTTAGCTATATTACAATGGTGACAGCTATAAACTAAATATTTTAATTTTTACTATAAATTTTTATTATACTAAAAAAGTAAGCCAAGTCCAAACTCATAACCAATTTAAACTTTTGATTCGTCGAAAGTTTCAACGAATTCAATTCAGAACAAAATTTACTTTCGCAAAACTTGTTAAACCAAAAAACATTGAATGAATGAATAATGGTTTTAGAAATATTATTTTGAAATTTTGCAAAGTAACATACAACTTCATTTGTTAGGGATGTAGTGATGAATGGTTACAGTAAATCATTTTTCAGGCGATTTGCGATGCAGTTTTTGGTAGTGTATAATCAACTGAGTGTCGCTGCAGGGAAAACATTCTCAATATTGAATCATCAATATTGCGCATGTTCAATATCAATATTTCAATACCGTAAAAATTCTCAATATTCCAATATTTCAATATATTGAAATTTCAATATTACATGCCCTAGTTACAACTAATTGGGGCCACAACACATGCTTGGGAAAACTAAGATTTTTTTTGAATTTCGGAGAACAAAACAATTTGGAATTTGGAAACATTTTGGAAAGGATTTCGGTATTTCGGAATTCGTACACTGCATCTAATTCATCTGCAGATTAACATCTTAAAAGTTAATCAAATGAGTGAGTGGATTGGGTGACGTTGACAGGCGGCTCAAGTCTTAATTTATGACAGAAAATATTTTATAGCCGAATGTTACTCGACCAAAATCAAAAAAATCTCCACTAAATCAGAGATAACAGTTCTGTCGACTAGCTGACATGCGATGACATGCTATGTGTGCATGTCGAATAGATGACATTCCGATTTCTCCAGATTATGCGTCCTTATAATACCTCATCGTCAGCGACGGTGGATACCTCAACGTTCAGCTTCTTGGATATAAACTTAGATAATAACCTTAGTTATATAAGGTGTTCTACCCTTTCGACGGTTTATTACACTTTAATGTTTTTCACGTTTGATTACAAAATTCGTCTCGACGGGAGTAAGGTATAAGTTAACCATTGACGCTTGCAATTTAAGATGGCGTCTTTTGCTATCCTTTTTTTTTTATTCTACATATGTAGAATAATTTTTTTGTATTTACCTTTCCTCCTCTTCTATTATGTATATTCTTACCTTTTGCTCCTTTTCTATTGTAATGTGTGTTTTTACCCCTTTCTCCTCTTTTATTGTATGTGTATTTTTTTTACCTCTTCCCCTTTCTTTATTGTATGTGCATTGTTACCCTTCCTCTTTCTTTATTTCTTGCTTGTGTGTTTATGCGTGTGTGTGTGAGTGTGTTTGTGTTTTAGAAGAAAAAACGATTTTTTGTTTCATTATTATTAGATTATTTATCCATTATTCCTTAAATTAATGTAACTATTTTATTATTATTAATATGATTTGTACAGATGTAATTAAGATTACAGTTAAAAAAATGTTTACACAGTTGAGTCATTTGTTATTGTATAATTTTCAACTAAAAAGAAAGAAAAAGGGAAAACTGAATGATATTAGAAAATCAAATGGATTTAATAATTAAACTCAATAGTGAAAAAAAATCGCTGATTTTGCAATGTTATTATATTGGTCAAATGATTTATTCAACAGTAATAAAATATTATTTTTGTTTTGTTTTTACATGATCTCGATTGAAACTTTTATAAATAATTGCTCATTTGGTTTTTTGATTTGGAACTGTGTAGGTCCTTGTTCTTTATTTTTATTTTTCTTTAACAAAAAAAAAAGTTTTCAGTCAAACTTTTGAGAATTTGTTATTTTCATTTATACTGCATTTGCTTGCCAGTTGGACCTCAAGTGCGAAGAATGCTTAGTTGTCAAATACAAGTAACATTCGAATAGCTTCCGGATATGCTTGTGTTAGAAAATTATTGAGTTCAATGAGAATAAGGTTTGTTTATAAGTCAAACGAATGTATTCAAATGATCACTATAAGCGAACCGACACAAATAGGTAAGGAATTTATGAAAACTATAACAACTAGTTATAACAACTAGGTCAGTTACTGAACACGAACATTGCGTTTGATGAGAGTATAGTTTTTCTGTCTTTTTGCTGTAATTAATATCAAACAAGTAAAGTTATCTGGGACTTGTATTTTTTTTATTTTACATTTAGCAAAACCTGTTGATGCTCAAAATGAAATGCCAACAGATTTCAGATCTATTACTAAACTAGAGCAAAATGTTACTTTGAACCCCCAAGTTGTTGATATGCTTTTGGGTGATAGACATTTGGAAGCAAGTANATTTTACATTTAGCAAAACCTGTTGATGCTCAAAATGAAATGCCAACAGATTTCAGATCTATTACTAAACTAGAGGAAAATGTTACTTTGAACCCCCAAGTTGTTGATATGCTTTTGGGTGATAGACATTTGGAAGCAAGTGCAACATTACAATCAGTGTTGAGTATCAAAATTCTTGTTGAAAATGTAATTATCACCGCCAAAACCCACGAATTTCAGCCTGCAGGGCCAACATAGCTGCCTTTGGATTTTCATCGCGAAGCCCTGTGTTGAAATATTGGAATCTGGATTCGAATTTGAGAATACCACACCAAAGGGTTAGCAATGTTTGCGTTTTGCAGATTGAGTAATAATTCTATTATTTATTAGAACCGAATGAAGCAAATGAGATTCGTCCTTCTAATGAAGTAAAAAATGTTGTTTGTCACAATGGGTGCCGACCACGAAACGTTTCCTTGAATACCGTATATGGACTTTCCGGGAAGGATGGCTTTTGAACAATATAATTTAATTGTAACTGAATATGGTAATTCATGGTGAACTTTGTAATTTTTAGGTCGAGTCTTTTTTGATGGTGGAGAAACAGCATTTACGGTCCATGAAAACACAGGTGAGTTGAATTTACTTAGTATAATTTAAATTCATCTGCTGACTCGTATTTTGAATTCATAGGTCTTCTCCTGAGACTTTAGCGAAATTTCTGTAACAATTACGTCCTAATGAAGAANTGGTAATTCATGGTGAACTTTGTAATTTTTAGGTCGAGTCTTTTTTGATGGTGGAGAAACAGCATTTACGGTCCTTGAAAACACAGGTGAGTTGAATTTACTTTTAAATTCATCTGCTGACGCGTATTTTGAATTCATAGGTCTTCTCCTGAGACTTTAGCGAAATTTCTGTAACAATTACGTCCTAATGAAGAAANCGTATTTTGAATTCATAGGTCTTCTCCTGAGACTTTAGCGAAATTTCTGTAACAATTACGTCCTAATGAAGAAATATATGAGAAACAACACCTCCAACAATATGAACGACTGCAATTTTACATATTCAAAAAATTGGCGCACTGTGTGGACAATATAAAATTCCCCGAGGAAGGGTGCACGTCAAACTACCCTCGAGACTACAGAAAAAACGCAGTCTCCTAGTTCCAGACGTAAAAGATTCTCCAGCTTGCTTTTACATTTGTGTACTACCTAGTGTGTACGGTGACCAAGTTACAAGTGATATAATGAGAAAAAGGAAAGGGAAAAGATTCCAGCCAAACGACAAGACGTATGATTAAAACTCAAAAGGAATTACCTAAAGGGCGTTGAGAAGAATTGAAACTTTTGAAAAGTATATGGGATTGATTGACTTTACTGGAACAAATTTGAATGGAAATGGAGTTTCTTTACAAGAAATTGACACTGTTGAAGAAAATAACGCATCAATAATTGTATCAGTTTATTCCTACAAGTGCAACAAAATGTATCTCATTCGCCAGACTAAGAAGGATGCTCCGAATCACATTTCACTCTTGTTGGTTGAAGAAATTGTAAATGACAAAAGAAGTGAACATTACCTATTGATTTCAGTCAATGAAAACATTTCAATACTAAGTTCAAAGTCATCAAAGCAAAGTTCATTGTAANATTACCTATTGATTTCAGTCAATGAAAACATTTCAATACTAAGTTCAAAGTCATCAAAGCAAAGTTCATTGTAAACTTTGTGCAAAAGGATTCAAAAGTGAGGCTACATTACAAAACCACACATGGGCAATGGGTCCAGTGCAACAAAAACTGCCATTGCGACAAAATTTACAAGTTAAACCATCCGAAAATGACATTGAGACAGAGCCACATTATATGTTTTTCATTTCATTGAATCAAAGTGCAAAATCAAATTTTGACCAACTTTCAAGTAAACTGTAAACATTTAATTGTCGGATACTCTCTTGTGCTATTGACAAAAGAGAGTATCCGAAAGCGGGCAGGCGGCCGGAGGCCGCTACGTAGTGCCGCTTCGCGGCACTGCCCGCTTTTAAGTTTCGCGCCCGATGGACTCTTAGGGTCTGGTCGGACCAATGGTTTGTATTAAGTAAGGCCCAAAAGAAGAGTTGAGAGGAGGGGGGAAGAGAAGAGAAGAGTCCAGGGTATATAAACTATTGTAACATAATTTCTCCAGTTTTTAGAATGGATTCTAACATTTCTCTTTCTGGAAATAACGTTGGTACAGTTTCAGGAGATATCAATTTACTGACTTCTCCTTTGGAATCAGTTATACACAAACACACTAGTTCCTCTTTGTGTAATTTGCATCCTGCTGGAGACGAAGTTGATAACAATAGTGAATTTAGCCAGTTAGCCACATTTAGCTTTTATATTCCTTCGTTCTTACGTATCAGTTTATCGTACGAAGGACAAACGAAGCAGTACTTGGAGTCCCGGTTAACTACCTATTTCGAGAAAAATTGAATAAGTTGAAACGGTTAGCTAAACAATCTGTTATTCCATTAAATAATTTGGATTCTCGTGAAAGTTGTCATCATAAATACCGGAAACGGGCAATTGGACAAAAGTTATTGTTGACTGATTCTGACAAAATTCCGGATTTATCACATAGTGATATTATTAATCAAGCAAAATTAAATGCCTCCTAAAAGAAAATGCACGCCGAAGCCGAAGGAGTCCCAACTGACACCGAAGAAGTTGGTATACTCAACGGGTTCGGAAGCGTCCCAGTCGGTGTACTCTCCCGGGACTTCGGATACACCCGAAGCCGATGGGTCCACAGCATCATCTTCCCCGAAACAGAAAATCCGGAAACAGAGTTCAAAGAAAAAAGTCTCCAAATGGTTGAAGACATCAAAAGAATTACAGGTGGGAGACCAGGACATAATATTACAATCATTTTCCACACAGGACAAAATTGTTCCGAACCAGCAGACCACCTCCACACCCTACACTACCACCACCGACGAAGTGCTGTCACTAAGGCAGTTGAGCGCTGGGTCAGAGATCATGGATTCATCATCAAGAGGTCTGATGTCGTCAACCTATCAGGTCTCCGAAAATATTTACATCTCGGGGGAGACCGACAACTACTTTACGAAAAAGAAGTTGAGTCCCCGTCTATCAGGACACATCATTCTGGATGTGAAAATGTCGGAACATCCAAGCGATCCCATGAGGTCCTTCGGGCGGAAGATTACCGAATACAAGATTCAGGTAATAATTTATAATATTATTTTATGATTGTATCTAATATTGTTTTTTATTACAGTTGCCGGCACAACATCCAATTCTCAAAACACTGATCGAAACTCGGAGTCAAGTCTGGAACAGCTGGACGTCGGTCAAAGGCGAAACAACACAGCGAAAAAATCCAGGAGCGTATCACTTCACACCATGGTTTGTAAATACAAACCAGAGACAAGTCTAGAGTTTTTTCAGAGTGTAATTGAATTCGGTACAGATTTCGAAAAAGACTTTGTAGTTCGTGGTAACACTACAAGTACATTTAACTATCAATTAGAATCTAGCATATACCTTGACCATTTGAATCACAAATTTACCCCATGGAATGTACTTATGAGCATGGTTAACATTAGTCGTTTGAAAAAAATTAAACATTTGTTAGATGTAGAAGAGTCTGTTCAATGGATATTGAAAATTATAGACCATAATAATTTCGATATTAAAAAATTTATTGCTGATGTAGTCGAAATTGTAGACAGAAAATTTCAAAAAAAGAACACTTTATGGTTAAAAGGACCCCCAAATAGTGGGAAGAGTCTTTTAGTAAATAGTTTGGGGGATAGTTTAGTTTATGCTTTTCGGGGGGATCAACCTGATCCCAAAGAAGCTAGATTTGTGTATGCTGGCTTAGCCACTGCAAGGGTAGGAATACTTAATGAGTTTAGGATGTACAGCAATGTTGCTGATAAGTTGTTATTGTTAATGTCAGGGGAAGATGTTCAAAATGATGTTAAGGGAAAGCAAGCCGTCAATATACAGCGAACCCCTTTATTGATAACTTCCAATGGAGATTTATGGGATTCTCTTCCTAATCGAGAACAACATTCAAAAATACCAGCAATTATGCAAAGAGTTACCAAGTACTCTTTTGCCACCATGGAAGAGCTTCAAGATTGCAACGGTCAACTGCATCCTATGGCATGGGGAGTAATTGTAGAAAAATATTACACACCATTTAGTAGTAGTATATTAGAATTCGAAGAACTTTTATTCGAATGAAAATAAAATAAAAATTACAGAATAATGTCTATTTGTTTTCTTAATTTCTTTAATCCTAATTTTTTTTTAGTAAATGTTGTGTCACTCCAATCATTGCATTGGCAAACCAGGCCTACGAAAATATTTATGTGCAGGGGAGGGGAGAGTCATATTATACGAAAAGGCGAGAGACGACCAGGAGCAAACACCACTACGGCCTTACAATCACGTTATCGAACCCACCCGAGGAGGGCCGCGACTGGGGGACCAAGTCGTGGGAGATGAAGAGAATTCTCCTCAAGACGGATCCGATTGTGCAACGTCTTCAAAATATGGTCGACAGAACGTGGAAGGATTGGGCGGACGTGCCTTCGAAGAAAGGTATTGATACATTTATGGAAATGATTCTTCACAAAGCTGACTATATATTTCCACCAATAGGACAAAAAAGAAGCCCTCATATGCGGAACGCATATGGGAGTTAGTTGAACTCTACGTCCCCGAAACATCAATAGAATTGACCTCGGCAATCTGGAAATACGGCACTCCTCTGGAAAAACAATATATAATAAGTCAGAATGCGAATCGTTACTTTGGAATAACTGTTGATAATTCTATTAATTTGCATCACTTAAAACACAAGTTTCTTGATTGGCAAACTTTATTAAAAATTGTTGAAGGTACTAATATAGTTGATAGAAGATTGGGGCAATGTTACGAACCTATTCAATCTAGCATAAGTTGGATACTTAGGATACTAGACTTTAATCATATTGATATTGCAGGGTTTGTTTCTAATGTAGTGGACATTGTAGACAGACGTGTAGTTAAGAAAAATTCTTTATGGTTAAAAGGCCCACCAAATTCCGGTAAGAGTTTAATATTAAATTCAATTGCAGAGAGTTGTCTCTACCCTCCAAGGATTGATCAACCGGATGCTAGGGAGGCTCGCTTTACATATGCTAATTTAGCGAACGCTAGGATAGGTTTACTTAATGAATTCAAAATTTACAGTAATGTAGCTGATAAAATGTTATTAATGTTAGAGGGTGCTGATGTCATCACCGATGTGAAGAACAAGACCCCAGTGAATATACCGCGAACACCTCTCCTCATCTCATCCAATGCAGATCTATGGGAGAACTTATCCTTTCAAGAGCAGTCGACTAAGATCCCAGCAATATTGGCAAGAGTGACTAGATATAATTTTGAATACTATGACGAGTTAATAAATTGTAAAGGTATACTTCACCCTTTAGCTTGGAAAGTGTTGATAGAAAAATATGATAATATTATGGTAGAAATCCCTATGTTAGAGTTCGATACTTCTTTATTTGATTGAATGAATAAATGTAAAAGCATTAAAAATTCAAATTAATATTTTTTCAATGTTTGGTTCTCCTTTAACCGGTACCGGATGAACGTCCACGGCTCCAGAATTCGGTTCGATGGCAATGCGATGGTAAGTTCCAATTTGACGTCTTGAATAAAAGTCACATCTATTGGTTATATGATGTTCGTCCTCATTTGTGTTCCATGGGTAATTGAAATCGACTTCTACTGCGATTCGAGTTTGAACATCCAATTGTAACATGCATATTATCGAGGCGTTGGGCAATGACCCCCCAGTATCAGCAGTCGTTGGTTTGGCGTATGGCATGACTCTTATCAAGAATGCTGGTTGACGATATTTAGAAGACTCTTCGCATGACCCCGTGACTGGATGTCTCCAACCCCAATTTCCAGTTATCAAATCTTCTGCGAGATTAGTAGCGCTCATGTTGGGTAATTCAGATTGCTTAATCCCATAGGTTGGACGATTATTGTATGTTGAAATATTTGGCCATGTATTCTCTGGTTTGATATCACTATCGTGTAAGCAATTGACATCTGTTTGTCGTCTCCAATGAGGAAAGATAACTGGAGAATATGTGTATGGATCGGCTCCATGGTAAAATTCAGTAGACAGACGATTAATTCTGAGGGTAGCATATTCTTGCCGAGCAATTTCGGCATTATGCCGATTGAATCCGAGTACACGAGGTAAGCAGGATATGGTCGTTTCAGATGCCCAGCACATAGCTTGAGTTCGTTGAGCTGAGTTATCGGGTTTTTTAATATTTTTGATGGTACCGACCGCGTCATAATCCCAATATCGGTGAAGAACATTAGGCTGTTTGACCGAATGCATGATCTGAAGAACCGGTTGTATACCTCCGATAGGGCATATAATTTTCGAAGTGTTTGCCGGATTTTGTTCGACATACATTTGATGGGTCACATTCCTTATTTGCAATTGAGCATTTAATACCTTCACTGCAGCACAGTCTTTGATTGGTTGAGCTTCAATATAGGAAATCCAAAATGACATCGTTGACCGGAATTTCAAAAAAACCGTTGTCCATTTTCCAATGATCCGGAAAGGCACTATCTTGAGCCCAGACATTAGCTCCTTTTGCTGCGCACATGGTGAAGCGGTAATCATGTTCGAATATAAAAGTTGTTGTTTGTAATGAAAAAGGTCGTTCGATTGTTGACCCCACGATTAGACCGGAGACGTTGCCTCCTCCACTTCCACCACCTCCGTTATCGAGTCTTGGATTTTTTGCAGCACGGGAACGAGGTTGGTCTGCTTGATGATCCATTTTGACTCCAATTTTCTGCTATAAACTACAATTTCATACAAGTCTTCAGCAATGTCAGATGACGATGATAATTGAAGTTGAGTTGAGTCTGGTGTTGTAATCGGAGAATAAGTTGGCGTTATTGGGGAATAGGTTAGAGGTGAAGAGGATGTGCTTATCTCAGAATAAAATTCTGATGGCAATGAATCGTCTGGATTTGGCCGGTTTGGGTTCAATGAATTGTGATAAGATGAACTCGAAGAACTATATGATAAAGGAGTTAAGCCCGCATCAGACGAGTAATTCGCACTAACAATGCCGCTGGATTGAGGGCTGCTGTCTTGGCTATAGTCCAATAATGGATCACTCTCCACCAAATTCGGCGGAAGGTTCCCACCTCGAGGTGTTCGATTTGGATCTGGATTCGGGTTACGAATAAAATCACGAATAAGAGGGTGAGAAGCAGTGAATCTCCCACGGTCGTCTCTATTAGCATAGATTCCTCCACGTGCAGCACGGGCTTTACGAGCTTTGTTTATTTGAAATATCGCGGCCCAACTGGGTTTCTCACTCATGATCAACTGACTAACGAATTCAAATTTACCGCTATTTATATGGATAAATGTAAAACTGGTAGACTATACGAGATAAGAGAAATTGTATTTGCCCCTTTATACTCGCATCACAGGGTACACACTACCAGGCCAAAAGGTTAAAAGATAAGCTCGTCTATGTGGGCTTCGCCCACTGCGTAGCAATGCGGCTTCGCCGCAGACGAGCTTATCTTGCATTCGAGCTTATCGAGCAATGAGCATATTAACTTCTTCAACTATGAGATTAGTCAATTCTGATTCAATGTCGTCATCCTTAGGAACTTTGTGTGGCACATACGAAGAAGGAAAGTCTGTTTTAAAAATAAAAACATACCATGCTAAATCTCCTGTATTGCATGGATGACCTTTCTAATCCACTCCTTCATGTGGATACCAAAATGGATTTTCCATATATTCGGCCTTTCGCAAAATTGAATATTTTCCTGCTCCTAGCCAGAATGTAGGTTTTCTGATATGAGTTGATATTTCGGCTATATCATCACATAATTTGATAAATTGCATGGCTGATGTACCTTTAGGGCAATTCACAGATCCAGTAGATCGTTCAACAGGTGTATTCGGATAACGTAAATCCAAGTATTTAAAAGAGATTTTAATTTGCCCTGAAGGTGTTACAATAGGTGATTGTGGCATATAAGGATGTGCAGTTGAACGAGACATCATGGTCATGTTATCAAATCTTTCTTCAGCGTCTTGGAGCCATGTGTCGTATTTGGCTTCCATAACGATAGTAGTATCTATATCCATGTAACATTTCATTGGGATGACAAATGATAAAGGTTCAGAGTTGGATGTCCTAAGAGATGTCACTGGTTTTAATCGAAAATAATGACCATAGTTCACAATTCGACCTCCATGTATTCTGCTTCCATCACGTTCATCTTTATAGAAGTATTCTGGATTAAATGGATCTTCAGCAAGAAAATCTTGAGCTATCCATTCACCCTCTTTTCCAAGGACATCAGATGTATAAAATGGTCGATTATAAGCAATGTTAGGAAAATGGACTAATGGATCAGCCGAGCCAGGATTTGCAAGAGATTGAGCTTGTCTTAACCTGCGATAACCTCCAATAAAATTTGGACTGATATGAATTGGAGGACAAGCATAGTTGTGGTCAGTGACTGCCCTTGATATTTGAGGATGACCATGAAATTTATCCTTCCTTTTGATATAATGTATAACACGTGGAAGAGATGATTCAGCAGCATCTGCAGCTTTTGCTAATTCTGATACTTTCTTATATCCATTGTCAATTTTGTTATCTGATGATACACCAAACTCATTGTAATTGTAAAATCTTCCACGAAATGGAAGCTCTTCAATGGTATGGAAATGCTGTAAACTTGGCTGCATTTGTCCAGCCTGGTTAAAATATTTTTTAGAAGTTGATGGATCCACTTCTTGAAATGTAAATACATTCCCATGAGTAATATCTATACCACAAGAAACTATTCTATATCCATTAAAATTAGCAATAACACTTTCATGATGTTCAGTCATATACAAAGAAATATGGTTTATTGGTAACTCGTATAATCCACAATCTAATTCATTAAACATAGACTATAATGTACTTGCTTTAAAAACTCCTGTACCAAATGAATTATTAAACCACACACGTAATTTACGTTTAAAAACGAAATCCACACTAGTTGGACAAATTAGTTTCTCAATTTCTGGACCAACAATTAAAGATGTAGTGTTGCCAGTTCCTCCTCCAGCAGACACTGAATCTTCGTGTGAATTGCCGACGCTTCTTCCCAATCTAAGGCGTTTGGGGGGATGCCTAGCACCTGAGTGTGGCGGTGTAAGTAAACCACTATGCTCCATTTATCTTGAATTTTTTCTTTTGATGCTGGAGTTAAATTATCCAAAAAATCTTCAATACCTGTAATATCAGAGTAAGCTGGAGTAGCCGGTGCAGATTCTTCAATATTACTTAGCAAATTATCTCCTTCTGTATCACTTTCAAAACTATTGTTTGGAGTAATAGTAGTTGTATTAGTATTACGAGTATAACCACTTTGAAATTTTCCTGATTGAGAACGATTTTGTTTATATCCTTGTTGTTTTAACAATTTACGTCTTTTGTTTATTGCAGCAATAGCAACCCAACTTGGCTTGTTTAACGACATGATAGTAGTAAATAAACTACATCTATTGATAAAACTGGACTCTTCTCTTCTCTTCCCTCCTCCTCTCGACTCTCCTTTTGGGCCTTACTTAATACAAACCATTGGTCCGACCAGACCCTAAGAGTCCATGGGGCGCGAAACTTAAAAGCGGGCAGTGCCGCGAAGCGGCACTACGTAGCGGCCTCCGGCCGCCTGCCCGCTTTTAAGTTTCTTTTAGTTGGAATTACTGAAAGTAAAAGCTATTTTGGAGACTACCCAGTTAAACATTTTATAAACACGTGTTTGGAAATTGCTAAAAAGTGTGTAAAGGGAATTAAATCTACAAACAAGTAGATTCCACCAACAAAAAAAAATTAAAAATTTACAATGCACAATTTTGACTTTTGTCACAAGAAATTTTCGAAATCTACTACCAAGACTATACATCATCATCATGGTTGGGGTTTTACAGCAACGTCTCCACGAGCCTGTTCACCAAAAATAATTTTGTGTTCAAAATGTAATTTAAAAGCACGTACACCTCACTTTATTTGTGCAGTGGAATTTTCTGAAACTCCCAAAGATTTCAAGTTGTTAGTGCAAGGGATCAGTGACAGTTATGACACGAAATTTTTCAGTTTCTCGTAAAAATGGAGACTTGATTGGCCTAATTTAAAATCGTAATTTTAGAATTTTTGACGCTCGAAACTTTCGCCTGGATACAGAACCAATATCAATGGCCCAAGAAATGCTGCAGGCTGGAAAATTTCTTTCTTATTCCGAAAAATATTTTAATTGTGACAGTGACTCTATAATGAAATTGAAACAACTACAACTTTTAAATTCAAACTCGCTGACGGATTTAAAACAAATCTTCAATTTAAATTTGACATTGAAAATTTTCCAATGGAAATGACAATTTTTTGTAAAAAATTTTAAAATTGAAACTTGTGAAAATTAATGCATACAGAATGCCCTACTCGTTTGTGATGTTTTCGAGTGCCACAGGGATTTGTGCATGGTATATCACGAATTGGACCCCTGTTTGTATTTTCTGGAAGTCGCTTTATCTTGGAGGCAGGAATGAAGTTTTCAAATGTACAACTTGAATTTGTGGAATGTCCAAAAATTACCAAAATAGTTGACAGAGGACTCGGGAGGGACTGTGATTTTGACTACAAAAAGAGCCGACTCAAACACCACTCGATATGGACCATTTAATCCAAGTTTACTTATAGTCAACATTTTATCATTGGATTTAAACTCTCAATACAGTCATGCATTGTGTAAAAATTTACCAGTTGACAATTTTCAATTTTCAATTGTTGACAGACGATGAGTTAAAGTGTATAGACATTGCAAACATTGATCCAGGAAAAGAAATTGGATACGTTTTCAAAATATGGATTTCAATTCCTCATCATTTGCACGACCTTTACTCTTTTCACTTGTTTCCACCAATTTGTGAAAAGATAAAAATTAATTTTAACATGCTGTCACCCTACCATCAAGACGCCGTTGCGAAAAGTGAAAAGAAAATATAATTTCAATAAGATGAGCTACTTTCAACCTTGTACGACAAACCAAACGCTGTTCACCACTTCAAAAATTTAAATTTTTTTTTAATTGGCATAAAAATTGTTAAATTGCATGCAGGATTTCGTTTCCATGAAGCGGCAATTTTTCAAAATTATGCAATGTTGAACGTTGAAAAAAAAGCTCAAGCAAAAACTGAACTAATAAGTAATTCGTTCAAGGGACCTAATAATTTCATGATTGCACGATTTGAAATTTCTTCACTGAGCTATGGAACCTCAAAATTGTGTTATAGTTTAGCTGAATTTAAACGAAAATTTTCTCAACAATTTTTTGGACGTAGAACCAATCTCGGAAAAGCTAAGCCTCTTTACATTTTTCAAAACTAGAGGAACACATGTCAACTTTTGTATAATTGCATTAACAATCTACAAATATGGAAAATTGGAATTGCAAGAAATGATTCATTTCCAAATCTATCCACTGTTTGGATCTTGTATGAAAATTTTACACAATCATACAGGCTCAATTACGATGTCAATTACTGGAGTCGAAGACACCGTATATATTGAAAAACTAAAATCTATTTCTGAAATTTTGGATACTTCAAAAAAAATTTTTTTTTTTTTGAATAATTTTTACTTTTATTTAAATGTATTCATTTGATTTTATTTTCCTAATGCAAATATAAAAGAAAATTAATATTAAAAGAACAGAAGTGGATCTATTGAAAAGCAAGTTAAAAATAGAAAATTTCTTCCAAATGCTTTCCTTTTGGAAGAATGCCCAAAATGGAAGTGGCGTTTCCTCGTTGAATAGCTAGACTTATTCGCTGAATCAGAAACGATGTAGAACGAGGTTCTCCGGAAGCGATTTGAATGTAATTGCCAATTTTCTTAATCAAGTTCAGACCTTTGGGTCCCCATACTCCGTTTGACTCGACAGCGATAGGAACGAAAGTGAATTTATTCTCTGGCAGAAAGTTGTATTTTTTAATCTTCCTCTCTTCAGCAATGATAGCGGCAGCAGCAGGGTGTTGTTTGGTGTATGAGATGTATGAATGGGCGAATGTATCCACACAAGTGAAGTCCCAGACCAATGGTTTTCCTCTAGACCAGGGGACGAGTGTCATTCCATCTGGGTGTTTTCCGTCTTGTCTTGAAAGACCTGGAGGTTCTCTAATGCTTGGGAATCCGGTTGAACGAAGGGATCTGAGGATGATGTCGTTTATCCCGTCGTGTTTTGCCAATCTTCCAGAGGGTTTCTTGCATGAAAGACCATGAAGACCTGTTTCTTCAACTTCTAAACCACAAGAACAAAAGTGAGCAGAACAAATNCGACCTGTTTCTTCAACTTCTAAACCACAAGAACAAAAGTGAGCAGAACAAATTAAAGAGCCAAGGCGTATCGCGCAAGTAATTCTAAAAACTTCATCAGAAAGAAGGGTTCCAAGTTGGAAGGAGAGTAATGACTCTAACCAAGCGCCGGCTTCTTGATTGGTAGAGGAAAGAATTCGCGCTAGGTCTTCATCTGAGGAGCATGTAGAAAGGACAAAGTGGAAGTGATTTTTAGATTGAGGTTCTTCCCAAGTTTTCTGGAATTTTCTTAAAAGACATTCAGGGAGATTCTCAGAGTATTTTAAGGTCCAAAGGTTTTCTGCAGTCTTCACAGAAGGGTCGATTTGAAAATTGTTAGGGAGCAAGGCAGACACTAAAGGTTCAACACTGTTGAATGACGCGAGAAAGCACGGAATCGCCATGTCAACTGCGTGTTTGATCCCAAAACCGCCTTGTCTGATAGGGAGTGATGATTGAATCCAAGCTTGATCTGAGAGATTTGAGTTAATTATGTTTTCAAGAATAATCTTCAGCATATCATCGTATAAAGTAAGGCTCTCAACTTCTTTCCAAGTTGGGGAGCTTCGGAGAAAAAAGATTAAACGCGGAATGGCAATGGATTTTTGAAGAAGGAAAAAAGCAGAATGTTTGGAGATGTTCAAAAGACGTTCTCCAAAAGTTTTGAGTGCATCAGTTTTTTGTTGTAGGCAATCTCGAATCGCTTCGTTTGAAATTGGTGTTCCAAGAAGAGAAGCTTTAGATAATTCCATCATTTGAATTCCCGGAACTATTAGTTCAAGATTAGAGATGATATTTTTGAGTTCCCTCCCTTCACAATTTCCAAGAATGGTGGCTTCACATTTAGAAAAATTTGGGGATAATCCAACTTCTTTTGCTAAGTGAAAAATTTTCTCTAAATCTTCAAAAACTTTGGTTGGAGAATCAGCGATGGTGCAATCATCTAAATACCAGACATTAAATTCGGAGGCAATTTGTTCAATTATGGGTTGGACGACGAGACAAAAAAGAGCAGGTCCGAGCGGATCTCCTTGCTGAACTCCTCGATCGGAGAGAATGGATGTTTCTCCATAAAAGATTTCACTTGGAAGACGATAGCATTGGTGAACAAAGTTATATATTGCGGGAAGTCTGATCTTTACTCTCTCCAAGAGCGTATCTCTTCTGATTTCGTTGAAAGCATTCTTAAAATCTATTTTGACAAAGATTTTGACAGAATCATGGAGATTGGTGAAATAAGTTCTAGCTGCATGAGCTCCGGCTTCTGCACCACCTTGGACACCTACTCCAAGTTGATTGGGAAGGAAGTCTTGAGAGAGGGAACCAGAAAAACGCTTGGTTATAATTTTAGCTGCTAGTCTTCTCCAAGTATTTCCTATCACGATTGGACGAATGCCTCCAGTCTTTTTCATGAGTGCAGTTAAGGATCCTCCGTAAAGAATTGGACGAACGCATTCAGGAACTTTACCAGAAAGCATCAATGTTAACAGTTTCTTTATTGATTCTAATAAATCTTTTGAGTTGGCTGCTGTTTGACTAATTAAGTCCTTGAGAATTTGTGGACGAAGACCATCTAAACCTGCAGCTGAACCGGGTTTGAAGGAGGAAATAGCTTTCAAAATATCAGGTTCTTCGAGAATCAAAAGAGGGTTTAGAAAGTCAGAATCGTCAGGAAAATTAGTGGGAGTTGGATGAGGCGGATGCTTGCTTCTTAAAGCTGATAGAGTTTCTGGACAGTCTGAAGCGATAGTGTCATCGGATGTGATTAGACGAATGGCTCCAGATATGTCTCCATCACCAAGTTTGGCTTCAACTTTTCTCCAAATTTTTGATGGAGAATATTCTATATCCGTCATTTTTTGAGGCACTGCTTCAATTTTAATTGAATTCCAATTTTCGATGTTAGATTTGACCCAAGAAGTGAGATTGGTTACGTTAGCCTCGTGGTGTGGAACTTGTAGAGTGACAAATGGAAAAATGAGAAGCTCTGCCCAGGAATCCTCAGTGTTATTGTAAGTTACTTCGTCTATACATTTAGTGAGGGCAGTTCGAAGGGCAAATCGGGCACCTCTTGGAACCCTGCGGAGAGTTGGGATACCTCTTCTTAATGTTGTCAATTTAGATCCGAGGTTAAGAGTATTTCGTACATCTTCATCTTTCCATTTGATGCCTGTGAAATGTGGTCCGTTCGAACCACTTGGCCCTCGCTTAGAAAGTACAAGGGGAAAGCATATTTTGATCCAATTGGCTAGGGTGACTTGAGTAATTGCTCTGAGATTTAAAGATTTTCTGTACACCTCAAATCGGTCCCACAAAGTCATTTTCGATATTGATTTTTCAGGGTCATATTCTAGGGTTGAAGAGAGCCAAATCAATCCAAGTTCACGTGGGTTGTTTTTACTGATTGAGGTTGCCTGAGCACATAAAGAGGAAGATTCGGGAGGAATTGAGAAAGGTATATCTTCTAGGTCAACTTGGTTCTGCAGATTTTGGACAGCAGTATTTTGGTTTGAAGTATTATCCAAGTTATGTATATCTTCAAATCCAATTTTATTCACTTCAGCCAGTTTGGCGGGTTTCCATTGATTACGAGAGAGGGTTCTTTTGGAGGATTTGGAGAGGATAGGATGATAAAAAGGATTAGTATAACCTAAGGATGAGGAAGCCATTTTCAGACAATTTTTGGAAACAATTTTTGTAAAGGTGAAAAGTATTCTCCAAAGTTTAGTCGAAAATAATTTTTCGGATTTGTCCAAATAATAAGTAGCCAAAATGAATGAACGGTTTCGGAAGCCTGAAATCCTAGATAAAAATTAATGTTGTGATAGTATCTCAAAGACTTTTTCAAAAGGGAAAAGGTGTAGAGGACCCAACATATACTAAGTTATTAAATGACTTAGCTTTGAGAGTATTGTTAGATGATGTCAAAAGCTTCTGAAACAGGATGGTCAACTGGGATGAGGCTTCTAGTTGTAATGATCTGAGTAAAACAATTGTTTCAAATCCCTGCAATCCTAGATAGATATAAAAGTGGTGATAGTATCTCAATTTTTCAGCAGGAAAGTTGTGGTGGACCCAACATATACTAAGTTAAATAATTGACTTAGCTTTGTAAGTAATGTTGGATGTTGCCAAGGAGATTATGGAAGTTGAAGGTTGTTGATGAGTACCCAACAATATTTTGAATGCTTAAATTTTTAGGAAAGTTTTTTTTTACTTCTGATGGACAACTTTGACAAGGTTTGTAGTGAAGATGATGACCGTAAAGGAACAGCTTCGACAGAATTCGATGACAGGAATGCTCAGTCCAGTGATTCCCAATTAAACAAATGGTACAGTAAGTAAGATGACACAAGAAATAATTCAAAATTGAAGGAGCAAAAAAAGAAGTTCAAAAACACATCTTTCCCTTGATATTAATTTAAATAAATTATTATTAATTTATTTAAATTAATAATAATTAAAAAAAGAACCATAAAGAAATTAAAACTGATAGGGAGTATAGGTAAACTAATAATTAAAGAAAATATATTTCATCTTCAAAATTGGACATTAATCATGCTTTCTATTTCACAACTGATCGACAAAGACTAGAAAAATTGAAAATGGTCGACTTAATTGTGAAATTTATTCGACTAAAGGGAAACTGCTATTCATTACTCTTTTGTAACAATTCTGAAATTTGCAAAGCGTCTGGAATTCCACGTCAAGAAAACGAAAAGTTACTGAAGCACAAGAAATATTTGAAAACATTGGACAAGGAAAAAAAGAAAATGGCCAACGTAAATTGTATAAAACTTGTAAATGATGAAATTTTGAATGTAGCTTTAGTGAGAAATGGTTTTAATGCCCTGTCAATTGACATATTTTTATAACAAATTTGACTCTGTACCATTATGATATGTTTAAATTGTCAAAATGAACTAAAAATTAATAAAAATCATTCCAAAATTAATAAAATGTTGTGTTTTTCAATTTTTTCCGTTAGTTGAAATTTAGCAAGCAATGAATAAAGGTAAATGTCAAACGTTTCTCCGTTTCCTATTGGACAAAAAAATTCATCATCAGAAAAGAGTAAAAAGAATTAGGTCATCCTCAAGTAAAGAGCTTGCTCTTATTGTTCATATTGTTGTAAATTGGCAAAATTACCCTCCAAAAACAAGGACCAGATGCAAGGAACTTGTTGACTTTTTGAAAAAATGCAGAGTCTACAGAATGTGTTATAAAAAACTTTTTGATGTCCCGCTTTAAAATGCTCCGTGAAATGATATCCGGGTACCTAAAATTTTTGGCGGATCAAGATGTTACCTTTACACTTTTATGTTATTATTTTGTTATTATTTTTATATTAAAGGGCTCCTTATCTAAGTTTGCAGATTCTAAGATAAAAACATTATAAAATGCCAAGTGGAGTTTGCAAATGCTGTTAGTCGTTTTTTAAAATTCAATACAAACAAAAAAAAGTTAATTCGCAATGAATTACATTCACGTTCTTTCTTTGGGACTTCATGGCCAAAAAGTTTTTATTTGTATCATCAACCAAGTTAGTGCGTCTGCTCGACACTTTCTCCTGAATTTTCGGACGGATCTTGATGAAGAAGCTGCAGACCACATATTTCAAAATGAAAACTGTTTGAAATCCAATTTGTTTCGTCCAAGTTTACATCCCCTCGTTGACTTTCTCTACAGCTCTAAAATATTGATTTGCTTGCCACAAATTCAGTTTTTTTTAATCATCTATAGTACTTTCCAACTTGGAATTTCTTTTCCAGTACAAAGATATTTTTTTGACGGAACCCCCTAGTGAAATCAACAACCTCGTACTTTTCAAAACACATGTGATGGGATTGAGCCGGAGGATTTTGGATGCTCCAGTCTTTATGAATCTTCTAAATTACCGAGGTAATAGACAGTTTTAAATGAGAGTGGGATCGTATCGTGGTATCTCATCCGTATCGTAACGGGAGATACGATACGACGTAAAGATACGATACCACTAAGCAGTTTTAAATTTTGTAGCATCGTATAGGCTTAACGAAAAGCACGTGGATTTCAGTTGCAGTGTTTTCTGGAGACAAATTTGTTTAAATTCAAAACAATAGAAAAAAATTCTTCAAATTTAGGTTTAATTTTCTTATTCTCTGAATGTTGTCGTCTGAAATATTTATCGATATAAAAAGGATTTTTAGCTAATTTCGTTGAAAAACAGTCTCCAAAACTTTGAAAATGAAAACAATCTCAGGTAATAAATTTTTGAAGTAATTAAATTCAACCCTAAATCCTTTATTGTTCGCTGATTTTCAGGAGCTGGATTAAGAAAGCTTTGCATAAACAAAGTAATCTCAACCGTTGATTACTGGAAATTTAGTCAAGCTCGAAAGAAAGCTGCATCAAGAAGTAGGAAAATTACTCATGCTTCTCTCAAATTTCAATTATCCCACTACACAGATGATGAGTGTCTTAATTTCTTCAGATTTAGCAAAATGGAAATTGGAAGACTATTGAGGGCCTTTAGAATTCCGAAGTATTGCAAGTTCCTTGGCCATAAATTTCNTAGTATAACCTAAGGATGAGGAAGCCATTTTCAGCCAATTTTTGGAAACAATTTTTGTAAAGGTGAAAAGTTTTCTCCAAAGTTTAGTCGAAAATAATTTTTCGGATTTGTCCAAATAATAAGTAGCCAAAATGAATGAACGGTTTCGGAAGCCTGAAATCCTAGATAAAAATTAATGTTGTGATAGTATCTCAAAGACTTTTTCAAAAGGGAAAAGGTGTAGAGGACCCAACATATACTAAGTTATTAAATGACTTAGCTTTGAGAGTATTGTTGGATGATGTCAAAAGCTTCTGAAACAGGATGGTCAACTGGGATGAGGTGTCTAGTTGTAATGATCTGAGTAATTGTTAACAAAGTTTAGGGACGTTAGGATCTATCTATATTTTCACCAGATAGTATCTCAATTTTTCAGCATGAAAGTTGTGGTGGACCCAACATATACTAAGTTAAATTTAACTGAATCGAAACATTCATTACAACCTACAACGCAAGGAGATTATGGAAGTTGAAGGTTGTTGATGAGTAGCCAACAATATTTTGAATGCTTAAATTTTTAGGAAAGTTTTTTTTTTACTTCTGATGGACAACTTTGACAAGGTTTGTAGTGAAGATGATGACCGTAAAGGAACAGCTTCGACAGGATTCGATGACAGAAATGCTCAGTCCAGTGATTCCCAATTAAACAAATGGTCCAGTAAGTAAGATGACACAAGAAATAATTCAAAATTGAAGGAGCAAAAAAAGAAGTTCAAAAACACATCTTTCCCTTGATATTAATTTAAATAAATTATTATTAATTTATTTAAATTAATAATAATTAAAAAAAGAACCATAAAGAAATTAAAACTGATAGGGAGTATAGGTAAAATAATAATTAAAGAAAAAATATTTCATTTTCAAAATTGGACACTAATCATGCTTTCTATTTCACAACTGATCGACAAAGACTAGAAAAATTGAAAATGGTCGACTTAATTGTGAAATTTATTGGACTAAAGGGAAACTGCTATTCATTACTCTTTTGTAACAATTCTCAAATTTGCAAAGCGTCTGGAATTCCACGTGAAGAAAACGAAAAGTTACTGAGGCACAAGAAATATTTGAAAACATTGGACAAGGAAAACAAGAAAATGGCCAACGTAAATTGTATAAAAATTGTAAATGATGAAATTTTGGATGTAGCTTTAGTGAGAAATGGTTTTAATGCCCTGTCAATTGACATATTTTTATAACAAATTTGACTCTGTACCATTATGATATGTTTAAATTGTCAAAATGAACTAAAAATTAATAAAAATCATTCAAAATTAATAAAATGTTGTGTTTTTCAATTTTTCCGTTAGTTGAAATTTGGCAAGCAATGAATAAAGGTAAATGTCAAACGTTTCTCTGTTCCTATTGGACAAAAAAATTCATCATCAGAAAAGAGTAAAAAGAATTAGGTCATCCTCAAGTAAAGAGCTTGCTCTTATTGTTCATATTGTTGTAAATTGGCAAAATTACCCTCCAAAAACAAGGACCAGATGCAAGGAACTTGTTGACTTTTTGAAAAAATGCAGAGTCTACAGAATGTGTTATAAAAAACTTTTTGATGTCCCGCTTTAAAATGCTCCGTGAAATGATATCCGGGTACCTAAAATTTTTGGCGGATCAAGATGTTACCTTTACACTTTTATGTTATTATTTTGTTATTATTTTTATATTAAAGGGCTCCTTATCTAAGTTTGCAAATTCTAAGATAAAAACATTATAAAATGCCAAGTGGAGTTTGCAAATGCTGTTAGTCGTTTTTTAAAATTCAATACAAACAAAAAAAAAGTTAATTCGCAATGAATTACATTCACGTTCTTTCTTTGGGACTTCATGGCCAAAAAGTTTTTATTTGTATCATCAACCAAGTTAGTGCGTCTGCTCGACACTTTCTCCTGAATTTTAGGACGGATCTTGATGAAGAAGCTGCAGACCATATATTTCAAAATGAAAACTGTTTGAACTCCAATTTGTTTCGTCCAAGTTTACATCTCCTCGTTGACTTTCTCTACAGCTCTAAAATATTGATTTGCTTGCCACAAATTCAGTTTTTTTAATCATCTTATAGTACTTTCCAACTTGGAATTTCTTTTCCACTACAAAGATATTTTTTTGACGGAACCCCCTAGTGAAATCAACAACCTCGTACTTTTCAAAACACATGTGATGGGATTGATCCGGAGTATTTTGGATGCTCCAGTCTTTATGAATCTTCTAAATTACCGAGGTAATATTTTATAAATACTAATAATATAATTAATTTGCTATAAATATTTATTTATGTACATCACTTTTATTTATTTATTTATAAACAGTTGTTAACAGCATTAACTACTACACTCCAGAAGTTGAAAATATTTCTGATTCCGACTCCATCATCAACATGAATGTCTTGGATAATTTTCTTACCGAATGGCAACAAGAAATCTCAATTACCGTAGATCAGGAACAAGGCCAAGGCACTGAAGAGAAGCCAAACACATTTTCTTTCGGGCAATTAGACGCCATCGAAAAAGACGAGGTTCTGGAAATTGAAAGATTTTTATCCTTTTCGTCAAAGAAATTTCAACAAAATTCCACTCAAAACCAATTGTATACAATGCAAGAATACGATACAATTTATAAAGTTTTTTAAATTTATAGAATAGTATCAATTCAAAATTTTCTGTAAATGCTAGGATTTTTTTAATAAAAAATATAATAATAATAATTAATAAACTATTCAATTGACAATAACGAAATTTTTTTTCACGATTAAGCTAACTGAATTTTATAACACGTTTAGACGCTTAGTGACACTGGTTTCAAGATTAGCCAAAAAAATATTGTTCTCTCAAACAACAATGTTTGAGTATAACAAAATCAAAACTTATGATTTATTAAATTTTTTTAGTTAGAAACCTATATAAAAAATAATGAAAAGTTTTTATAGTAACATTACCTTCCGATTTAGAATAAATTTGACGTCTTTTTTTAATGTACAGGGTGAAGATTTTTTTTAACCTAATATTATCATATCGCAAAAAAATCGGATTTTTTAAACTCATAAATATTGTGGCATGGCGGAAAATCCGGTTGTTATTTAGACATCCGAGTATTCTGATTCTCAGAATTTTAGCATGTTGAACGGATGAGGTTTCTATGAGCCAATTCCTTTGTCTTAAAGACTGGGGAGTTGACTCGTACAAATACTCAGAAGGAAGGAAGTGAACACTCCTTGTGGTAGGGTTTCCGAGAGCATAAATAGAGGCTGAGCGCTCGCTTCAAGGAGGGGGAGGTGGCCATTACGTTTTTGCCTCTCGTTCGAGAAGGAGGGATGAGTGCAGTCTGTTTTTGTTTCTCGTCCGAGAAGTTCATTCTACTTTGTTTCTAATAGTTGTTTCTTTACTGTTCTTGTCATTAATGAAATAATAAATCTTTAACTAATTTTGTATTGACATCATGTGAGAGAAATTGGAGTTTATTTCATTGTTTTAGTGTTGGGTTAGTTGGTGTCAATTCGGTCTGTTAGGAAAAGGAGAGAGAGAGAGAAATACAAGGTTTTTCCCGTCGGAGCAGTAAGTGTATGTGTAGTGTCAAAGGTTCCCATCTATTCTGAGGCCGTGGACTCGGCAGGGCTCTATCCCTGCTCAGGGTCAGAAGTCTCGCGTGGCAAAACTCCATCTCAGCGAGCGAATGATAAAGTCATACTTAACAAAGTATGACTTTCTGATAACAAAAGTATACTCAAAGTTTAGATGTTGGTTACAGCTATTGAATAGAGGATTCAAAAGGATAAGTACCAAACATTACAGATAGCTCATGGAAACACAATTGTGGTGCAGACATGGGGGAAAAGATTTTGCATTTTGACTTGAGCGGTCATAAAATTGTGGATATCCACTGTTTTTACAACGGCGATGTTATCAATCCCGAAACTGGACATAAAGAACGACGAGGGTACCGTTTGAAAGATCTCGCTCGTCCTTTCAACATAACTGGAGAAAGGCAACCAGAGACGTCATATCAATTGGAATCTCACTCAGCTATAACGAATGCAAGGGTCACAATGAAATTATTCCAATTAAAGCGTAATCTTCAAGATCGTAATATTGTTCCTCCTTTCGAAATTCAAAAAACTAAATCAACATTCAAATTCGATCCATCAGACAGGTGTAAGTGTAAAAAGCAGTAATAAAAGACAGACGGACTGAGTTTCCTTTCTCTCATACTGCTGCCAGTTATTTGCACATGTTACTATAAGTAATTAATTAATAACTCATGGACTAATTCGAAATTGTTTTTTAATGAGATGAGTTGATATTTTTTTAATTTGCAATTTTAGGGGTTGCTATTGAATATGATGAAACGGCAATGAATTGAGAAGGTACATCAGTTCTCGACCGTTATTCGTGACCCCTCATAACCAACATACCCTGACCTGGAAGCGACCTCTTCGTCTAGGGAGATATCGGTGGACATTTTTACCTCGACTATTGTTTTTAACAAGTTTTTTATACTGAAACTAGCCGGCGCTCGCTTCGCTCGCGAGCCGGCTAGCGCTGCCGCGGGCGTCAAACTTTTATATAAAAATAAGGGTAAAATGGATGTAGCCTCTAGTTACAGGCCAATTACTACAACCCAATTTTTAAGCAAAGTTTTTGAACGTATAATTAAATTGAAACTCTCAATTTTTTTAGAATCAAACAACCTACTTTGTAGTAACCAACATGGATTTAGAAGAGGTAGTTCATGTGACATAGCACTTAAAGCCTTAACCACTTTCATTTTTTCCAACATTGATAAACCAAATGGTAGAGTGCCGGTCGTGTTCATTGATTTCAGAAGAGCATTTGATTCAGTGAATCATGACATTCTTATCTGCAACCTTTCTGATAAATTAAAAATTGACTCTACTATAACCAATCTAATCAAAAGCTATCTTTCAGATAGACACATCAAGATCAAAATTAATGACAAAATATCACAAGAATTTAAAGTACCTAATGGGGTTCCTCAAAGTTCTATACTTGGGCCTATGCTGTTCTCTATATTTATAAATGATCTGCATAAAGTATTTGAAGATTTAGACATAAANTCTATACTTGGGCCTATGCTGTTCTCTATATTTATAAATGATCTGCATAAAGTATTTGAAGATTTAGACATAAAATTTATTCTTTACGCTGATGATCTTGTTATCTTCACTTATAATCTTAACCTTGATGCAAGTATTAATATAC
>NIPM01000220.1:309218-325143 GCA_002738285.1 Holacanthella duospinosa | reverse complement strand
TTTAAAACCTTTAAAGCCCCATCAGGGTGTAAAGTATTACACACCCTTCCAAGAAAAAGTTTGTTAATAAAATATTTTGGAGTGCCGACATATGATATATCACTAGATTTCTATTTAGCTCAGCTACGTCTTTTTGATAATATCTAAGTGGTGTGGAGTTTAGTAAGGCCGTAATAGCTGAAATAAAGAACATGACCATAAGGTCGTGGGATAAAATTATTGAGAGGTGCCGCCTTCGTTTTGGACCATCAGGGAGAAATATTTTACACACTCTCCGCTCTGTTGTCAGTTCTTAGATTAATGTATTTTCTTATCTAAACTGTTGCATTGTGGCACATTCATTACTCCTTCATTCAAAGTTATCGATAAGCAGATAGAAAAACCTCTGAGGAAACAGGAATTTGAGTATAGGAATTTCGTGATTTCGTGACAGACAATTATCGAAGAAAAGCTTGTTCTAGTTCACGCAAGCTTAGTCACATTAAATTTATTTCAGATTAAGTTTAATCAGATTTGAAAGAAACAATAAAAAAAATTATAATTGATTTTCCTTATCACCATGGTGATTACAAGCATGAATATTACATGGTGATTACATGGATATCGGATTACCGGGAGCGGAATTCAAAACAAAAAATTATTAATAAAATGTCATGAATGCATTGGTACATAGCTGTCATCAAACACACACATATTTGTTTGAAATAATTAGCGTTTTGCTAATATCGTATTACCGGGATAACCGAATTTCAACCCAAAACTTGAAATTTTAATAATATGAGTGCATTAGTACATATAGCAGCCATCAAGTATAAACATTTTTTTGAAATTATTACCGCTATGCCAATATCAAATTACCGGGTGCAGTAAAACTAAATCCAAAAAATATGTTAGGCTAATGATATAAACGCATTGGTATATAGCTGGCATCAAATACACAAGTTTCTTCTAAATTATTATCGCTATGCCAATATCGAATTACCGTGAACGATTACAAACCTCAAAAGTTATCTATTATAATGATATGAATGCATTGATACATAGCCGTCATCAACCATATGCGAATCTTTTTGAAGGTGACCACTTTATAAAAGCGTGAAAAAATTTACACCCTTCCAGGGCAATCAAAATCAGGTTGTTTTCGAAAATAATCGAAAATAGCTGGGGCCCGAAAGGTTGCCTCAAAAACGTAATAATATAAAGATCTGTTATGATTTAATTTGTTTCTGCTTAAAAACTAACAACGTGCTAGTTGTGTACATCTACCTGCTTTGATATGCATTTAATACAATTTCATGTTCAACACTGTTCAGCACCCCTATTATTATGATACAAGTTGAATAGAATTATACAGTAAATGCTATTAAAATTCAACAATATTTTTTGGTAGTGTTTTGTTTCATAATAGCGCCATTGCCTATACGCTATTGTGAGTAAGTTTACTTATGATTTAAATTCGAAAATAGAATAATCTTACAAATAAATACATCCATTTGTTTTTGGGTAACTTATGTAATCACATACTTTTTTGTCCTACCCTGTTTTTTATACACCGTATTTATATTTTAATGTCTCTAGGAACCTATGGGCAATTATTTATTTTGCACAATTTGATTAATCGATGTTATTAACAAACTTTTATCTCAAAACAGCATTGAAAGAATATAGTATATATTTTTCAGAATTAATGAATACGTTTATAATTCGTTTTATTTTGTTACGAACAATGGGCCAATTCCCGTAATTGTATAGAGCGCCTGATATTATTAAGGCTCATAGTACTTTGAGATTTATACCCATTGAGGACAAACCACATTACACTTTTATTTTGCCACCATAAATGCGTACCACTTCCAACATCTTATCGCACACAATAGATGGGCAACAAAATAAATAAAATAAATTTTCACTTGTTTTAAAAATAGCCAGTGTCATGTACTCTTCTCCTTGACTCCCAGTTTGGCCTGAGTCAGACTCACTGATTCTGAGAGACATAATTGACTCTCAAATTTTGGATTCGACTCGGACTCAGAGTCAGGTAGTACAAAGTTTGAAAATCTGGTGTGACAATCTGAAATTAAAATATATATATTTGATAGTGAAAGCAGATGAGGGAGAAANATATATATATTTGATAGTGAAAGCAGATGAGGGAGAAAATTTATTCTATTACAGTGGGGAAAATATTTTAATGTAGCGCGAAGTTACTTTTGGCCCATACTCTTTGCTGGAGTAAGCCTTTGAGTAATATTAGTAATATGGATTTCGATAGCCTGAAAAGTTAGGGATTTCAAATTCAAAAGTCAAATTGTCAAAAGTTGTAACTTAACTCGAAATCTTAATCTAAAATTTCGATAATTCAAAATCAGGGTTCGTTAAACGAATAAATCCTGGATGAATTATTCAAATAATTCAGAGAATGAAAACTTCAATGAATTTTATAATTTTTCAAATGGCAAATTATAAATAAGTGAATTTTTTTTTAACTCCTTTACTTTGGTGGCCTTCTACTATTTTATTTTAAAAGTATTTTTTACGTATACGACCGAAGCGTATTATCCTTATTAACATATATTATTACAATTTTATCTGATGTTTTCCCATAAACCTGTCAGTAAACTTTCAAAATTAATGGAGTTTTCAAAAATTTCAAATACATTTAGGATGCAATTCAACAAAACGGTAAATATTGCAAAGAACTGAGACGATATATTTGAGATACAAAAATATCGAAATCAAAATACATTGTTTTAACTCCTTATATAGAATTATTCGAATTATTCGAATTATTGAAATCGAATTTCAATTTCGATTTTGAACTGAAAGCTGATTTCGAATTCGATCAGTTTGAAATTATGGATTTTGATTACCAACGGTTATCTATCTTATGAAAACTGGATTTTATTTGTAAAGACAACTTATCCCAAATTCTAAATTAAAATTTTGATAATTCGATCGAAATCAAATTTTGATTTCGATTTCGCAGGGCTAAAAAGGATTGGATTTTGATTTATAATTCTGAGCCCTTCAGCGTTTGGCATTTCGATTTCAAATGGTTTATGTTCAACTTCAATTTTTGGAACTTAAAATTTCGATTTTTGTTGTAATGTTTTCATTGCTATTTCGACTCGCATAAGTGTAAGTTACAGATTTGCTTTACGATAAATTCGTTGAAAATAATGAGAGCGAAAGTTTTTCCAACTGCTTTTCCACACTGTATTAGAATTAATATAATTTTTTCTCATTTTCTTTCATCATCAAATATATATATTTTAATTTCAGATTGTCGCACCAGATTTTCAAATTTTGTACTACCTACTAAATCCGGAGACAGGGGCACGACTCTGACTGATTCGAGTCGACTCCCAAAAATCAACGAGTCAGTCATGAGTCCAAGTGGAATCCAAAATTTGAGAGAATCAATTATGACTCCCAGAGTCAATTAGGACTCCCAGAGTCAATTATGGCTCTCATAGTCAAGTTGACTCCCATAGTCAGGTTGACTTCCAGAGTCAGCCATGACACCCAGAATCAGCGAGTCTGACTCAGGTCAAACTGGGAGTCAATGAGAACAGTACAGAACACTGGCAGTTTTTTTAAATAAGTGAAAAAAATTTTTTTTTATTTTGTTGCTCATCTATTGTGTGCGATATGATGTTTGAAGTGGTACCCATTTATGGTGGCAAAATAAAAGTGTAATGTGGTTTGTCCCCAATGGGTAGAAAATTTACGGGAACGAAAATGATTAGAAAAGTTGTGATAGAATTAACAGCTATCTATTCTTAACCGAAATGTGTAAGGAAGATTATGAAGGGGACAACTAGCCTGTGTTCATAAAGTCACTACACAATTGAGAAAATGTGTTCCCATCCCCACAACTCCTCTCAAACAGAATTTGTTTCTGTGAGTGGAGAGGATTGCATTGAGGGACTATGACATTTATACATGCCTCTGAATTGATTAGAACTAGTGGGAGCCTCATAGTTTTTTCAACCAATCAGAGACCTCCAAAATGAGTCACTTTTCATAGTTATATTAATGTCATAGTCTGATAGTCTTACAGTACTATGAAGCGTTCTATACAATTGCGGGAATTGGGCCAATATATTCATTTTCAATACAAAATGACGCACCGCAACTTCTCTGTGACTCAATTTGGCTCCACGTGTTTCATCTTGGCTGTGTATATCTCAGTATAGTCTATGTGTCGCCAAACATGTATGTCGTTAGAATATATACGTAGAATTACGTTCCTCTGTGCAGCTCCTTGTGCTTCTACGCTTGCATGCTTAGCTCTGCTTAAACATCTAACGGGTACTCTCGGTTATGTTGTTACTAAGTATTGTTATGCAAAACTCAATGCATTTATTTTCAACGATATCAATACTAAGTGCTGTTCAACTGAATTGGGCTTTGTCAATGTCAATGGCTCAATGTCAGGATGATACTTTAAGGAATAACATTTAAATTTTTTTTGAACAGTTTCAATACTTCAGAATAAGATCGAAATTCGATGTTTAAGTGTACAGTGAATACAAGTATTTTCCAAAACTAAAATCAACGTCTTCTGCTTACTAAAATTGTTCTAATCTACTAGACCACTCTATAGAAGTGGCAGTTGAATTAAATTCTGAGTTGATTGGTATGGATTATGCATATTTCGTTGATGATGGCTGTTACAGGTTTTGGACACATGCTTACCAATATAGTTTTAATATGGATAATCATTTACTTATAGAGGCTTTTCGAAGTGAAATCTGAGTCGACCATCAATGGAAATTATTGGAGTTTAGATTTGCAAGTGAATGATGTTTGTATAAGTGTTTAACTTTAGGTTGACTTCTGTCAACTCATTGTTCAAATATTTAGACATATTTGATTGCTTTCAACTTAAACATTGTAGTTAGATAATTTATAATAAGATGAATAATGAAAGATTTTGATTTAAAGGAAGAAAAAAAAGCATTTTTTTTTACTTTACGAGCACTAATTATATCGCACAGCTAGTATGAGCAGTTGGAATGGAATCTAAAATTATATTCTCGAACATAGTTGCTAAATTCGCAGATATGCTTCCTTGGCAACGTGTTCAGTGTTCTTATGGCAATAGTTTTAAATAATAAAACTGACCAGGTGGTAAACGTAACTGATTTAAAATAAAGCAAAGTCAACTTTAACAAAGTATTTATTTCTGGCGCTCCGTATAGTAACGCGTTCTCTTTGATTCTGGCACGCCATTAATGTGGTGAAATGCCTGTAATGTTGTCGGAATTGTTTTTGCTGAGCAAGGAAATAAGTCGAACAAAGTAGTTTAGAAAGCAGATTCGCCTGATTAGTTCGAACTAGTTGTTTAGAATTGGTGTAAGTTGAGTGTAGATAGTATTGATATTAAATGTAGTCTTTGTTGAAGTAGTACAACCTTGGTGTATCAACTTTGATAAATTGGTAGTGTTTACTTAACAAATTAGCGATTAATGAATCAAGGTTTAACAAAATATTAATTATCACATTGTTTACTTTTATTGCAGTAGATTAGATAGAACTAAAAGCAATTGCCCAAATCCAGCACTAGTCAACAGAATGTAATGGAAATTCTCAGTATCGGTTCTAGTTACAGATATCGGGATATTAGGTCCAATTGAAATGGTTATCAACATAATAAAATATTTCAGCAGACAAACGTATTTTAGTCCAAAAACCATTCATGCAAATATGGGATAGCCATTTCTTTAGTTCGTTTGGCAGATATCTTAGTGCTTTATAATACGTCCAACTACTGATTTTAGACAATCTTGACATATTGCTGTTTGTCTAAATCGGACTCCCTACCCCATTTCCTCATGTCCATATTTGGCTCAATCTATTGGCTCTCAGCATACAATAATTTTGCATCTAAAACTGACATCAAGTTAACATTGCGATTACTTTGATAAATTAATCGGTCAATATTTGTTTAGTTGATATGCAATTGCCCAATCAATGTTTAAGATTTGGAAATTGTAGAGATTAGGCATAAAGTTTTGAAATGTTGAATAGGTACACGTTAGTTTGTGTAATAATATGGTTGATGTCCAGTTATTAGTTAGAAGATTTGCGAAATGAATCTGCACGCACCGATAAATTAGTTCCTGCATATCATTCTGTGAAGCTTTATTTTTTTTCCAAATAATCTTCCTCCTTCCCAAGCTCTTTTGTTGTCATTATACGCCATCCGATGAGACACATGTACGACATCTGATTTGTTGTCATTGTACGCCAAAAAGTAGAATAGCTTCTGTATTTCTACACTGATCCATGGATCTCTTTATGATAATCTACTGATCGGCAAGTTTGGAGAATGCCACTGTGCTACTATTCACAAATTTCGGCGACTTAGAAAGTACAACAGATGTTTGAGAAAAATTATTTACTAGTTTTGAGAAATCGGATACTGGTTTGAAGGTTTGAGAACTATTATTTACAATTTTCGGTAAATCGACAATTTACTTGTGGTCGTTATAACTTAGTGAATAGAATTAGTAACTAAAATCAGCAAATCGGCTAGTACGCAGACAGAGCTTGAACTAGGGCGTCAAATTGAGTACTCTTAAATAAATCACGAAAAAACTCAACGAAGTCTACAAAATACAGTGTGTTGCATAAAACTTATCGAATTATATTTTTTGGATGATTTAGCCCAAGTTTGATGTTTGAAATAACAATTTTTTATAAGAAGTGACAATTCAAATTAGAAATACAATACAAAAAACCTTGGTTCCCGCAGCCCTCCCATGGGTTCCCGCAACCCTTCCGTGGATTCCCACAGCTTTTCCGTGGGTAGTCGCAGCCCTCCCACGGGTTCACGCAGCCCTTTGGTGTCTTCTCTCACCTCTTCCATGAGATATCACAGCCCACCCGTGGGTTCCCGCAGCCCTCCCATGGTTTTCGCAGCCCAACCCGTGGGTTCCCGCATTCCTTCCGAGGATTCCCGTAGCCCTCCCGTGAATTCTCGCAGCCTTCCCGTAAGTTCCCGCAGCAATCCCGTGTGTTCCTGCAGCCCTGCCATGAATTCCCGCAGCCCTCCCGTGGGTTCTTGCAGCCATTCTGTGGATTCCCGCAGCTCTCCTGTAGCTTCCCGCAGCCCTCCTGTAGCTTCCCGCAGCCCTCTCGTGCGTTCCTGCAACCCTTCCGTGGGTTCCTACAGCTTTTCCGTGAGTTGTCGCAACTCTACCATGAGTTTAGGCAGCCCTCCTGTGTCTTTCCTCAGCCCTTCCTTGGGTTCCCGCAGCCATCCGGTGGATTCCCGCAGCCCTCCAGTGGGTTGTTATAACTCTNAACAGATGGAGTGAAGGTGTGTAAGTTATTCCCTCGCCGCCAAGGATCACTTCCAAGAGAGGAAAGTGAGAACAGAATTTCTGGAACTTACTTTTGGGTCATATGGTATATTTAATGATTTGCCAATGTCATTGATAAAAGCAGAAAATAAAAGTGGTCCAAGTGCTGAACTTTGCGGTATTAAATTGCATTCGTTAAAAAGAGATGAAAACGAACCATTGTTAACTTTAGTAAATTTCCTGTTATCTAGGAAGGATTTGATAATAGACAGATAATGATGGTTAAGCTTAAAGTTGACCATAAATTTTTCCAACAGTAGCACATGATCAACTGAATTGAAAGCTTTCTTGAGATCGATAAATGCCACACCTACTCTTGTATTTTTTGAGTCAATTAGTGGATATAAAGCTTGTGTAAGTAGTGTAATTGCAGTATGGCATGATCTCCCAACTCTAAATTCATGTTGTTCTTCACATAATTGTAGTTCTAGAATTTTCCGTAGGTTTCTAAATAGAATATTTTCGAAAATTTTTGTGATCGGAGACAATATATTAATTGGACGATAAATTTTCGCAAGTTTGCGAGAACCTTTCCTTTTCTACAATGGGATTATAGTTGCTTGTTTGAATGAGGTAGGAATTGTACAGTAGGTAAAAATTGAAGTGAAGAGAATTGCAAGTGGTAATTTCAATGAGTCACTAGGATTTTTAAAAGCAGTAGTTGGAATTATCCTTTTTGTAGATGAATTGTTAGTTTTAAGGTCCTTGATACTATTTTCAATTTCGTCGGGTGTAATGACGAATTTCACTGGCAGTTCACAGTTTTTCCGTTCATCACAAAAACTGTTAATGATGTTTCTCTTTAACATGTTTGGTTCCTCGTTTTTGTTAAATTCAGAAGATGATCATTCCACCACGGGTTTTCTCTTTTTTTGAATTTGATTATTTTCAATGGTGCTAGTGAGTACAGTATTTTAAAAATATTGTTACTAAATTTCTCCAAAAGATCAGTCGTATTCTGTTTAAGGTTAAATTGTGCTGGCGATAATAATCCGTTAAGTGTTTTATTAACATAATTCCAGTCAATTTTTTGAAGCTTCTCAACTCTAAAGTAGTTGGAAGAAGGTGATGTTTAGAAGCTTTCTTAACACCAAAAATTAAATTATGATCAGACCTTCCAAAAGCTACAGAACCTGATTTAATGAAGTGTGATGTTTTGTTGGTAAAAAAATGGTCAATTGCAGTTTTTGAAATTCCATTTTTTGTTTTCCCTAGTCTTGTTGGTGATCCAATAATTTGGGAAAGCCCAAATTCCCGACCAATTTTAAGTAGTTCAAAAGTCTCGTTTGAGTGTCATATCAGATCTATACTGAAATCACCCAGTAAGATTATCTCCAAATCATATTTCTGTAAGTGAGAAAGATAGTTAGAAAGATGGCTTAAAAATTTTGATTTGGAGGTGTGTGGAGGTCTATATAAATAGGTTATGCTTATCGGCTTAATTCCTTTATGTGTTATTTTCAGTTGAGTAATTTCCACTTCTGATTCAAATGTTGTTACCGATTCTATTACTTCATATTTTACTTTAGAGTTGATATAAACCATTGAGTCACCTCCTGTCCTAAGTTTGTCTTGCCTAATTAACTGAAAGTCTTGGATGTTAAAGTCAATAAAATCATTTTCAGAGAGTAATGATTCAGTTATGCCAAAGCAGATAGGTCTGTGATTGATTAGTATTTGACTTCATCTAAATTAGACTTGATACCGTTTATGTTAATATGTGTAAATAGCAAATATATGTTTAAAGTCTTGATAGATTTGTCCAGTAAATATTGTTACAGTTCTAGTGTATTTTAGTTAAAAGTGAACTGTATGATTATTATTTTTATAAATTATTATTAGATAATTTATGTAAATGTTGATTTCCTTTGTGTTTATTTTATTCTCTTTGTTTTTGTTACTAATTATGAAAATTAGTAAGCTTAGGATTAGTTTATTATTATCTTTTCCTTTGTTTTATTATTATAATAGTATAATAATAGTTTTTGTGCACGAGGCACGCTAAGGCTCGAAGGGTATAAAAACCCAGAGCCTGGAGTCCAGAGACTCATTCTGATTTGGACTAAGCTTGAGTAGCTTGGTCTTACCTTTAGTAGGGAATCAGAATCCTCAACAATGGGAGTTGGGAACTCATTGTTGAGCGAAATTTTGATTAACTTAAAGTAATTGTTTTGTTTATTGTTTTTATTATTAAATAAAAGAATATTTTTGTTATCACTGTTGTTCCCATTGTTGGATTTATTGAGTAGGGATTTTGTTTTAAATTAAAGTTTGAAGGTCGATAGGCAAGCAAAGCCCTGACTGTCCAAAAAGTTAAAATTTTAATTTAATTTAATTTTAAATTCAATTAGTTTGTTTTGTTTTTCTTTTACATCAATTAAGATAATTGATTAGGGAGTTAGTGTTATTGGATTCTGGGAATTTCGTCCAACTAAATTCAAGTAAGTTGGTCGATTTAAACCAGACCCATAACAATATTAATAGTTGAAGATATCTTTAGCGAAGTTGGTGTTAGAACCGTTAGAAGTTTCAGCAAATTTTAACTTTATGGAACCAAATGTTAAAACCAATTGAGACAGTCCAATAGGCGTTTGTTAAGGTGGCACTTTTTATACGTAAATAAGAAGATTGTACTCTGTTTTAAGAAAATTTAGAAATATCGGGATCATCTATGGTTCTCATTTAAGTTCAATTACACATATTGACCAAAATAAAAAACCAGACGGTAAATAAATAAATAAAGACGTTTTTGACGGTTTTATTCATTCTTATAGGAGTTCTGAACTGTGAATTGTTTAATATACTACGGTCATTTTCAAAAATTGAGGCAACATGAGACACTCAAGTTGGAGTACATGACACAACATGGAGCAGAGTATTTATTAAAAAGATTTGAACTAAGTTCATCAACAAAAATAAAAACAACAAACTTCACAATCCTTATTCCTACCTCCAGCCTAAACCATGAAACAGTACAGACAGAACCGGAAACTTGGAATCACTCCGAAACAGGAAACGTTGTTGAAAAGTTTTACTACAAACCTAAGAAAACAATTAAGGAAATGTGTTTTCCAGTGGTTCCCAGTGTCAGGCTGTATCCGTGGCGTTTCGTGGTAGGGTTGGGCATATGAATAAGGGTATTTTGACCTTGGTACAGGGTTAACCCTATATTATCCATAACACAAAAAGTAGTTTTTCCCTTCTGATTATTCAATTTAGATTTGCATTTCTGTTTAATTATTTTATCATCTCCCGAAAATAACNTTGCATTTCTGTTTAATTATTTTATCATCTCCCGAAAATAACTATTTGAATTTAATGAATCGTCTGTGCAACACCGCGAAAGCAAGATATGCGAAACGAATTGGAGATTTCTAAATACCTGATTTAGCAGAAATAGGTCTTGTTTACGCCTACTAACCATTCCAAACTTCATCCCAGTTATATTTTTTTAATTAAAAATTCTCTGAAAGTATATCTTATTTTTAGAATCAGTGGCAACCGTGTAAGCCTGAATAATACACTGTGTTCAAATAAGGTGAAATTTTTGAGAAATGATTTTCTAAAAATCAAAAATTGATTCTATGTCACACAATTCCACAAATTTTGAACTCCTCAAGCTACTGAAAATCGGTACTACGAAAGTTGAGCGAAAATTTTTTAAGTTAAAAATTGTCGGAAGAGCCTAATTTGTGAGAGTTTGAAAGTTCTAATCTCGAATTTTCGCCTTCTTATTTGAATACCCTGTAAAGGTTTAGTTGCTAATAATAGTCAATTAATTATATGTTAATTTGCTACTTGGATGACGCCATGCTTCTTTAACTAATTAAGTGCATTCTCGGCTCTTTAAATACCTTGTACCCTCCTGTCTTCAGATAATATGACATCATGTTACATTAACTAAGTGCCTTCGTCAGCTACAAATTCTTTACTACCCTCCTCAACTACTATTTTTGCTCTTCTGTCACTTTTGCATTCCTATAAAACACCTACTCTCTGAAGGCAGAATGGCAGATCGCTTTGTACGCATGTCATANCCTTGTACCCTCCTGTCTTCAGATAATATGACATCATGTTACATTAACTAAGTGCCTTCGTCAGCTACAAATTCCTTACTACCCTCCTCAACTACTATTTTTGCTCTTCTCAGTCACTTTTGCATTCCTATAAAACACCTACTCTCTGAAGGCAGAATGGCAGATCGCTTTGTACGCATGTCATAAACAAATGAAACAGTCATGAAAGAAAAGAAAGTCCGTTTTTAAAAACTTTGTGCACCCTTGTATCTCTTCACTGTGTTCTAATATTATTGTGTTGGAGTATAGGATAAAGCTGGGCATAAATAGCATACGGGGTAAAATCAGCCAGTTCATATTTTATTGAATTGTTGATAAAGTGATTTTCCGAACATTCTCAATTTCCATTTTTTTAATATATATTTGAATTTTCCATCGTATGATATGCAATATTCAAGCGTACAAGAAATACTTTTATTACAATTCGATCAAATATAAATCGGCTTGTTTTTCCCCATGTCTTGTTTATGTATGTCCCACTTTTCTCTAATCTCATGTAACTAGTCATAAATATGAGATTTGCGTGTGTAAAGTGTCAAACATGACGCTCTTCAAAAAAAAACAAAAAAATAATGGTTGTTATAACAATAGGGCTGGTTATTGTCTTTGTAGCTAACTAAAAGTCAATTCAACTTCACCAAAACAAAGTATTTGTAATATCAACCAAAATAGCTATTGTTAATCAAGAAACGAGTGTTGCGGTAACAATATATTTGTAGATTTAAAATTTTCCAAGCTAAAATCTTTTCTCGTTTTCCAAAACAATGGGGGAAAAAGAGAAATCGATTACATAATTGGTTCTACTCTATCAATGTTTTTTTTACTTTTACGCCCGTTTTATACTTCCGCTGCATCTGTTGTTCCTCCGGTGGTTCGCCTGATGAGCGGCAGATTATTCAATTTATGCTTCATCAGATGATTGTCCGAACGTTGCTCGGACGACCATCTGATGAAAAATTGTTTGGATGAAACAATCTATGCTTCCACTTTTTCTCATTTTCATCTCGTCCTCATCTCCATCAACAGCAGTTGAACTAAAAGATACTTTTTACTTCGTGAATAGTTTAATTTTTTCAATATATACTTCCTTCAACAAAATTAGAAGATGATTGGAATGAACGTTGGATGATTTTTCATCCAACTAACATTCAGCGAAATTATAAACATGTAAATATGAGAAAGGACATCAAGGCAACGGACTTCTAAAAGATGAGAAAGAGATGAAGCGGAAGCGTAAAACGGGCGTTAGTCTCTAGAATTTTATTAGTGAGGACACCGTGTACTCATTTTCCGATGTCCCAAGAGGGTGACTATCTTTAAACTAACCTCACATTCACTATATGGCCAATTTATCGTTATGTCAAAAAAGTTAGACCTTACACATTAAAACTTACGCCATATTTGAATACAACCCAAATCGTTAATTTAAAACACCAAACTCTAATTAATTATTCACTCAGAGTTACCAAGCGTTTCAGTTTGTAAAAAAATACTCATAAATTCTAATACAATGGCAGGTAAATAGCGTAGGATGCCCGAATTGAAGCGGCAGTATATATTTGTCCTTGCTATCTTGACAAAATAAAGTGTTAATTTCGTAAGGATACTCGACCAAATTAATTTGTAATATCTTACCCATACCTGACTTTTGAGCTTATTAGTCGTATAGTTTTTTTGTCCTTTAAAGCTACTAAAATTGGTTTGGTTTTATGTCTACTACGAGTCAGCAACTTTATCCAGTGGCTTTGACACATGAGCCATAATTTAAGAAAATTCCATTTGCGCAATTCCATTATTTCCCCTTCTAGTGTGTTTTCTCTTTAAAACTTTCTCTCGAACAACACCACACATATGAAATCGAAACTCTCAAAGTGTCCGAAACNTGTGTTTTCTCTTTAAAACTTTCTCTCGAACAACACCACACATATGAAATCGAAACTCTCAAAGTGTCCGAAACAAGAATTTAGTATTTTGTGTCCCTCACATCAAGTAACTCCTCTGCGTATGGTTTTGTGTAAAAATAAAACATTAAAATATTTATTTAAAATTTGAAAATTTTGTTATCAATTGTTCAAAAATAAATTTGAGGTACAGTTTCTAGTACAAATCATTCTATGATGGAATTTATACGAAAATTCATATTTATAGTTATAGGAATAATTTTANTGTGTTTTCTCTTTAAAACTTTCTCTCGAACAACACCACACATATGAAATCGAAACTCTCAAAGTGTCCGAAACGAGAATTTAGTATTTTGTGTCCCTCACATCAAGTAACTCCTCTGCATATGGTTTTGTGTAAAAATAAAACGTTAAAATATTTATTTAAAATGTGAAAATTTTGTTATCAATTGTTCAAAAATAAATTTGAGGTATAGTTTCTAGTACAAATCATTCTATGATGGAATTTATACGAAAATTCATATTTATAGTTATAGGAATAATTTTACTTATTCTTAGTGTTTGTGGGAATTTTCCACTACTCGATGTAGATACAAATATGAGAATTGTGCTAGTACCCCATGATATGCCAGTTCAGACAACTTTTTATCGAATCAAAGCTAGTGACTCGGATCATAATTTTCCTTTGTCATTTGAAGTATTGGGGACAGTTGGGAAAGCTTTGATTTCGATTCTCTTCTTAGGTTGCTCTGAAACTGAATCACTCTGTCAAGCCGATGTGGTACTCAATAAAGAACTTGATGTAGGGCGAACTTATGAATTTCAGCTGAGGGTCACTGACACAACTGGAGACTTTACCAGGGTCAAGGCAGCTATTTGTGCCACTGAAGGAACTGCATTCCTACCTTCCATGCTAGGACCTAAAATTTTACAAATTCCAGAGGTAATCAATCATCTTATGTAATGTGTTGTTCATTATTCTCATCTTCTACTACAAGTTCTTTAACATTCCGTGTCTGCAATAATAGATAGTTTTGAACTAGTAACTACCTTTCGTATCGTCTCAACTTTATAGTTTGAAGACAACGTTGTTTTGTTCTGTTAGGTAATGAGGTATCTGTCGAAAGGCGGGCAAACAAAGACCTATACCAAAGGTATAAATTTTTAAACAGAAGGCGCGGAAATATAACAAACAAATTCAAATTTGGTGGAACTTAGAAGGTTTGATTAAAAATATCAATTTTTCAATATTTTTGCATATCCTTTAAGAACTTCACATCTACTATTGACGGTAGATTCAAAAAAATTTAAATACCAGTTATTATTATTTTTTTAAATAGATTTTTTNTCACATCTACTATTGACGGTAGATTCAAAAAAATTTAAATACCAGTTATTATTATTTTTTTAAATAGATTTTTTAAAGAAAAACTTGTTTTTTTAAGTTCAATGTTAAAATTTTTTTTTCAAGTCATGATTCAGTAAGATTTTAAGAGTTGTTGCACTTGATGTTTAGATTTATCAGTAGAGCAATTATTCATGCTCATTTGTTTAATGAATATTTCTTTAGGTTAGGATAATATTTTATGTTTTTCTTTAGACTTGTTTATTAGCCTCTTCAGCCATAATTTTTACGTTTTTAATAAGGTTTATTTGTGAGGCTCATATTAGGTTCATGTTCATTTGTTGTTTGGTTAGATACAAATTTACCTATTGTTGTAGATTTGTTAAATTGTTTATTTTTTGCTAGATTTTAGTATTTGCTAAAATTATATTTTTATTAGAGTTTAAAGTTTGTTCGTTTTGTTAAGGTTTTCATTTAGGCAGAAATTTTAAAGGTGTAATTGTTGCATTATTTCCCACATTATTTTTTCCATGTTTAAAAGTTAATTTATCAAGTACAAATAAAATATGTTAATTTTGTACATTGTTAAAGTATTTCATTTGATTTTGGTCAGCTCATCGTCGCGTTGATTTTCAGACTTATGTTAAGGTGATATTTGACATTACATTAAAAAAAAATTTTTTTAACAGTTTGAATTTTAAAAAATTATGAACATTTTGCTCCCATTTTAGTGCTTGTTTGCTTTTGCTACATTTTGTTTTACTGTCGTATATTTTCATTGCTTGCATTGACGCACCATTTGGTGAAAACCGGTAAGCAAATTTCGAAATAGTATCTCTATTCCCACCATATTTTCACGGTCTTTGTCACCAGAGAAAAATCCTCTCCAAAATAAACTAATTACTAAAACACAAGAGAATAGGTAATTGCAACTTTTTTTTTCTTGCTTATTGCTTGGAAAGCATTGAACTGGGTGAAGTTAGGAAATCATTCTTGTGTCGTACTTTTTATACTGTCCAGCTCCCTGAGAAGGCCATTAGGGATGCTTGGGACTGCACCTTGTATACATTGTGGGGATTTGAGCATAAGACTCAATCTCCACTACTGTACTCATAAATGAGACAGTAAACTTCTTACCTGGCAATGAATGACCAGGAAGGAGAGTTCGGAGTTGTATTGAGTTTGAGAACAGGATTGCCCAACTAGGCTCTGTAGCACAAATGGTTAGTG
>NIPM01000220.1:53428-309152 GCA_002738285.1 Holacanthella duospinosa | reverse complement strand
GGGTCAGCCCCGCCACAACATTTACAACTTTTTAGCATATTTCTAAGTAAAGCCTTTTTTGTGACATAATGATATAAATTCAAAGGTATAAAGTGGAAATAGAAAGTTATAAAGATCAAAATTATACCAATGCACTATTTCAATTTCATTTTGTCTTCAAAAATAGCGTATTTGTACAGCTTTGTCTTTGTTACAATAATGGAAAGTCGCCAGCTCTAACTCTCTAATAGCTTGAGAAGAATCATGTTGGAAATGTGTCGGAAAAAATTTTTTTTTCTTTTTCCTTACTTCTACCCATCAACTTATAGTTTAAAAAATTTATTATTTATTTACAACGGCAATATTGGGCATGGGTATGCTTGACCTATTTCAAATTTATTAGAATATTTTAGTACTTCCTATTCATTATAGCAAAGTGGATTTATTCCTTCAAATGTTGGTTGAAATTGTGAGTGGATTAGATAATTGCACTTTTGTATTCAGAAATCGGAAGTTACCAAANGATTAGATAATTGCACTTTTGTATTCAGAAATCGGAAGTTACCAAAGAGGGTGTATTAAAATTTGACACATTTTTCTTAATTTCTTTGTTCATTATGTTATTATTTATGCATTAAAAGTTTATATAGAGATATATAGTATTGTCTAGAAAGGTATAAAAAATAACACAAATGGAGTTCAGATACCTTATTAGTTTATGAGAATGAGTGAATGAGTTCTGTTTGATAGCNATAATTGCACTTTTGTATTCAGAAATCGGAAGTTACCAAAGAGGGTGTATTAAAATTTGACACATTTTTCTTAATTTCTTTGTTCATTATGTTATTATTTATGCATTAAAAGTCTATATAGAGATATCTAGTATTGTCTAGAAAGGTATAAAAAATAACACAAATGGAGTTCAGATACCTATTAGTTTATGAGAATGAGTGAATGAGTTCTGTTTGATAGTTACAGAGCGTGATATAAATTAAATGACTTAGATTTTGGAGAAGGGGAGAAAGTGAAAAATGAGAAACGAGAAAGAGTGAAATTGAGAGACAGGTGCGGTATATTACACGGGGTGAAAATGAAATTAAAAAACAAAAAGCTTACCCTAGATACATATATCGTGTTGTAATGGAGTTGTATTGATGATCCACCAATATATACATAAATGAATGAAAAAATATAAATAGAACATTATAAGAAAAAATATAAATGTGTTTGGGATATCTAAAAGTACAAATATTTTACAAAGGAAAACAATGCATGAGTATGTTTTTAATTAATTTAGCATTGCGTAAACGTTACCAACAATTGAAACTTAAGTCGGTCATAAGATAATACAGTGAAGTTTGGCTATAGTGACTCCAGGTATAATAGAACCTTGGTATAGCAAACCACACTGTCCGGTCCCTGCCAAGCAAATGGGAGATTATGTGTTAAGTAGTCCGGTTATAATGGAATTGGCTATACTGAACTTCCGGCCTTAGTGAACCACACTTACCTGTCCCGAGAGTCATTTTGTCCGGTTATAGTGAACACGCATGAAATATGTCTGAATTTCTCAATGAATTCTTTCTTATTCTTCTATGCCCATCTATGCATACGACTTTGATGGAACCTCAGAGTGAGTTTAAGTTAACACACTGCAGGATAAAAGTCAAATCCAGTCATGAAAAATTTTCGTTGTTACTTAGAAGTACTCGATCTGGTGGGGAGCATTATCATGAGAACATAACCGTATTCAGTCTTAAGCAAATTTTCANTATTGATGATCCACCAATATATACATAAATGAATGAAAAAATATAAATAGAACATTATAAGAAAAAATATAAATATGTTTGGGATATCTAAAAGTACAAATATTTTACAAAGGAAAACAATGCATCAGTATGTTTTTAATTAATTTAGCATTGCGTAAACGTTACCAACAATTGAACCTTAAGTCGGTCATAAGATAATACAGTGAAGTTTGGCTATAGTGACCCCAGGTATAATAGAACCTTGGTATAGCAAACCACACTGTCCGGTCCCTGCCAAGCAAATGGGAGATTATGTGTTAAGTAGTCCGGTTATAATGGAATTGGCTATACTGAACTTCCGGCCTTAGTGAACCACACTTACCTGTCCCGAGAGTCATTTTGTCCGGTTATAGTGAACACGCATGAAATATGTCTGAATTTCTCAATGAATTCTTTCTTATTCTTCTATGCCCATCTATGCATACGACTTTGATGGAACCTCAGAGTGAGTTTAAGTTAACACACTGCAGGATAAAAGTCAAATCCAGTCATGAAAAATTTTCGTTGTTACTTAGAAGTACTCGATCTGGTGGGGAGCATTATCATGAGAACATAACCGTATTCAGTCTTAAGCAAATTTTCATCACCTAGTACTTTTCTACATCGACGTAGCTGAATTTATAGTAAAATATTTGGATATAATGAACAATTATTAAAATGTAGGGTCCGTTCACTATACGGATATGCTGAACTCCGGCTATACTGAACAATGCTGCCGGTCCCTACGGAGTCACTATAGCCGAACTTTACTGTAATTAGTATAAGAGAATTTATTCTAGAAATGCTATGTACAGTTTCTAANGAGTCACTATAGCCGAACTTTACTGTAATTAGTATAAGAGAATTTATTCTAGAAATGCTATGTACAGTTTCTAAGGCCCATCATAATTCATGAAAATCCGTAATGTTTCGTTTTCAAAACTTAGTCTCAAACTGTGGGGTTTAAACTGTTGATTTGCTTGTATTATTACTCGCAGACTACTCTCGTATTAAAGGGTTATTGTGATCCTGGTGTATGTCTTTCCATTAACTATAGCGGTGCTATTAACACCCGCTATTGAAAATTTAAGCCTGCCATAAATAGCATAACAGTAATGTGATTGCACTATTTAAAAATGAATAACTCGTGACAAGATTAGACTATGTTTTTGTTAACTATTGATTGGTTTTAAGGTACTGGAGTGCGTACTTTACGGTCTGATCGGATGATCGGCTAACTTGATAGTGATGATCTGCTAACTTTACGTACCCGTTTTATTTTCATTTTTGCAAATCTATTCGCGTTGCGCAGAAAAAGCTGACTAGGACTTAAAAGACAATCGGTATTAGAAGTAATATCATGTTCTTCAACTTGAAGGTTTGTATAGTAAAATACCCACAAGAAATTCGAAATTATTTAGCATGTGTTACTTTAAACCTACTAGTGAAAAATAAAATAAAAATTTCTACCATTCCAACAATGGTAGAAAATTGTCTTTCGTCTTCAACTTCAACTGACATCAAGTAACAATTGAGCAATAGGCTTCGGTGGAAAAGGATGATACTTCTTCTAAATGCTTAACGTCAAAATCAATTACTCTTATCATGAGGTATTTATTTTCAACAGCGTAGCAACAATACGGTTAATGTCGTTCTATATACTTGACATTTGTTAGTAGAATTATAGTTCAACATGATTATAAACGGTATAAGACATAGAAATATATATAGCTAATAAGTAAACCATACATCGTTTCAGCTTTATAGTGTCATTTCCTTTAGATTTGGTTTATTGATATGGTACGTATGTAGCAAGGTTGGTGTCAAAGTGGAAAGCAGTATCAACTGAATTATTTGGGTTTCTTTTAATATTCGAAAGAATAATTTTTTGTTTGCGTCATACACGAGATTCACGTTATAACAGGCTTACCTATGTTAAAGTCACTTTCTCAAAAATAAGTTTAGAAAAGCTAAGAATCAGAAATTGAGCATGAATATTTTTGAAATATAATTAAAGTTGTGTGGTGCAAAGCTTGCTCTCAAAGTATGTTTCACTCGTTTTCGNTTTTGAAATATAATTAAAGTTGTGTGGTGCAAAGCTTGCTCTCAAAGTATGTTTCACTCGTTTTCGAATCTGAATTAAACAACACTACATTGGCTAAGTAACTAATGCACATGATATTTTTTGTTTCCAAATTAGTTAATTTGCTAACTTTTTACCTATTTTAAAGAATTTTGGTGAAAGGGGGGGGGGNGGGGGGGGGGGGGAGGGTAAAAAGTTTGGAAAACACTATAACAAAGCGTAACAAGTCACTTTGTTCATGAATTGGTATTATAGACGAGATAGCAATTTTTGAGTGGTAATACTAATAGGGAGATTCGTACCTAGCGTGTGAACTTTATCGCTAACATTAAACCCCAACTTTCACTTCTGCGGTTTGGTTTACATTGAAAATTGAGAATTGAGTTCAAAATTTTTAAGTTCGCTACGGTACGTTACGGAAAAGAACTAAACAATTTGGTTTCGATTTCTCTTCACTTAAATAGTGTATTGAAAGACAAAGTTTCACTTGAGGTCAACTTTTGTCACAATTAGATCCTGAAAGGTAAGTGAGCTGACGATTACAAGTATTATTTAGTTAACCAGTAAATTGGTTTTCATCAATTACCATTTGATTTATTAATTAATCATTGATTAATTAATGAATCAAATTGATTAATAATCAATAACTGGAATAGAAACAATAAAGAAACTGTAATTTAAAATTAAGGTTTTCGCAAATTACTAGTCGGCTATTTTCTCATGGTTGGGAGAATAGAATTTGGCAAACTAGGCCTCAATTGGAAGAACCGAGCATTTTTGCTTCGAGTCACTCGGCAACTGGAGTTTCTTGTATAATAGTTGACGATGCATTTGAGTAATTTGGAAATATCTTTATCGCGTTTGGACGAACAAATAAATCAAATGTTTTGAACATAAATCCTGAACACCAAAGAAGAAAAATCGCGTTCAATACTCCGTTCCCTCAAAATAAGAATGATAGCTTGATCAAAATCCAATACAAAGTACACTTACATTGGTCAGAATCGGTCGCAAATTTTGAAAATGAGTTATCTTAGTGTCCAGTGCAAATACTCTCATATCGTTAGCAGCGAATATTTTTGTCTTGTCCTGCTGTTAACCGTAGGTGGTGATATTTAGCATAATCTTTCTTTTATTTTTCAGAGAAAATATTTTGTTATCGCATTCTCTGTGCGTGCGTACATTGCTCAGCTCTCTGCAGAAAGTTTAAACAAAAAATTAGGCGAAACAACTAATAAACAGACAAGTAGGCTGGGATATATGCTTATGCAATTTTTTGTCATTTTTCATTTGCAAAATTATATCAACATCGTCATTTTATTCTAAAATATTTTTAGGGCCAGAGAAATTTAACTATCAAACATCCTTAATATATTTGGCCCAATAAAATTACAAACGAGATATAAATATACATTTCTATCCACTATTTCCAATTAACCTAAACTATTTTACACTTATGAAAAATTAGGTTATTTTTTTCTTAAATTTGCTAACAATTTATATATTTTGATTTGACCATCAATAATAAATGGAAGAATGGATGAAAATGACAATTTTCATCAAATTTCTGATCGAACGCCGTACCTTTTGATCGAATTCTGATCGGCAGAATTCTGAGGATACTTCTTCCTTTAGGATCCTGAAAATTTTCTCCCTTTAAAATGAATATGAAATTCGTAAACACCGTCAAAAATGATGAGGTTGATATTTTTTATAAAAATTTTCAATTTATTTGAATTTGGCTTCATTCTACCATTCGTCGATAAAAAGCTAAAACAATTTTAATTTTTGAAAGCAAACGCATAAGGAACGATATGATCAGGACAAAAAAAGTAATTTAGATAGTTTCGTTAGTGGAAGAAACTTGCAAAGAGAATGCGTTTGTGACGTGAGGTGAAAGTTTGAATCGAAAAAANATAGTTTCGTTAGTGGAAGAAACTTGCAAAGAGAATGCGTTTGTGACGTGAGGTGAAAGTTTGAATCGAAAAAAATTTGTAGCCATAAGAATCACTACAAGTACGGGAAATGTCCAGCGAAAGGTGGGAGACGAGAAATATTGNAAAAAATTTGTAGCCATAAGAATCACTACAAGTACGGGAAATGTCCAGCGAAAGGTGGGAGACGAGAAATATTGCTTTGGGCGTAAAATGTTGAACGCTAACTTCGAATCACTCTATTATTTGATCTTAAAACCTGAAACCACAGATTTAATTTTCCCAAAGTGTGAACTTATATTTTGTGGTAATTACTGACGCCTTGATTAAGGTGTAAAATTTTTATGTGTTATATATCAAAATTTTGTTTAAAACTACAGATGATTGGGTGCTGACTTTTGATTTTAACTCTACATTAGTAGTCTACGTAACCTTATTACTGTTGGCCTTAGATGTTGATTGTTGAACAAGAGTGCACAAATAAATAAATTAAAACAACTGAAAATGAAGTGATAATGTTGGAATGAAAAGAAGAAATCAGCACAAAAAATTAAAAGGAAAAAGATGCCCCTGAGTTTATTAAAATTTAACTAAATGAAAAAGTGAACAAGTCAATCATAAGGCTCGCTTCATACCTCGCTAGCTTATCAAATAACAGTTTTTAGATTTAAAAACTTTAAACAAATTCGAAAATACTTTTATTGATATAAAAGTTTTGTTTATAGTATTACCTCAAGATATGTAGTCGACAAGTTCAGGTGCAATTTTTTTTATATTCCGGCAATTCCATCAAACAACGCGCAAATACATAAAAGTCACTAACTTATAAGAATACCTTACTTCTCGTGTAAAATATCATCAAAAATTGGATATAAGACAGGTGAATGTTAAAGATAAAAGACANATTGGATATAAGACAGGTGAATGTTAAAGATAAAAGACAAAAACGACCGTCGTCGACTCGTTGTCAATAAAAGAGGAGTTAGTCATCACACGATTATGCATTTTATAAACACGCCATGTTATACGAAGAGGGGAAATACCTGGAAAAGTTCTTTACCTGGCAAAAAAAAAATCAATACCAGTAAGTTGTCAATTATGCAAGGTGGGAGAATCATCACATCACACAGACCTCTCTTTTTCAAATAAAAGACGNAAAAACGACCGTCGTCGACTCGTTGTCAATAAAAGAGGAGTTAGTCATCACACGATTATGCATTTTATAAACACCCCATGTTATACGAAGAGGGGAAATACCTGGAAAAGTTCTTTACCTGGCAAAAAAAAAATCAATAGCAGTAAGTTGTCAATTATGCAAGGTGGGAGAATCATCACATCACACAGACCTCTCTTTTTCAAATAAAAGACGAACAAAAGAGAAAGCTTTACTTTTTTTTGAAAAGCTAATGTATTCAAACTTACACTAACTAAAACCAATTGGTTGCTTTTTTTAAACCTTATTTGTAATTTTCATTAAATAAAATTAAAAGCAATTGCCCTAATACAAAAGGTCAGATAATTCTTTTTGTATAAATAAGAATTAGTGGGCCAGAGTGACACATTTCGGACATATGACCAAAATATCAAATGGACAGTGGCCAATTGGGTCACCTCAATTGAGTCCATATGAGTTCTTGAAAAGTTATGTAATATACCTCCTTAGCCCTCTGCCGTTTGTCCTAAAACATGCAACTTTCTCATTTATGTCAAACTCTCTATATTTTCAAAAAATTTTGTTTAAGTAGATTTTTACATTTTCTCACTTATAGTTTTATTACCAAATCAAAGAAGACAAATTATTTTTTATGTTTTTACTGTCAAAAACTATGTCGAATCCCTTCCTCTTAGTAGAATTAATGTACATAACTAAAATATATATTGATAAGTTGAATTTTTTTTTATTATAGAATATGGAAATTGGAACTCAACTGGCAAAATTTGTGGTGATTAAAAACGAACTCAATTCTAGAACAGTTTTGCTAGAAATTCGGGTAAGGAACTTTTTCTTTTAGAAATGTAGCAAACAATGGTATAAAGCAACAAATATGGGACTATGATCAAAAAGTACTTTTTTGTGACTTAATATTATATCACTTTTTTTTTAAACAATTCAAGAATCCAAAGTGATAGACAATAAACAACAAGTTGTTCAAAAACGTATTTATTTATAAATCAATTAACTATATTCAAGTACCAAAGATTTCTAACATTCTGAAACTTTTTAAAGGTCTTAATTTACACTAAATTAATAAAATTTTGTGAATATTTTACAGGAGCCAAATGGTCGTCTTGAGCTTCGTCAAAAACTTTTGTCTAATAATCGAACGGAAGGTTCACTGTTTCTTAAGAAAAAGTTAGACTTTGAGACAGAACCTTGGTTTACTTTTCAACTTTTGGCAATGGTAAGTAGTTTTCCGGTATAACCCTATAGTGTTTTTACCTCAGAATAATTAAATTGATATTGATTATCATGACTCTAGTAACTTTAGAAACAGACTCGTTTTCTGGATATTATAAATTAAATGTTTTTTTTTTAATTTAATTAAAAAGTTAATGCCCTGTTGGTTTTTTTATGCAAACAGAATGGACGCACAAACATTAGTGTCGATACTCGAAATGTTCTTGTTTCTCAAGTTGTCGTTGGTGTTGAAGATGTTCAAGATACACCGCCTGTGTTTACAACATTGTCAAATTTTGTTGAGATTTCTACCTCAATGGAGAAGGTTAGTAGAAATTTTTTAAAATTATAAAACAATTTGTTTTACATATTAAAATACTCACAAAAAAAAATTTTTTTTTGGAATAACTGATTTTAATCTTTCAAATACATAATAGGGAGATTTGGTGACACGCGTTAGTGCAGAGGATGGTGATAAGCAAAACAAAAGACTGATTCGGTACGGTCTCTTAGCAGATTCGAACCCATTTGTTGCATTTTTTGACCTCGACCCCATTTCAGGTAAGTAGTAGAATGCATACCTTATATACTAATTACTGAACCAAATTTCAAATTCGGTCATGTTTGCAGCTGTAAAGTAAGAGAAATGAAAGGATAGTTTCGCATTTTCATGTAAAGCTTATCTTTCAGCTGTCAAGTTTCTTTGCCATTTGTGACACTTTTGTTGTTGCAAGTATAACTTTTTGTAAATACGACTTTAAAGTCATTGTTACATTTCTTCTTTCAACCGATGCTAATACAACCAATACATAATTAATACTGTAATGTTTTTTCTCTCTAGGCGAAATACGTCTTCGACGAAATATTCCAGAACTATTAGAAATGGCTCGCCCAAATGAACATATTCAAATTTCCGTAATAGCAGAAGAAATTATGTCTCCTAGTGATGCCGCTGTACCTGCCAAATACACCCGAGACAACAGTCGGACAGTTAGAAATATAACTTTATGGATCACACATTCACCATCATCTCCCCATCAATTATTTAAATTTTCTTCAAACAAGTAGGTTTTTAACTATTATCATAGTTCCATTCTTGCAGTTGCAATGAGCATATTTAGCATACCAAGGAATGGAAAAAAATTTTTAACAATGTTTTTCTTGTGGTTGAAATTAATTTTCACACATTTTTGCATTTCTTTCAGGCTTGTGTAATTTATACAAAAAATATTTGATTTTTTTTTCTAAGCAAAATTATTTCAATAATTGAAAGCCTTGTTGAAAGAAATGTTCAAGTATAATAAACCGTTTTAAACGGAGGTGATCATTTGTTGCAATGCATAAAACGTGAAGTTGAATGAAAACGGATCAGAGAAAATTAACTTCCAAATTCATAAATTTAATTATAATTAAGGTATTAAAGTTTATAAAAATTGAATAAATTAAAAAATCTGTAAAAATTTGAAATGCTGATGTTGCTTCCAGGTTAAATACAGAAATACATTTTCTCTTGTCAGCTTTTGATGATACCTACTTTATTATTTGAAAATGTTTGATGTAATTGATATTAAGTTATTAAAAATTTGATAACCATTTTCTGCAGATATGTTGGAGAAATACGTGAAAATGCGTTGATTGGAGAATACGTTAAATTTACACTAGACACAAAAGTATGGAGTATAGGTCAAGCAGAAGAAATAATAAACATTTGTTTTGAAACCATCGATGTCCAACCATCATCTCCATTTTTCCAAACAAAAAGATATTCATCACCACTACCTTTTGAAATAATTCCTCAAGAGGGCAGAGGAAATTTTACATTTGAAATACGTGTGATGAATTCAGAAGATTTAGATTTCGAACAATCACGAATATTTCGATTAAAAGTATGTTCATCAATTACGTAAGCTTAACACATCATTGATCTAATTTGTTGCTCTGGTATTTAAGATGAGTGCAACATCTCTATCTGGTGGGAATTCATCTTGTGAAGTAGAGATTCATATTCGGGATGAAAATGATTGTAAACCCATTTTCACTAAAAAGGAATATTATGTAGAAATAGCTGAAAATTCTTCACCTGGTACAAGTGTCACTCAAGTTCATGCTACTGACTGTGATAGCGGAAATTTTGGAAAAATCACTTATTCACAATTAGTAGGATCAGAAGCATTCTACATCGACCCACTCAGTGGGGAAGTAACTGTCGATAAAGCGGATTTACTCGATAGAGAGGCACAATCAGGTACGGCTGTACAAACACTTTTGTGTCAATTAAAAAAAACAATTAAATAAAAAACTATTAATCGTCTCAATTCGTCCTCCCTCTTTTATACGACATTGCAATTATCTAAATAGTTTTACGATTTACATACTTTCTGATAACAAAAGAACTTTTTTATATGTTGGAGTGTATAAAAAATTTCATAAGAGGTTAATGACCTACACAGGGTTAGCCGAACACCTTTTTTATAAACTTTCTCCAATACGCAAAAGTGGAAACAAGAAAATATCGTGTGCAGAATCAACCAAAACATTTCTGTTTTAAGATTTTAAAATGAGTATGATGTTTAATGTAAGTCAACTTGCATCATCCAACTTAAAATACACTTTTTATATTATGTTTGCTCAATTTGTAGTTATCCACTACCCCAAACCTGTTTTGGAGAAACTGACAAAAAGACAAACAAATTATGGTTGGCTAGAAGTAAATGAAGTATATTTTAACTTTGTTTCAGAAATCCGATTCTACGTTGAAGCAAAAGATGGCGGATATTCTGATACAAACACTAACATAACACCTCAAAATATAGGAACCGCTATGGTAGTTGTGAAATTGACGGATATGAACGACTCCCCACCAATTTTTGAACACAAATTATACAGAGCTATACTTACTCCAGATTTAGATGGATTGAGATGGCCGGTTCAAGTGAAGGCCACTGATGGGGACAGTAATGGCTCACCAAATTCTCAGATACGGTATCAAGTAATTGGAGATACTCGATTTGTTGTTGACTCTGTCACAGGTGAACTACGTGTAAAAACTTCTTTGCAAAATTTACCAACTAACCCTTACTTGGGTACAATACGGATTGAAGCGAAAGATTTAGGCTCACCATCACTCAAGGCTGAAACACGAGTAGAATTATTCGCAGACGATGTGTTGTCACAAGAAATTCAATTTCTTTTCCCAACATCTTATGAAAAGTTTAAGAAAGATAAGGAGAAAATTGAAGTGATGTTGTCGACGCTTATTGGTGGACATGCATCGGTCAAAGACATCAGTCCTTACAATCCTTCAAAATATAGTTTGAAAATGGAAGAAGAGAGGGCACTTCAAGTCAAATCAAGAGCAAATCCAGAGTCAAACTATAGTTATGGTGAAAGTGAAGAGCAAAAGTTACAAAAGAATGAAAGTAGTGAAAAGACACTCGTCACAGCAACCGTCTACTCACCAATTTCTGCAAAAAATAGGGTCATTGACCTTGAAACTTTCAGGGCATTCATGGTTACCGAAGAAACAAAAGCTGTAACTACGGATAAAACGGAAGTGGTAAGTCACTGGATTTAGTAAGTGTATGATAAGTTCTGCTGTATAATGTCAAAGGTCACAGGTTAAGGTCATAGATGATCTCAACCTATATAATATGGAATTTTAAAAATATTTCAATTAATCTTGTTTCCAGAAAACGTTGCAATCAGACAATCAGAGTCTCTTTTGGCTCCTTATTTCACTTATTATAATTCTACTCATCTTATTTCTTATCTTCTTGTGTTGTATCTTCTGCCCTTGTTGTTGGATAAGTCGCTCTACTGCACATAATCGAACCAAGAGCAAATCTAACAAAGTGATTGACAAACGACGTGAACTTGATATTGAGAAAGAACGAGTTCAAATTGTAGAATCTGGACGGAGTACAGAACAACATAAAGTTAGAAAACCTGTTCAAACAATTTTAGAAGATGAAGACGGTTACAACTTGAATACAGTGAGATTTCCACTCCCACGACAGGCATGGAGTGGAGATGAGTTGGAGGTACGTGGCGGGGGAAATCGAAAAGTACGACAAAATCAACAATCACAACAACAGATCCAGCTATCACATCAACGAGTACAACTGGATCGAAGTGGACACATATTGATAGAAGATTGGGAACATGATAGACATCATCGTGATACTCCCGCTCCACAATTTCATCGTTCGGAAGTACGCGGTGAAGAAATATTACCCAGATGGCAAGTAGTTCAACAACCCAGACGAAATGTAGGATATGGTGGAAGCCAAAGGGGAGCTGATGAAGAATTTTTTGGTCAAACCACACATACACATCGGAAGAGAAATGATGAGACACGAGAATATTTTGGAGACAATTATGGTCAGACACGGCCCTATGGTGGTTATCTGACAGGGGAGAGACACAGACAATTTATACGACATTCTTCACCTCTACGATCTCCACCACATAGTCTCCCACCTATACCACATGCAACAGAATATAGAATTGACTCGGAGCGGCATCCGAATACAAGGTTTTTTAAGTAAGCATTGACAAATACGAGTAAATTTTTTATAAATTTTATAAATTTTTATATATAGGACAGCTTATAATTGTGTTTGTCACGTGGGTATTTACGATTTCACCGAAATTTTCTATACCGCTAGCAAAACATGAAAACCGTTTAGACCAATCTTTTGTCACCTATGTCCGACATAGATCAAAGCATAGGAAATATTTAAAAAATCATGGTACATTTAAATCTTGTTAGAATGAGTATTACTAGCCATTTACCAATGTTTAAGCCAAATCGGACAAGTACAGGTTGAAACCACATTTGAATTTACATGGGTCGCAGACGTGAAACTAAAGGTGAAATCAAAAAATGATTGATTTATAACTTGCTTAGATTTGTGCGAAATTGGACAGACCAACTCTAATTGTCAGAAAATCTTTCGTCGACGTTTTCTTACTAGATAACCTACTTTTTACGGAAATATTTGTTATTTACAGAACAGAAATGGGTGAAGTCCTTCAGCTTGACTTCGACGGGGAAGAAGGAAAGGAGATGTTGATGAGGCGATTCATTGATGAGCAGAAACCACGTGGTACTGAACGTCTTTCAAATATAGAACAAGCTCATATGGGTCTTTATGGGAGAACGCAGGAGAAAGAACTCCGCCTACAAAGGACACTCAATGATGAGGGATTTGTTCCTAACAGAAGACATCATCATCTGGAAGAAGAGTCATATGCGCAGGAGCAACCTGAAGAGAAACAAAGACCAAAAGCTGCCATACTTTCTCGTCGACATGTCTTTCCTCCAAGAGAAATACCAGAGCTCGTCGAAGAAGCTGACTTATTCGATGATGATGAGGAAGCTCAGTTACCAGTTCAGCATACTAGAGGTCGATTGCAAGGAGACTTAGAAAATCATCATAGGAGAGAAAAATCAAAAGAAAAATTACACAAAGACAAAGATACAAGGAGTTACAAATCTAAAGACCGCTCAAGGAGTCGTGAGACAGATGATGGACAAGTCGAACCCCTGGGTCATCGAGACACTAAAGCCAAATCCCGTGAAAAATCAAAATCACCACGCCCTCCACAACTGACAGTAGAGAAAGTGGAAACGGATCAAGGAGGCAGTGACAGAGAACGAAGTCATAGTCACTCAAGATCACGCAAGTCTAAACGGCGTGACGAGAAAGAAGAAAAAGTTGATATATCAAAGTATCCAGTAGCAATCAAAACTTCGACTCCGAATCAGTTGCACAGAGAAATAATTCAAACTGAGCAAGTGCGGGAAGATTTGTCAGTTGGAATGGAGAGAACTGGAAGCCGTTTAGTAGAAAAATCAGAATCTATCGAAATTGGAGTTGGGATGGGAAATTTAATATTTCCAGACCATCTCGATCTCCTTGAGAGAGAGGAGGATGAAGATTCAGGAATTGGAATTGTAGGAGTTGCGCAGAGGAGTAAAATGTTAGAGAAAAAAAGTGTCTTCACTATCGCCTATGATGAAATGGCTACACATAATGTCTTAAGACCAGATACAGCTATAAACAATGGAAGCTAGTTTACATCATCTCTATTAAGTAAAAATTTATAGTAGGGGTATACCCTACAAGTTTGAAAGTTGGTAATAGTTGCACTTTGAAAGAGTTTCCCAACTTTTCCCAACTTGTATGGAGCGGTAAAAATCCAACCAATGAGAGGCGATATCAGTTCACAAAAATTTACTTAAAATTTATTGAGTTATTTTTTTCGATCGAAAGGGCTTCTACATTTTAGTCTAAAGTCGTCGCAACAATCTTCACTAGGTAGACGACACCATACTACCAATAACACCTAAATTTATTTAGCCAACAACTTTATCAACTTAGAGTATACCCCTACTATGTCATAGTTATGTTATACCACTTTTGTCTCAGGAACCATAAAATGTTGAAACATTTTTAGAAAAAGTATCGTAGTAAAAGTGTTAATTAATTTTTTTGTAAAAGTTGATAATTGAGCAAGAAAAGTTTGCATCTGTCAAAATAAAATCAAACTCGGTGCCGGTTTTCATGAAAACTTTTTTTTTCCTAAATATTTTTTGAACACTACTGACTCTACTTGAATTTGAAGAAAAATCTTGTGAATTCCCACTACCGGAGTAATCAACATCATCCTTCCTAATAAATTATTATAAAACAAAAATTGTCAAGTTCCTAGTGTGTAATGGATAAGTAAAAAATTTCATGTTACTAGTCATCAATTTTCTTCGAAAACTAAATTTTACAGAGTTTCTGAATAAAAAATTATCTAGTGTAACATTACCATTTTACTTATCCATATATTTAACACTAAAAATATAAAATACATACATGAGTATTTAATTCTATAATATTTAGCTTATTATATTTCCAATTAACATAAAATGTTAACAAATACAAATAGTTGCTATACATATAGTTCTTTTGTATAAGTTTTTTATTTGTTCTGTGAAATGTCAGATTTTGAAACTTAATTAAATAATAAATTTAATCATTTTCTAAAAGACTTTTGTACTTATCAGCAGTTCCTTGATTCATTATTAACCACGAATAGCTTATTTAGAGAGGCTTATGCGATTTTTACATCTGTATGTCCGTCCTAATTGCTTATACTTAAGACAACTTGGTGCCACTCATATATAGACCTTATGATTGTCTCAAAAACTACGTTTGTGTTACCTTCCTTTGGGCTACTGGTGTTCAAAATAGACTAATTTCTTTCTATTATATCAAGTATTTCTAATTGGCGTTTACCTAGATAACCAAATGTTTAATAGGTCCCATAGTTTCGTAGTTACAATATCGGTAGTAAATATAATTGAGCCATTATCGATATATTTTTTGTTGTAGAGTTTGATCGAATCGACTATTTCCTGTTAATGTGAATCCCGACAGTATTTTAATAAAAATAAAAACCGACTATTTACCATTATTGAACCAGTGTCAATTTTTGCGACATTTAACAATCCGCTCATAATCATTTCACCAAATTCATTGAATTGAAAAGTTCTGTACATAAATTGTTAAAATTCACATATGGAATCGTCCGATAATCCCGAAAAAATTATATGCTATTGGGCTGAATATTTGTGATTATTTGGAAAGGATACAGTAATTTTGAATCTAAAAGTACCTCTAATTTATCTTTGTATCAAAATTTGATAAATCTATTAGCCCTCCTACTTAGCTCAATATGTATTCAAGTTGCTCCATAGCACTATTCTAACCAATATGTTGCTCTAATTACTCACACATAACAATTGGCTTTGCAAAGAAACATCCATTTCCATTTGTTTCCATCTGTGTCTATTTATTTATACATCTATCTATCTATCCATGTATCCATCTATCCATCCNATAGGATACAGTAATTTTGAATCTAAAACAACCTCTAATTTATCTTTGTATCAAAATTTGATAAATCTATTAGCCCTTCTACTTAGCTCAATATGTATTCAAGTTGCTCCATATCACTATTCTAACCAATATGTTGCTCTAATTACTCACACATAACAATTGGCTTTGCAAAGAAACATCCATTTCCATTTGTTTCCATCTGTGTCTATTTATTTATACATCTATCTATCTATCCATGTATCCATCTATCCATCCATAGAACTCTCTCTTTATTTATTCGGATATATCTATCCATGTGTCTGTTTATAACATCTATAGATCTTTTCTAACATCGTGTATTTTCGCGGTTTCTACTGGTAGTTAGCCTTACTATAGTCATTAAATATACTATATTGGTTCGTTTTTTAAAATAATATTTTTGCTACATAATGTGTCGCGGAAAAAAATGGAAATGTCGAAGAGGAAATTTTTTTGTGTTTAATTTACTTATTTATGAAAAATATGTTCATTATGATAATTAAAATTTTTATTTTATTTTCGCATGCACGTTGAAATTGAGTAGACATGAATTCAAATTAGACTGCACGTGAATTTCTGCGTGACAATAACATAATGAAAAGTTGCTTATAAATTTAATATTGTTTACTAATTTGATATATTGCTGCAAAAGTACTCTACACAATAATGAATTCTTTGGTCAGACTTCCGGTTAAATTTTTTTACTAATTTTTGCATGCTTTTTTATTTTGAATCCTCTGGATGACAATGCTAGAAAATCAAATGGGATGTAAGGTATTTCTCATTTTTAATAAGTGGATAATTACAGTTACCTTGTGTAACGCATGAGTGGTTAAATCATAGATAGCATGGTAGGCATAGCAACCAAATAGATCATCAACCTTCAGTTTTTCTCCCAACACTGTGTTTGGTATATCTAGAAAAAAAAGTTACTTGAAATTTGTCAAAATTGTATTCAACAAAATCGTTGTTTACAATAGTTTTATTAATAATTACCAGCCAGTATAGCATCCAATTTCAAACCTTTTTGGACAAGGTCTTGCATAACTTTTTCCAATGCTTCTGATAAGTAAGGTGGTACAAATAGTTTGACAATTTTTTTAGTAGGAAACTCATCTTTTGAATTTGCTTTTGAAAACACATCAATCGTAATAATCTTCTTCTCAATCAAATAACATGCAAACTTGCACTGAAATTTTTTTATAATAAATATTATGAGAATTCATTTTATATTTAAATGTTCAATTGTTATCAAAAATTCTATCACTCTATATTTAATTGAAATGCAAAATATGTCAAAAAAAGTTGTTAAAATCTTTCCCTCTCCCTTTTTCCTTACCTGATCAAAGTCTCAGCCAAAACGTCGAAAACTTTTTTTTTAATTAAAGGTAGGTTAGAAAAATGATAGAAAAAGTGGGTTAATAGACATAATTAAATTTTGTAAAAATCGAAAAATACCTCACACGTTTATAATTTGTTGTCAATGTTTTGGATAATACAGATCAAAGTATCTATTGTATACTACCTCGTCAAGATAAGTGTTGATGTCTTCCTTATCCTTCAGACCTGCATCTTTTAGTTTTTTCGACATTGTTTTCGAGCAACTACTTCCATTAAATTTTTCGAAAATGTTTTTATGGTGATCTACAAATGGAACTGGTGTTTTTCCACAACAATCACCTTCACGGTGAGATACTTCTTCTAAATAATTACATTTGTTCCATACCTTTATCAAAAAAATTATTTTTCATTAATTAATCAAATATTTTTATACATATTTTAAGTTTTTATTTATTTACTTACTTCTTCAGCTACTTTGTCCTTAACTCCGCATGCCTACAACCAGGAAAATCAATCAGGTAATAACTTTAAAATGATTTATTTCCTCTAAGAATTTCAAATATTGTACTTCCCAATACATAATAAAATATGTTCATTGGATACAAAAAATTATATTTACCATGTTAATTTCATCTATTTTATATATTGTAAGATAGGTATATATTGAATATGTAGATATATTTCACTTACTGCTTTTTCGATATTAAAGTATGCAGCACGAATTTTATCAAGTTTCACATAATCCGTAAGCTTGACATCATCCTTGAGGTAGGCATTCTTTGATTCAGCACCATCTTTTGCTTCTTTTACTTTNAGGCATTCTTTGACTCAGCACCATCTTTTGCTTCTTTTACTTTTTCTATTATCTTTTTTTTAATGGTTGTTGAGTAGTTTTTGGTCATGATGTCAGCAAATTTGGTAAATGTGATTGNTATGCAGCACGAATTTTATCAAGTTTCACATAATCCGTAAGCTTGACATCATCCTTGAGGTAGGCATTCTTTGATTCAGCACCATCTTTTGCTTCTTTTACTTTATCTATTATCTTTTTTTTAATGGTTGTTGAGTAGTTTTTGGTCATGATGTCAGCAAATTTGGTAAATGTGATTGNTTCTATTATCTTTTTTTTAATGGTTGTTGAGTAGTTTTTGGTCATGATGTCAGCAAATTTGGTAAATGTGATTGTCTTTTCACTTTGTGGGAGACTTTTGGCAACGACGCAACTGTAGATGCGCCACATTGACGTTGTGTAATTTTCTTTCTCATTTTTTGGATGTGAGTTGCATTCATCCCAGTGTGTATTCTCATTAATTCCTGAATGGAGCAACTTGTGATCGCAACAAGTCAAGCCTTTGCCATGGGTGTGGTGGGCCCATTCTGCACAAAGCATTGTCTCCAGAGACGCTTTGATTACCTTATATAATTATAAATTTCAAAATACATGTCCTTCTATTTTTATAAAAGTAGAATTAACAAATAAATTATTTTTTGCTTACCCTGTAGTTCGTAGTTGCTAGGAAAACCAGGAAAATGACTTTAGTGTTCATTGCAATGATTTCTATCACATATAGTAATCTCAAACTCTTGTGGGAACATGTATAAATACACAATGTTTGACTTAGGTAAATTGTGTTATGACGCTAATTGCCTATTATTTTTTTCGTGTGGAACGGAATGTACAGGAAGTGATTGACATAACATATGAGACAAACAAAAGTTGCATTTTTTAATATTTTATAATTTCATGGTTAATTATTAACCGGGAATAACAACCCATTATTTGTTTGTCCCTCCAAAACCAAGTTCGTTCTACAATTGGGGTTAAGGTTTTGGACCTCCCGTGTTCAATTGGAAGTTATGGTGAATAAAAAAAAATTATGTAGTTATTCGTGCATCTAGCAACAAAGCAAGAATTCACTAGATATGTTGCATTATTCAGCTACATGTATGTACTATCTGTTAATGCTTGCGATATACATACATAGCATGAGTTTGAAAAAAGCTTTTTGATTCTGTTCAAAGAGGTTCCATTATTTATATTTAATGGAATATATGTTACTGGTTTTTGTAAAACTATATTACGATCTCAAAAATTAATTTAAATGAGTTAATTAACTAGGTGCAGGGAGAATTTGTTAGGAAGTTTTGTTAGATGTCTTAAAGAAATCGTGTTATATAATCAGAAATATGCATACAGTTCGGCCAATATCATTTTCCCATTAGAAACAGCTCCAACAAAGCAAATTGGTATGTTCTTGTTGTAATTCAGTTTGTAATTTTGTGAAATAAAAATTGGGTGCAATTTCGTTACGCTGATGTTATCAATATTAGCGTAAGTGTGTGATGGAAACTCTGGTTCTCATTGTTTGAAGATAAGATATTTGTTAAAATAGCTGAGGTGTTCAGTGGATATATATATGAAAAAAATCTACATCAAATTTATATTTTGTTTGATTTAGTATAGGTGAGAGGCTATCAGGGATAGGTTGTGTTGAATCATCCAAATTATGACTAATCATTGATCGGACAGCTACTGCAGTTTAAAAAAAANCAGGGATAGGTTGTGTTGAATCATCCAAATTATGACTAATCATTGATCGGACAGCTACTGCAGTTTAAAAAAAAGTAGTTTTGTAAATAGTTTGTGGTCATTTGTTTTCTATTTTTTCTTCAATACTCTCTAATTCTAATNAAAAAAAAGTAGTTTTGTAAATAGTTTGTGGTCATTTGTTTTCTATTTTTTCTTCAATACTCTCTAATTCTAATTGATTCTGTTATATGGTTCCACTAGTACGTCACTCGTCAGACGGTTCCTTGAATTTAGTTTAAATCAATTAAATTTTATATGCTTCGACAAGTCTGATTTTTTTGAAAGCTGGAACAACTTTATTCAAACTAACTTTTACATAGTTTGGCTTGATTTCAAAGTTTATTATTCTATCTTTTTTAATATTCGTTTCAAAGTTTGCTTTTCTATCTATTTTATCTTCAATTTTAAATATACGACAATTAATTTTAGCTAAAATGTTATTATCAAAAGAATCTGTTGATAGCATAAACATTAATTCTCCAGGCCAAAAGTAACTGTTTTGGTATTTTAATATAAATATCAACTTTGACATGTTGATATTTGAGAAAATCATTTCCTAAAGTATGGAAAGAAAAACTATTCAAGTCAAGCGTAAGATATAGAATAGGTCAAGAGTTAAATTTTATAGTGACAAGAGATACCCCGACAGGTTTTGTTGGATTTGAGCCAATTCCACTTATTTCAATTGAATGGCCTAATTCATATATATCTTGCGATAACAAGTTTATCTGAAATAATTCAGGCATCTTCTCCACTATCTAACAATATGTGTGAGGAACATGTTAGGACAAAGTGCTCACACCACATCCTCCCTCAAAGCCACCAACCTACCTACCGACCATCGAGCTAAGCCTGCGGTGTTGCTAAAGTACACGGACATATATACATAAATTTTCATAGTGATCACATGCCTAGGTCTGCGGTGTTGCCACATTACATTGACTAAGAACCTAAGTTTTTCCACCTACCACCGACCTGGGTCTGCTAGATTGCCACTCTCCGAAAACTTATCAAGTTCAAACATGTTTAAACCTATCTTAACATATAAACGTAAGTTTTCCAAATACCTAACGTCCTGGGGAGCCCGCTCGCTCACAGACCGCCATAGCAATTGATGACAAATAATTAGCCATTATGTTTCATTTAAACTTTTTGTTTATTTACTATTATCAATCTTTTCTCAATTGTCAAGCTGGATATAGAAGATATCATCTTGATTGCCAGAATCTTGCAGGTAGCCACCAAAAACGTAAATTCTTTTCAAATTTGGAATGTAGATAGTACTGGTCAGTGATAAATTTTGCTTCAAACCCTTAGGACGAAGCAGTTCAATTTGTTCGGTAGCTGGATTGAATTTTGTGATATAGTTAGCTTCAGAGTTATTTCCCGTATCTCCACCTATGACATAGATTTCATCCCCGACAGCTACAGCCGAAGCACCTAAATTGGGAACAGGTAGAGTAGTGTTGAGAAGTTCTACTCCTTTGGTAGGATTTGATTTGAGAATTGTATTGAGGTAGCCGTTATGATATCCTCCGAAAATATATGCCGATTCTTCGAACCCTGCGCAAGAAGGTTTATGCCGTGAAATTGACGTAGGAGGTTTGAATACTTGCGTCTTATTTGTTTCTGAGTCAAACAAGTATATCTTGTCAAAATAGTTGACACCATCATCTAACCCACCCATCAGAAATATTCCAATATTTGGTGCATATACAGAACAGTGAAATGCCAAGGCTTTAGGGAGATGTGCCACTGTCAGAGGATACGGGTTTTCCGCATTTAATTTCCATATGTTTGAGAATGGTTTTAGAAAATGGTCAATTTCTGCTCCACCTAGGTAGTAAATGTTGCCGTTGACGTCAAAGTGGGCGGTTCCACCGAAAAGGCTTTGTGGGAATGAGCCAACTTGTTCAACAATTTCAGTTTCTAGGTCGTATCGCAACACGTCGTCCATAGCTGCATTGTCGAATCCACCAAGTAAGTAGATGTATCGTTCGTTGTCATAAACTCCAGCAATTAGACTTCGAGGAGTAGGTAACTTTCCCGCTGGCACGACTTCAAGGCTGTGAGATCTAGTGGCTAGGCTGATTCCGACCAAAAATAAAATTAATTTTGTGTAGTGCAACATTTTGAACAAAGTTTTGACAAACAACTTTTTTTTGCTACTCAGAGTGAATGATTTTATAATTCATGATAGCAATTAGTTTTACTTATTAATGTTGATATCAAATCAGCATATTCATTTATATCAACTTTTACCAAATAAGATTACGCCGAAATGAGTTTCGACACTCAACATAAGCTACAATTCATCAGATTAAATTGACAGGTTCCACATAAGTTGTTGTGCACGACTGAGCTTATCATCATTTTATTGCAAAAATTTATCTCAATTCATCAGATTAATTAACGAGTTTGACGTGAGTTTTTCCGCACGACTAAACTTACCATCATTTATCGCAAAAATTTATTTAATTAGCTTATACTTTTAGTTTACACGCCAAAGTTTATACTTTTGTAAATGATGTTGGTTAAATAATTAACACATAAAATTGATGAGTGTGTTGGAACTTCTAAGTGGAACAAAAGTTATGATCAAAATTTCTAATGAACAAGTGTAAGCCAAAATACAATTCCTTACTTCAATTGATGTAGATAGTATTTTTAGCACTATTTTATATATTTGAACACATTACACACTGATTGCCAGAAAAGTCATTCAGCAAAAAATTGCAAAAGTATGAGGTGTCATCTGTCATCGTGCTGAAAAAGACACATGTTTACCGTGGATAGTCTGCCCATCTCCATGTTATTCTATACCATAAAGTTGGTAATGAGCTAAAGGTTCCATTAAGCAAACCAGGATTGTAGTTTAATTCAAAAACACCGTAATGATAGTTGCTTATCTGCGTTCATAGTGGTCAAATGTTCATAGTGGTAAAAATTTCATAAATCCAAAAATTAATAAGCACAAAATTTTATCAATCTAAAAGTTCTTCAAAAATGTTTCAAAATTAAAAACATAAAATCTGTCAACTGAAAGTTTAGCGTCAAAAAGGAGAAATGACTCTTGTGGTATGCTTCTGCCGTACTCGCTTGGAAGTTTTAACAACTTTAAGTGTAATCTCGAAGGATTTGTTGAGAAAATCTGAGCCTTCATTCACTTACAACTAATAATTTTTGATAGCAATGGGAGCAAAGAAACCTGTGATTCAACGCCCAACGGAAGATTCGCCAAGTCAGTCGCTGTAATTTGTGATGGTGGTACCAAATTTTCCTTTACTTTCTCATTTGAAGTGCCTACAAATTTCGTCACGCTCCCTGTGATCGACGACATGGTTGTGCTCTGAGCCAGATTTCTTGTAAACACCATTGGGCTAATAACTTGAATCAGGTTCTTCTAGTAGTGGTAATTGTGGGCATTATTTAAAATTAAATTGAATTAAAATGTTAAACTGCACCTCTCCGTTCTATATGTTTCTCAACTTTATTGTCTCACAATCCTCACCTTTATCACAATTTTTATCAGTTCTAGATTTATAAACTTTTACGTTTATGAACTTTTGGTTTATATAGTTTTGTTTTATGAACATTTTGTTTATGTACTTTGGTTTATGAACTTCTAGCGGACATCGTCATAACTCAATGTGCGGAAAGAATGAAAGACATGGTCACGGTAAGTTCTGCCAAGCCCCATGCTATTCTACATCATTGCGAGGTGTTAATGAGTTAACGGTTTCATTAAACTCATACCATAATTTAAATTTTGTCAAAATAGATTGTTATAAAAATTCCTTGTTTAAAGAAAATAAAGTTTTAGTTGTAGCCTATCGGCTTAGGTGTTGGTTAGACGAATAAGATTTGTAAAATTGGCTATACATTTTTTGTATTGGATTGAGATTTTTCGCTTCACATCGCATGACTTTACTTGTAATTAGCTGAAATGCAAGTAAATAATTTCGTATAAATTCCAACAATTAGGTTGACGCTGTAAATAATTTCACTTATATTAAGATTACACAAAACCACAGAGCCAGATACTGATACACGTAGTATTCATGATGACAACACACCGTAGTCTGAGTAGAAATCAAGCATGAACAAATTATTTAAAATAAAATTGCAGTCTTTACTTACTATTTAATCATCCTGTATAAGTCTCCAAACCGACTACGATTGGGTAGAATTATCAAACTACTTAGATAGGAGGTGTAAAGGGCTGAGGGCATTTACGAAGTATTTGGATAACAATTTATTCACCACATACAAAATGCCCAAATTGGATTGTGTAGTTTTGAATCAGATCACTTGCAAGAGACCAGAATATTTAGCTCTTACTCAATTAGAAACGACATCATCAAAATTTTGCAAATTTTTTTTTTCTGAATTAAATTCACAATTCTAATTTGCTTAATAGAATTATAGGTTAAGACCATTCAACACTACTACTATTATTGTAAGAGTTGAATAAAACTTTAAATTCAACATTATTAAATTTCATCCCAAATTTGTGCATATATTTTGGCTTATACAACCACTGATGTCAAAAATTTTTTGTAAAAAAGTTTACTTACTATTAAAAATAAACAATGGACCACGGTAACCGAGCTTGGATGTCTCATTCACGCTCTGTGATGCTATTGTAAGCGTGTTTTTATTTGCTTATCTATTTTGCATCAACTCTAGTTATATGCTAATTTGTTTTTACAAAACTAGGAGTAACTGTTCTCCACGATTTCACTAGTTTAGAAACAAGTAATTATCTTTAGAAAGCATCAAAAAATGTAGTATTTATGTTTGCCTCTATTTCTCTAACCAAATGATTTTTTGTTTCCTTAAGTAAGGTACTCAGCTAGCCATTCGGCAGCCGAATCGACCTAGCGGACAAGAAATTCCGTTTCTGCTTCCCTTTTCGCTCAACTAGTACTCATCTACCTAATTTTCTGCTGCGGAATTTCTGCCAGACTCATTCGGCAGCAGAAAAAGACCTTATTTTTCTTCTCCGCTCCAGGAAGGTCGAAGGACCTTCCTGAGCCGATTTCTCGTGCGGAATTTGCTTCTGCGCATGGGCATTTGAGCATTTTCATGTCACAATCTCAAACATCCTTGGCTTGAGCTTTTAAACTTTTAAACTTTTATTGTTATTATTTAAATTTAACTCAGCGGAAAAAAATTAACTGAGTGCTACCAAAGCGGAAAGTGGAGCAGAATCACAATTCTTCTCCCATTCTTCTCCGCTTTGGGTGGGAAGAAATTCTGCTTGGAAGAAAAATTCTGCCGCAGAATTTATTCCAGAAGAAAAAACAGAGCTGCGTACAGGCCATTAGACTCGGTTTTCTCATAACTGTTGGAAGCAATTTACGTATCCTCTTACTTTCTGAGAAATAATTTACGCTTCCATACTTTCATTGCAAAAAAAGGTATCAAAGGTAGTTCTGTTTCTACCTGGCTCCCTGTAACTCTTTGTAGCTTTATTTATTCTTATATACCTCTATACCTCCAAACAACTATACGCCGCTAAATGGCGCTAAGAATTGTCTACTTCTGCGCACCTCTTCTTACTTGCACTCGTCTAAGGTTTTAGAGTACCGTGGAGAGTCTACTTTCTCTTGCCTTTTTTATGCCATGCCATAGCGACGTGACAGAAGGTTAGCCGATGAAATAAAACTACGACTAGTATTTCAACGCTAGTGAGAGTAAATACTATAAATTTATTTGTTTCATTCTCTAGGTTCACTGATTTGTGAACCTGAAATCCATTATTAGGAATTCAGGCTTGTAAGCGTCGAGAAACAGAACCTCATAATCGTTGACAGTAATTTAAACTAAAATAATATATATAAAGGTCCACAACACCGCAATTTTTTTTATTAAACTTGGTAAATATCAGCAATGTATTTGAGTGAACTTAATACAGGAGGTTTATGTTCAACAACTTATAAAGATACATAATGTGTCTACTTTTTGGTAAATCGAGTTCGAGGAAACTAGTTTTAAACTACAAATATTTAAACTTCAAATGCAATAATTATTCATTCAAAAAAATAAATTTTTAAAATTGAGTTATTTTAAAGCAATCCGTCTAATTTACTTTGAAGAATTGAATAAATTTTAAGATAATCCGTGTGGAGTGTACACAGTAAGGTTAATGACTACTTTCTGTATTTGTACCTATATATCATGCTATGTCACAGCCAAAAATAGACTTAAAATTAATGTAAGTCAATTTTGTAATTTTTGTTCCTCTTTACAGTCCAATGGCTTATTTCTGGAATATGCTCCTTCGTGCAAATTTCGGTAAATGAAACGCCAATCAATTGTATATTTAGCAAAGATCAAATATCTGACATCTATTGTTGGAGTTCAAGTAAAATTCCGCAACATTTTTTCATTCTAAACCAAACAAAAATCAATTTTGACGCCCCACGGACTATATTTTCCACTATACTGCAAAACTTATTTGTCTAACATAAAAATAGCGATGCGATAAACACATCATTGATCCTACGATGACTCCTTTATTGCGACGCAGTAATGAGTAAATACCCTTAATCACAGAATTCACGTAAATTATGAAGTCGAGTTGAACGTTACAGCCGCGGATGTTAGCCGTATATTTTAGATTAAATTGATAGTGATTTAAAAATTTTCAAAATGTGTTGAAAATCTGAGTTCAGTATAATGAATGTCAGTTGCGTAGTGTAGATTAATTTTGTAATCGGTTGACCTATCACTTACTGTTCGTGGAGCCAAGAGAAAAAAATTGAATTCCAAGTTAAGTAATAATCAAGTTACCGATTGATCGCTTATTTCAATTTATAAAAAATTCAATGAATTGAATTACTGGCAACAGATAAAAACATTTTGATGATTTATCCTGACCTTGCTGGTTGAATAATTTTATACATTACTGCTTAAAACTCATTCAGGTTTAATTGTTTAATTTGAGAATACATGTGACTCGGTGGCCGAACAGTAACCTTTACAATTAATTAATAAAATTAGTAGATTTTATAACATTTGTTTGAAGAAATCATTACCCTAGAACTCTCTCTTCTCTTTTTACCATGAGCGTATTGTCATAAGGTTCCAAGTTGGGAAAATTTGAAATAGAAACCCCGTGAGACCCCAACATCCACCGACACTTATCTTAATATAGGAAACGGGAGAATTACTCCACAAATGCTCTGATTTCATTAATTTTTCATAATCAAGTTTTACATTTGCTTAGTTTTCCTTAGTGAAACAGAATTTTTTGAAAACATAAAGTCAACAGGCTCTATTTTTTGCGCTGAACCTTCAATTTATTTTTATTTTGTTTAGAAACTCCCAGAAAATATTGCTGACATCTCTAACTTTGTCAAATCTTTATGTACATGTTTCAAATTTATTATTTAGATGCACTATGTAAATATTAAAAGGAATTCTTTATACTTTTTTAATTTTATGAAACATGACATTAGAACCTATTTTACAATTGCAGTGAAGTCCGGGTATAGTGACTATGGGTATTATAGAACTCCGGCTATAGCAAACCACACAGTCCGGTCCCTGCCAAGCAAATGGTAGATTATGTGTTAATGAGATAATGCTCACCATTCTCTTCAGAAAGTTTTCAAATATTTCAAACCATTCTAATTCTTAAAGAGGGCGGCGATTCTTACAATTTTCCAAATAGCAAATCAGTATACATTTCCCAATGTATACAGTACTGGCGTGATTCTTCGTGTGTGTGTTAAAAATCTGAGTGTTAAATTCATAATTTTAGTAGTAGCACACAAATAGAGCATACTGACCGTGTCCGGCTAACTGATCAAAAGACAAATGAACAAGATACAGTGTATTCGAATAAGATGGCCAAATTTTTGAGAAATGATTTTGCTCATAATCAAAAATTGATTCTGTCACACTTTTTCGAACATTATGAACTGCTCAAGCTACTGAAAACTGTTAATATGAGAGTTTAGTTAAATTTTCTTAAGTTGAAAAACGTCGGAAGAGCCTAATTTGTGAGAGTTTTTAAAATTCTAATCCCGGATTTTCAACTTTTTATTTGAACACCCTGTATAACTGGACTTCAATGCGAGACGCCTAAACACGATGTTATTCTCCGTAGTTAAGGCCAATGTTATTCTCCCTTAGCTAAACCAATGTTAAATTCCCTCGCTAAGGCCAAAATTAAATTCCCCAGCTAAGGTCAATATTAATTTCCCTAGATAAGGATAATGTTAATTTCTTTAGCTAAGAATAATGTTAATTTCTTTAGCTAAGGATAATGTTAATTTTCCTAGTTAAGGCAAAGTTAATGTCGCTAGCTAAGGCAAATGTTAATTTCAGTAGCTAAGGCTAATATTTATATCTTAGCTAAAGCGAATCTTAATTTTCCTAGCTAAGGATAATGTTAATTTTCCTAGCTAAGGCAATGTTAAATTCCTTACCTAAGGCCAATGTTACTTTCCCTAACTGAGGCCAATGTTAATTTCCCTAGCTAAGGCCAATGTTTATTTAGGTTAGGTTATTATGTTAGGCTAGGTTGTTAGGTTGGTTGCGTTTTAGCTTAGGTCATTTAACATTGGAAATGACATCTGCATTAGTTAGGGGAGATAATTTTGGCCTTAGCTAATGAAGTTAACATTGGCTTTAGATAGAAAAATTAACATTGGTCTTAACTAGAGAAATTTATAGTAATATTAGCTGAGGAACTTAACATTGGTCTTAGCTGAGGAAATTAAATTTGCCTTAGCTAGGGAATTTAGCATTGGTCTTAGCTAGGGACACTAACATTGACGTCAGCTAGCGAGAATAACATTGGCCTTGGCTAGGGATATAAACATTCCGTGGAAACGTCTCGTGTTGGAGTCAAGTTGTCTCTTGTTCGTTGTCTTTTGCCCCGCTGTCCTTTGTTCAGTTAGCATGGAACCATACCGACATATTTTCTCCAATATAAGTTGATACGTTAAAATATTCATCATTTAAATCGATAAGGATTTTTGGTTACAGTTATTCCTTGTTCAAATACTTGTCTCATTAGCAAAGAAGTGCTTACTTTCTTAACATTCAAAATTTGGAAGATTTTCAAGAGTGACATAAATACAGGGGGTGGCGGTACAACTTAGAGATGGTTTTGAGAATAAAACTGTCTGGGAATGACGTCACTGTTATGCACTTCGAATTCCCTAACATTTCTCCTCGTGCATTTTCATGACTTTTCATGGAACATTTGTAGTGTAGTCCTATGGAATTCGAGTAATTCATACGTTAATCGACTGGAAATTTATCGTAGATTACGAATTTGACATCCATTGTTGGCAGTCAAGTCAAATTTTGCAAAATTTTTGCAAATTTGTGCCAAAAAAAAATAAATTTTTTTAGGATGACTTACCCCAACGTTGCTATAAAAAATTAATCTAAACTGGCTATGATAAGGTTAGCCAGTTACTCAAATTTTTTTCAAAATTAATTTTTTGAAGAAATAACAATCAACAAAGTCAAATAAACAATAAATTTTTTCGCTTTCTATAGTTGCTTAGGAATATACTACAAACTCAAAAATTTGGAAGAGGACAAAATATTAAAAAAAAAAATTTATAAGTAAAACTATAAATTAGTGTCTTCTTTTTGTTAAAAAATTAATTTTGAAAAAAAAAATTGAGTAACTGGCTAACCTTATCATAGGCAGTTCAGATTAATTCCTTATAGCAACCTTGGGGTAAGTTATCCTAAAAAATTTTTTTCTTTGGCACAAATTTGCAAAAATTTTGCAAAGTTTGACTTGACCGCCAACAATGGATGTCAAATTCGTAATCTACGATAAATTTCCAGTTGATTAACGTATCACTTAGTCGAATTCCATAGAGGGACTACACTACAAATGTTCCATGAAAAGTCATAAAAATGCACGAGGAGAAATGTTAGGGAATTCGAAGTGCATAACCGTGACGTCATTCCCAGACAATTTTATTCTCAAAACTATCTCTATGTTGTACCGCCACCCCCTGACATAAATAAATATTTTTATCTTTAAATATAACGTGTTTAGTGATCATAACAGAAAAACTTTTGTTATCATGTATTAATTTTCAATAGTATTGCTAAAAGTCTTATTTTCTCCAAAAAATTAGTTTATGAGAGAATTATACTCTCCACTTTGTTTCCTAGACCTACATTTGGGAGCAAAAAACAAGACTCTTATAACGCTTTCTCTTCCCATATTTTGGATTACATTCTGTCTAAACAGCCAAAATTATTTAGATTAAATTAACAGAGTAGATTATATACACAAAGTTCACTATAAATCATTGTATAGGATTGCACATCAACGAGGATCGGCCAATAATTTCTTCCATTGCCTACCGCATACCCATTCGGAATTCATCTCTTCCAACTCCATTTTTAATCTGTTGAGATTTTCTAAGGCGATTTGAGTAAACTTTTAAATCTTGTGTCTCTTGACATAGCAAAAATACATTCGCCAGATGCAGTAGATTTGAATTCGAACGCAATAATTTTTATTTATTTTGAATAATTAAGTTTCAACAATAAAAGAAATTATCGTCCAAAGTTACCATCTGCTCTTGGTTATGTTTCTGCTGAAGCTCACGAGCTGCTCCACGGGCCTCTCTGGGTGACAGCTGATATTTCTCAATCAAATTTTTCCTGATGGTCTCTATTGGTTTCTTGATGGATCTGTCCTTAAAAATGTGATCCAGTGAATTGTAAATATTGTCGAACCCATGAACTCGTTTAGTGCGTTCCCAGTTATAATATACATTGGCCAAGTCCGTGTCTCTATTTTCGAGCTCAGTGTCTTGGGAATTCGCGGATGCATCCCTCGGGGTAATACGTTTGTCCATTGTAACATCTTCTGCTTGTCTATTATCTCCGCCTGCATCAACTTTCATATCTCCGTCTCTCTTAGGTCCGTGACCCGCACCACCTGAGAAGCCATCATCAAATGATGGAAGCCTATTACATTTACATCGACACAAAGCACTTGCAGCCACAGTATATTTATAAATGCAAACTATACTGTCTACCTAAGACGGATTATTACACGTTTGTTTTAATACTTTTACTAGACTTGATTGAAATTTAAAAAAATGTTAACTTAAATTAAATTACACTGTGCAATATTTTTGTTTCTGTGAATTAATTTGTATAATTATTCGGACGCTAGCATATCTTAACTGGGATCTACAAACCACAAAATAGTGGAACTCGACTCTGTTAAAGCTGTCGAATACTCTTGGGTTACTCACTTTTATGCTTAAACATTAATAATTATTCTCAGTCTGTCATTGGTAAAACTTACAGGTTCACGAAACATTGATAATTTACAAAGTACTAACCACTTGGGCCCAAACTATTGTTAGAAATATTTTGAAATTTATAGAATTAGTTGGAAAAACTTTTGAAAGTTATTTAAAAAAAAATTTCCTTTCGTGTGATTTAAACAATTATGAAATTTGTGTACTTCACAATTTTAAAATGTTTCTGCAGAATCTATGCCCACACAATAGAATAGTGTGGTACCATAAACTACAATACAGTTTAGATAAACGTCTATGTTAGTAAACATTGTTCATAAATCTATCCAGTCGTTATATTTATACACTATACCAAGTTTGCTAAGAAAAATTCTTGTAAAATTTTTGTTGCAGATCAAGCTGCGATCCTTTTTTAATGAAATTTAAGAGGCAGTAGCTTTATGTCATCTGACTCTACGCTTTTCTTTCTTCTTGTACTGAAAAGTGACGCAAAGTTGAAATTAATTTCATTTTTTTGCTAGACGGTTTACTTCATTATATTGTTACAGTTCTAATGTATTTTTATGTGACGTCAACTGTATGATTATTTTTATAAATTATTATTAGACAATTTATGCAATTGTTAACTTACCTTTGTCTTTATTTTATTTTCTTAGTTTTGTTACTAATTATGGAAATTAGTAAGCTTAGCTTTAATTTATTTTTATATTTCCCTTTGTTTTATTATTACAATAGTGTAATAATAGTTTTTGTGCACGAGGCACGCTAAGACTTCAAAGGTATAAAAACCCAGGGCCCAGAGTCAAGGGATTCATTCTAAACCATGACTTTACTCAAGCAGTAAGTCTGACCCAAAAGTGGTAGCTTGGAATCTAGTTTAAAGAATTATCTTTCATTGTTAAAGTTTTTTTTTTGTTTAAATAAAAATTATTTTATTTAAAAACTTTCATTGTTAATTAAATTGTTGAATTTATTGAATAGGGTTTTGTTCAAACTTAATTGATTATCAATTTGTGTGAATGATCTCTGAGAATTTCGTCCAACTAAATGTAAGTAAGTTGGACGATTTAGACAAGAATCATAACATTATCAAATTGTTAATTGCATGAATTATTCTTACATAGTGATTTGACAATGTAAGAAGTTGCTCAAAATATTGATTCATACTGTAAAAACAATTTGATATAACTAATTCAATGTTTATATATCAGTGCTGTCAGCTCTGCTGAAATTTGGACATGTTGTTATTCAAGAGGTCATGTATTGGAACTTTTGCCATTGCAGCCACATGCTCAACTTGTCCGTTCACCCGCAAGACAGCTAGCACTACCTGTACATCACGTATTGTGCGATTGACTATCCTAATCTTAAATCACTTTAATAAAATAGAACAATTCATTATGTTTGATTTGTCTTCAAAGCCTTCAGACAGACCGTCATCAGCTAATGATAGAGGCCCATATCCAAACGGGTAAATTTAAACATTAAATTGCTGTCCCACTTGATATTGCTAATGTACCCCCTAATAAAAATGGATGAAATAGATCAAAATCCCACCAAATACGCTTCTCGAAGTTGAGCTGGAAATCTTATCCAGTAAAATGTAAAATTGTATCACGCAATTGAAAAATAGTCAGAGGCATAGCCGTGTGCGGGATAATAAGAATAAATTCGTTGCATATACTTTGAGGAACTCCTCCTCCTTAGAATCGAACCAACCAATCCCAACAACTGTTAATTCGAAGCCAAATAATCTTAGAAGGAACTGCTGGGAAAGAATTTTCCGTAATCCCCTACCTAGGTCTAAGCTAAAATCTAATTTAAGTTTAACTTCTCATTTTGTCATTTGAAGAGTTAAGCGCTCTCCAGACTTCCGAACCTAACAGACCTAGATTCCGGACAGTCAATCATTGAGCCCAAGGTTATGGCTCAGAGAAACTCAAAAGTATTCCTTTTCTTCCCGCCTAATTTTTGATTCAATAAAAATTATTGTAAAAGTAACCTCTCGTCTCTGTCACAATTCTACTCCCTATTATTTTTTGTGTGTGAACGGGCATTAGTTTTACCACCCTTACACAGATCATGACTTCTGGTAGATCTAAGCACTTGCTCACAGGACTTCAGAACCTGCTTACAGTATGTAGATCCTTCAGTGGCCTCAACAATATCCGTCAGTGATTCATTAAGTACAAGAGTCGAGCGGACGCCGCAATTGCGAGCATACTTGCCTACTGTATACTCTGCTTATTTTCTGCAAGTACCTACAGCCCACGCATAAATTATGTGCCCATAATTACCAGCAACAATCCCAATCTAAAAATGACACATCAGAATACGTAGACGGAACAAGCTCAGGATTGGACTACGCCACAGGGCTTCGTTACATTGGAAGAATCATTGAGCTAATTTTGTTTAGTGCAGTGATACAAGTATTGCTTAAACGGTGGATTGATTCTTATCCCTTCCAACATGGAAATGAAACGTTAAGCTGGTTTGTTAATCTGATAGGAAAATGTAGTTTTGTTTGTCGAGAAAGATAATTTCAAGTATATCCATATTACATATTGTCCATATTAGATATTATCCATTTATATATTAACCATACGTGATGGGGAGAATTAATAATCCTAAGAAACGTGAAATCTGAATACAGTGGACCTCGGCTATAACGAACTTTTAGGGACCAGGAAATTCGGTTCATAACACCCGATGTTTATTATAGCCAAATAATGAAAAAATATAAAAATTAAAGTTATGTTCATGACATCCGATGTTTTGACTTTTCTTGGTTCAATTATTTTCTTCTTCTAGATACTGCAGCCTCACAATCCAATAAACCAAAGATTTACTTGAACAGAAAAAAATGGAGATAAAACTGTGTGGAATATCTTCAGAATTCTATAATGATTTACTCACGATTTAGAGATGCTGTAACAGTGGATAAAGAATAGTAGATAATTAAAATTTAACAATTGTCTTATTTTGTCCACTGCGCCACGGAATAATAGGAAAATCGTTGGTGCAGTGATTCAAAACTTCAATTCTTCATTCGTCCACATCGCATTTTATTAAATTGGCATAACTTTTTCAACATAATAGGGTAGCTGGTTCATCTCTCACGATGGTGAAATGAAGGGCTAGACAGCAAGATATTGTTCGTTACACCCGAGTTCATTATGACCGAGGTTTTTAATATTAATTTCGCTATCTCTAGGCAGGGACCGACGTTCAGGTTCATTGTAACCGTGGTTCCATTACACCCGGTGTCATAATAGGCGAGGTCCACTGTATGTTTGAGTACTTGCTTCGTTAAAAATTGCACCACCACAGGAAATTCGATCCAAAAAGCAACGAAAAGCGGAGAACGGGAAATGTACAAGAATCAATTTTTTTATCGTTTCGAGATTAAGTCTTTTTCTCATCCGGAATGAAACATAGCTTAACATTAGCGAACCCTAAGAAAAAAGGTCCAATTATATTAATAAGTTTATCAGGTAAACGCAATGATTCAAAAACAGCTTAGTTAGAATCCCAAGTTACCGATTCAGACTATTATGTGGTTCTGAAATTCGAATTTTGCTTTGTAAAGTAATAAATGTTATAATTTATGCCAATACATAATGAAAAAACGGTAATCGGTCAAAATTTCTCTGGAATAAATATTTTTCAAGATTATAGTTAGATGTATTAGAAAAGAGGGAATTAACACATCGGTAGCTTCAATATTTACCCGCTCTTTCCAAATAAATACGCTCCTTATAATGAGTATTTACCGATCGATGCGGAATATGTAAGAATTTTTTTTTACTCTCCCATTTCAGCTAACCTCACTCCGCTTCTCACCTAGTGTTGAGGCTGACTCAACCAGTGTTCGGCATCCCGTCCGGACGGGTTTGGACGTGGACGGGGGGGGGGGGCCTCTTTTTTCTCTCAAAAGACGGGGACGGGACGGGGACGGGTGAGTCGAATTTTTGAGAAAAACGGGGACGGGACGGGGACGTATGAGTTGATTATTTTGAAAAGACGTGGGCGCGTGAGTCGAATTTTTGAGAAAGAAGGGGACTGACTGGGACGGGTGAGTTGATTATTTGGAAAAGACGGGGGAGGGTGAGTCGAATTTTTTAGAAAAACGGGGACGGGTGAGTCGATTATTTGGGAAAACGGGGACGGGACGAGGACGGGTGAGGATGTTTAGTATAAAAGAAGGGTAAGACGGTTTTTTAAGAAAGACGAGGACGGAGAAGTCTGTTTTCTACGAAAGACGGGGACGGGTGAAGACAATTCTTTTTAAAAGACGGGTGTTATTCAGGCACAGACTTCCAACTTAGCTTCATTGGAAATCGAAATTTCAATTATTAGAGCTCACTAATATAAACGTTTCGATTTTGATTTGGAGAGCTTACAACGTTATTGGTTTCGATTTCGAGGCTGAAACTTTATGGGCTTCGATTTTAAGAGTCTGAAAAGTCTTAGAGTTCGATTTCGTTCAACTGAAAAGGTATGAATTTCTAGGTCTATTGTCTAGTTTTGGATTTCGATTTGTATGAAAATTGAATTTCGATTTTCGAAATCATTTTGCTTTTCGAAATAGAAATCAAAATCGAAACCGAAATCAACTTTGCCTACCGAATCGAAATTGAAATTCATTTTTTCTACAATTCAAAATCGAAATTCAAATCTAGCCAATACGAAATCAAAACAAACTCCATATATTTTTTGACTTGAAATTAAAATCGAAGTATCCCAAGCTGATCGAAATAAAAATTTATAATTGCAAGCAGCTCGAAATCGAAATTTTGATTTCGAAAGTAGGCAAAATATACAATTTCAATTTAGTACACTAAAATCCATAACTACGGGACTGGTAGAAAATTTTTCTTTATATGACGGGACGGGGACGGGGAAGTCGCTTATTATGAGAATACAGGGACGGAACGGGACGGGACGCGACGGGACGGGAAAAAATTGTTTTAAGCAAAGACGGGGACGGGAGGGGTGACGGGGGTGCCGATCACTGGACTCAACAGGAGTTATTTTTAAAACCCAAGTGACAAAATATGCGAGGCAGGTCAGAGCGGGAGAGTAACGCCCGTTGTATACTTTGTTTACTCTGTTCGTTGTCTGAAGAAAGTGCAGTATGATTAATAAATTTCCTAACCATTTCAATATTGTTGCTAATAGAAATTAGATTTGTTGACATGAAATTCACTAATCATACTGTACTTTTGTCAGACAACGGACTGAGAAAGCAAAGTATACAGCGGGCGTAAAAGAAACTCAAAAAATTCTTACATATTCCGCATCGATCGGTAGCAGAAGGCTGTATATGTTTCAAAATATAATAAATATAACATTTAGGAAATAAAATTTTTGATTATACAAACATACGGAATATTTCAGTACTTACATTGGATATAAAGTGATACCACACATAGGCTCAATATTTTGATTGTTGTTGTGAACGTCATCACTTAAGGACTTTAATGATTCAGTAGTTTTATTCGGAATGTGGCTATGAGTTAGTATTACATTAGCTCGATGTTTATTAGAAAGTTTCTCAAAATTTGTTCAATAGAACAAACAACATAACAACCACGATCAAATAGGTCATTAAGAAAATCATAAAGAAACGAATTGATAAGCAGAAACACAAAGTAAGGAAAAAACCCCATTGTTTAGCTGGAGTTTGAGATGAGAATTTAAAAATGGGTCAAGGACCAAACTATTTTTGTGAAATTACATAATCATATGCAATACGAAAAAAATTAGAGGAAACTGTAATTGTAAGAAAACTGGGGCTGATAGGCGACGTGGAGGGAGATTCGGAGCAAAGAAGGAATAATGGAAGTTAGATAGTTAGATAGGGAATTTTGGAACATTTAAAAAGGAGTAAAAGTTTGGGAATGAGAACTGCAGTTACTTTAACATTAAGTGTGGTGAGGATAGTGTGTTTTCATTTGGGAATATAAAACAAAGATTTGTGCTGACCTAGGGTAAACTAACAATGATTGTATGATGGTAATATTAGGCAATGGAATTAAATTAAGATTTGAAGTTAATCGTTTATTCCCTTATCTGTTCACGCACACATTTTGCACTTAAACTGCCTTTTCAAAATTCTTGTAGCGCGGTTCTACTATTATCTAGGTATTCTTTACTTACTTTACATGAATGGTGTAAATTTTGACATTTATGTTAATCTGCTGTGAAAACCTTAGCGGCAAGTTTCTAGTTGACATGTGTTCAAGTGCCTAAGTACGAACTTAATCAAATTGCTTCAGGCCTGAAAACCCAAATAAACTTTATACCAATTCAGTGCAGTGCTAACATAGCTCAAGGAATGGTAGCGATCCAGGCAAGCAACCAAACCACACTGACATGGGAACAGTCATGACTTGCAAATTAATTTCAAATTAAATTTGAGCTTTTCCTGTAAGTATAAGTCAGAAAAGCTCAAAAATGTTTGTCCGATTTCACCGGAAGTTATTTGGAGGGGGGCTGTGGACCCCCAAATGTGGTGCATTATTGTAACAATAATAGTTGGATAAACTGTACAATAGAGTTCCACAAATTTTTGAACTGTACGTATTAGATGGGAGTTTTAGAGATATGGAAAAGTGTTGGGTCCATATCTTGTGGTCGGGGGTTCGAGTCTTGGTCTTCTCGTTAATTTTTTTTATATATCAGCAATATATGTTTCGGATACATTGCAATTTAAATGTTGCTACAAAATAAGAGTAGTGAGCAAGATTGTCTTAGCTCTAAAACACTTCCATAATGATTAGAAATGACTGCAGAGTTGTAGAAAAGAACCGAGAAACTATGAGGGGATGTCAATGCTCAGAAATAATTAGCAAAATTATTCAGAAAAATAAGATTAATTAAATATGTAAAAATCAAGATTTAAAATTTGCAATTTCAAATATTCGAATTCTAATAATTACTAGAAATGTTATTTAACTTTGGCAATTGGTGACCTCTGATCCAAAACTTTTACCGATTTGGCTGAAATTTGAAATTTGTACTTCATAAGTATTACTTTAATAAAACTTTGAAAATTTAATTAATCAAATTGAGAAATTTTATAACCTAGGTCATTAGCGACCTCTGATTATTATTTTTCTCAGACGTGGTTGAAATTAAAAATTATTACCATACAGTTATTATTTTTGCAAATTTCTTTACATTAGTACGGAAGGCCTGCGGGAACCCATGTAAGGGCTGCGGGAACCCATGGGAGGGCTAAGGGAACCCACGCAAGGGCTGCGAGGACCACCGGGAGAGCTACGGGAACTCACTGGAGGGCTGCGGGAACTCACGGGAGGGCTTTGGGGACCAAAGGTAAGGCTGCGGGAACGCACGGGCGGGTTGTGGGAACCCGAGGGAGGGCTGCGGTCACAAAGGCGAGGGCTGCGGAAGTCTACGGGAGGGCTGCGGAAATCTACGGGAGGGCTGCGGAAATTTACGGGAGGGCTGCGGAAATTTACGGGAGGGCTGCGCGAACCAACGGGGAGCTGCGGGAACCAGCGGGAAGATGCGGGAACCAACGGGAGGGCTGAGGGGCCCATCGGATGATTGTGGAAACTAATGGGAAGGCGGGGGCCCATTGGAGGGCTGTGGAAACCTGCCGGAGGGCTGTGGTAACCCACGGGAGCCCTAACGTGGGTTCCCGCAGGCCTCCCACACGAATGTAAAAAATTTTGAAAAAATAATAACTGTATAGTACTAATTTTTAATTTCAACCGCGTCTGAGAAAAATAAGAATCGGAGGTCGCTAATGACCTAGGTTATAAAATTTCTCAATTTGATTAATTAAATTTTCAAAGTTTCATTAAAGCAATACTTATGAAGTACAAATTTCAAATTTCAGCCAAACCGGTAAAAGTTTTGGATCAGAGGTCACCAATTGCCAAGGTTAAATAACATTTCTAGTAATTATTAGAATTCAAATATTTGAAATTGCAAATTTTAAATCTTGATTTTTACATATTTAATTAATCTTATTTTTCTGAATAATTTTGCTAATTATTTCTGAGCATGGACATCCCCTCATAGTTTCTCGCTTCTTTTCTACAACTCTGCAGTCATTTCTAATCATTACGGAAGCGTTTTAGAGCTAATACAATCTTGCTCACTACTCTTATTTTGTAGCAACATTTAAATTGCAATGTATCCGAAACATATATTGCTGATATATAGGAAAAAAAAATTTACCGAGAAGACCAAAACTCGAACCCCCGACCACAAGGTAGGGACCCAACACTTTTCCGTATCTCTAAAACTCCCGTCTAATACGTACAGTTCAAAAATTTGTGGAACTCTATCGTACTGTTTTCTCCAACTATTATTGTTACAATAATGCACCACATTTGGGGGTCCACAGCCCCCTCCAAATAACTTCCGGTGAAATCGGACAAATATTTTTGAGCTTTTCTGACTTATACCTACAGGAAAAGCTCAAATTTAATTTGAAATTAATTTGCAAGTCATGACTGTTCCCATGTGAGTAGCTCGAATGACACTATGGGAAATGTGCTATTCAACCAGCCTAGGCTGCATTCGTAATATAAAATACCCAGAGTTGGGTAATTAATGACTTTTCCAATCGGATTAGGGATTGCAGATTGAATTTTCTCAAATCCCGGGATTGGAATTACGGATTAGGGATTAACCAAATTAGACGAGACGGATTAAGATTAGGGATTAACTTTTCCAAAACCTTAGCCGGATTAAGGATTTTGGATTACTTAATCTTTAATCTCTAATCCCAACATGGATTAATTTTTTTACCCACCTTAGAATTTAATTCACACGTAGTTAATACAAATTCAAAATTAATTTTTACTCTAAAATGGCTAGGATTGTAAACTATAAGTTAATTTTTAGAACAATTAATTGGTTGAAAACATCATCGCTGAGTTGACATCTTTTTGGAGAAAGAATTAAGCCTTCATGGCTGAATACACGTTCAATAAATGCGGGTAATGACGTGTTGTAACGACGGAATAATTTGCGAATTGCTGGAAATCGGTGAAGTGAGTTCAAATCCTGAGACGGGTCTTGGAAATATTTGAGACACTCTAATTCTAATTGATTGGATGTTTGTGACTCTTGGGTTTCTTTACTTTCAAACTCAAAGAAACGATCATCAATCGTCTGTATCTCAACTTCTCCTGGTGGCTGAAGTGTAACTGAACGACGAATATGTTTTAATTCAGAGATGAATGCTGCCTTTAAGGTCTCGACATTTTCTGGAAGAATCCAACGAAGCTAAAAATATGGATGCGAAATGGCAGCAAAAATAGAATATTTTGAATGACTCAAGTCTAACTGACAAATTGATTTAAATCGTTCCTCAATACCTTCTTTCAATACTTTTGCAATTTTGGAGACGAACATCTTATTCTCATCAATTATTGTCTGAAGCTTTTTGGTACAGTATGTTAGGTAGCGAAGAATTTTTTTTTAATTTTTCTTTTTTTTTCGGAGAGAAACCTAAACAATTGGTAACGGAAGGGTTGTGTCTCATGCATCCCATGAACCATGCAACATATCTGGACACATTCAAAGCGTAATCTAATTCATAATTTGAGATTGGACATTTATCATAATTGGAAATTTAATACAAAATTTCCAATTATGTTAAATGTCCAATCTCAAAATTGTAATTCTATCACTCGAGTTACCCAAATTTTTGGGTCACAATTGTTTTTGTCAGCGTAAAATATAAGTATTAAAAAATTCTTTTTACTCGCAAATGTTTTTATATATTTTCGAAGATTTGCTTTCCTATTTAACCTGGGTAGGATTTCATTCCCTCGGAACTATTTATTATTTATGCAGTACTGTTTTTAGCCGCGCATTTAATTTGTACATTATGTTTAATTAACTGAGATAAATCCATCCATGTTCTAAACGAACATACTAGCGCGAAAAAGGACCTCTGCATTCAATTCAAACGCAAAATTTTCTGACTTGAAGAAAGTTTCCACTAGTCTCAACTTCAAAAGTTTGAACTAGTCTTCACCATGACTCACAGGTTAGCTGAGTCAGAGTCACCGAACCTCTAAACATTTGCAGTCCGACTTTCGGATCCATGAGTATGACTCCTTGATTTTGGGAGGTGGCTTTGAATAAAAAATGTGCATAATGAAATAAAAATAAATATGAGTCGTGTAATAGAACTATGTAAAACCGTGTATGACAATCCGAAATTAGAATATATATTTAATGGTAAAATTAGATGGAGAAAATATGGAAAATTAGTCCGTTATGCTCATTTTCGCATTTCGGTAAATAATCATGACTCTGAGTTCTACCAAAAAGGAGTCAGTCACCAAATGACTCTCGACTTCTAACTCTGAGTCATGATACTCAGAGTCACTGTAAGAGTTATGCCTCAGGTGTTCGAGTTAGGGTGCGAAATGACTCTGACTCAGTGACTCTGGCTCTGACTCATCCATTTCTCGGAGTCAATGGTTTTGGGTGACTCTGACTCAATAGACAAATGGAAGTCACTGAGTCGTGACTCTGAGTCACCTGACGCGTGACTCTGTGCCTTTCCAAAGCGACTCTGAGTCGTGACTCACTACGAAGAGTCATGACTCCCAAGCAACAAAGCGTTACTGTTTACATCTTGCTTTTTTGTACTACCTAATTCTTTTCAACTGCCGCAACGCACAACAAATCTGAGAGTGGAAGTTTGCTGCCGCGCGGCTCGTTTAGTTTGAAGCACACTTGTAACTTACATCACTACACATCTAAATCGAACTCCAGATTTTAATAAAAATCTAAATTCAACGCTTCGAAAAATTCCAACTCATTTGTTAGATCTAAATCCATCGTTTTAAGTTTCTCAAAATTGAAATCCATAGAATTTCAGGCCGTCGAAATTGAAATATATGTACTAAGATCTGGAGATAAGTTTCAAGCATTTATAATAAAGCGGAGTTTTCTTACATTAGACAAAGTTTTATACTTAAAAAAATTCATAATTTTACCGATTTCGAATTCGAAATCCTTTATTCGAAGATCGAAATTAAAATCAAAATTTAATTCAACTTTTCAGTCGAAATTGAAATCGAAGTTGAAGTCTCGGTACAAACTGTAAGCTAAATTGAAATTCAACATTAATCATTCGAAATCGAAACCCAAAACTTTTCAGTCATTCGAAAGTTGAATAGATTTCGAGCTAATTTAGAAGTGCGGTTTGATAATTACGCAGTAAAAAATTAGTTAATTGAACAAAGTCAAAATAACAAAAGTTCAAAACACTCTGATGTGTTCAATTATCGATTATTTTGGTAGAGTTGATACGAAGCGTCAGTGGAAATATTGCAAGTTATCTAATTTAATTTTAAATCGGATCAAAAATAAAGAATTACAAAAATTTATTTAAAAGTCTAACCGAAAAGAGCAGGTAACTTAGCGTCTTTGTATCACTCATTTTGAGCTTTGAATACGCATTATAGTCATTTTACTGTATAAAGAAAAATAAAAAATTTCTGTGAACCTGAGTCACTGAGCCATGACTCTGAGTCACCTGCAGGAGTGATTCTATGAGTCACTGAGTCAGATTTACTGAGTCATTATAATTCATGATTTTCACTCAGTTTGAAAATGGGAGTCAGTGAGTCATGACTCTGAGTCACCTGACTCTAACTCTGAAGAAAATGGGAGTCATTCGGAACCCTAGTTCGGGTCTTTCGAAACAATAGTATTAAATTCGAAAGTTGGAAATTAAAAGTACATAAAAAATGTAACTTCGTGGGAGACCAATTCTGAATTGCAACTGAGTATGGTAAAGCTGAGGAATTTTTGATCACCACAACTCGCGGAGGAAAAGATTAGAACATTAGGAGAGAAGGAGAAAAAAATTCTTCTTCGCTACCTAACATACTGTAGTTTGGAGTAACACTGGGGCCAAATATTCAAAATAGAGTGTTCGGTTACCTTGAAGTTTGTGCAACGCAAAGGCTACAGGCATCATCGAGTAATTGTACTTTTCCAGCCATTGGATTTCAATGGAAGTGAGCACTTCCACAATAGCAGTCTTAAAAATTTCAGGAAGCTTTTCTTTAAATTCAATGAGTTTACCATTTGAGTCAAACATTGAATTCCATATGGTCGCATTAGGTCGTATGAGTTGCTTCCCACAAAATGCAGATATGTCTTTGTTTGTTTTGACTGATCTTGTCTTTGTTTGTTTTGACTGATCTCGAAGTCGTATTCCACACAGACGTACATTTACCCAGAGCCGAACGAAAAACTTTTTTCAAGTTAACCTTTGCATTGCATTGGAACGTTGAAGACACAAGCAGCATGACAAGCTCATCATCCCATTTCTAACGGCTTCCAAGGACATAGTCAGTGTTCAGTGCGCATTGCCAACGAAACAATACATAGTGAAACTTATTTATTCTTTTATAAATATTATTTATGCAATTCATAAGCGCCCATTTTCCTTTAAATTAAATCAGTGTTCAATTAGAATTCAAGGAGGAAGGTCGCTCAAATTTTCGCTCTCTTAATTTCTAATTACATTCAATACAAATTTAATTGTATTTATTTTTTATTAACAGTTTTATTATTTTTCAAGTTGTTATCACTTTAGTGCACCTATCGACTGGATTATACTTGAATCAATTCCTGCTAACTCTTGTTCCTGTTCCTGACCTGTTTCTATCATCCTACCAAGCACTGTTCCTGATCTGTTCCTGTTCCTGACCTGTTTCTATCATCCTACTAAACACTGTTCCTGATTTATTCCTGTTCCTGACCTGTTCCTGACCTGAATCCTTTCCTAGTAAGAAAATTGTTCCTGTGGTATCCGTTACTGAATCTACCTCAAATCTTATTCTGTTCCTGTGTATAAATAACATCCCTATACAAGTTACTCTGTTTACTTTGGATACGAGCAAAACAGTCATTGATTTCATTTTTTATCACATCTTTGTAACTGATCTTTTACTGAGTTGCTTTAGTGTCATGATCCTCAGATGGATCAAAATTTGACTAAAAATTTCACAATTACCGACTTTTGTGTGGTAATTGTGAAATTAGATTAACTAATTTAAAATTTGACAAATGAAGTATTGTAATTGGATTGGGAGTTTTGTACTTCAAATCTATCCATTGATAAACGCTTATAAACTTACAATGAAGCCAACGATCACGTTCTCAACTTGTCAATCCTGTTCGCGAACTCTGAAGATGATTTACTTTTTTATCTTAGTTTTAACAATGAATCAATGAATTGTACAGAAATTTTTTGAATTCCAAATTTTCTCAGCAACAGACTGAACTATGATTTGGATTTAAAAAAGAAACTTGCTGAAAAGTTAAAACTATCAATATTTTTCTATTCACCATTATCTACTATGTCCCAAATAACAATGGGCTATGCTCTAAGATATTAATTAAAAATATTAAGAATATAAATATAAATTATTATAAGTTAAGCTGATAAGCAGATTGTTAGATGAAGTCAGCTGGGGTAGGATGGGCGATGCCGTTGAAAATTGGCAAGTCCCGACTGCACATCACGACCAGGGACAGTCACTTTTCAATCACGGCTCCTAAGTCAACCACCTGACGTTATATTTTGGAAACATTTAAACCTTTTTGTAGAAATCTACATGGGTGATCAGTCTGGATTTGCTTTAACATGGCGCGGATATGAAGCGGGGAAGACGACCTTTACAATTGCACTAATACCGCGCCCAATAGCAATATTCACATGATCATACCGCCCTTTGTCATGTTTTTCCACTACCCCCTTTTGAAAAATTTGTATTATGATCTTATCAATCACGAAAATGGTCCCAATCAGTGACAAACCATGTGTTACATTGGAAACAATCCATAATTTTCGAACACTTGTGTTCTTGCATGAAATATCTGTAACATTTTATAGTCAATCATGATGCTGACGATTCCTTTGATCATGCTTTATCAATACATTTAATATCAATTGTATATATGCAATTCAATAACTAACTCAATTTGTATCTCTTCTAATGGAAATCGTTAATACTTTACCAGATGAACACTTGTTAATTAGTCATAACTCTTATCAGAATGGTATAATTATTGTCGATTCAGTCTGCTGAACTTTTGGGTGATAATCGTAAGTTTTCTTTTCTCCCGTATTCGCCACTTACACTGGTTGTTTTTTATCTTTAACTATATTCAGAACTTAATTGGTTTAAGACAGAATGAAAATTACTCAATCTTTCGTGAGTTTTCTGTTGATTTTGAGTCACTATGTGTCACTAAATTTTGGATTAGTAGCAGTGGGCAGTTTTCATGTCAAGAAATCAAACATGGATATTTCAACGGTATAAGTACTACCGATTCCTTATTATTGGAGATTAATTCTAGTATAACTTTGATTTAGGAAATACCCTTGCATGAACAAGAAGTTTTGCAGAATGTAGCAATTCAAAATTTACAATTTCGACAAGATTTTGAAAGCAATAGCGGTGGAGATGACGAGCAAGATGTGGAAAGCTTGAATTCTGGCAACTTGGAAGTTGATAGATACGAGAATAAAACAGTCTCTTCAATTCCATTGTTTCCTGTGGTAAGATAGGGTCTAGAATTGTTCATAATATTTCTAAAACTAAACGAACATTTTTAGTTCGCAAATATAGTAAAATCCATTGTATACGGCGGCGAAAACTATTCTAGCCCACTCAATGTTACTCATACCATCCAGCATGCTGTTAAACTTTTCTGGAAACCATTTTTTAATGAAAGAAAGTCAAGCTCGGACTCAAAAAAAAGGAAAGAAGCTATTAAAGAAGCAAACGAATCCATGAGTCGTTGAGGAAATTATTTAGATACATTCTTGTGGAATCATCAAACCCATAAACACTCACAGTTCAATTTGTTGATGTGACAATTAAATAGATAATCGTGATGAATATCGAATCTTAGCTCCAACCTTTGGCACATTTTAAAAACTGAATTGTATAATGAAATTTACTTTTCATGTGACTAATTTATCCTTAGAATAAATATACAAAAAATTGCCTAATAATTAATTTTTTTTGCATCTATTACGACAATCTAGTAATTAATTTTTTATACTAGAGTTATTAACTACTAAGTTTCTTCAAACGAAGGTGAATGTAAAAATGAAAAAATATTGGAGGTCAGCATGCATATTGTGACGGTTTAGCTTACCTCAGCCGCTAAACCGCTCACCTTCGAAAACTTTACTTATTTAAAGTAAAACAATAAAAACTAAAAACAAACTTTAACAAAAAAACTTTAAGTTAAAGTTAATAAAAACAAAGATGACGAGGTAGAGCAATATATAGACTCTACCTATATAAACTAAAAAAGCGCTGTTGAATATTAGCTCCAATCGACTTTTGAAACAATAATACGTTTCCTTGCTTAAACTTATCATTATGTTGACCACTTACGATGTAGCTAACCATTGAGAATGCGTTCGGACAGACCGACGGAGGGTTAAGTAATATTATTACTTATTATTCTTATTATCTAATATCTTATTTCCCTTAACGTGGTCATTTACGCCATTAAATCCGCAAGTGATCGAAATCACTTGAACATAGAAGGTGTTGACAAGATAAGACACTGTTGATCATTCTTGCTAAGTTTTAAATCATGCACATGGTGTTCACTTCTCAATATGTTGTGATGTGGGTGGTCCTATTGGTCCTCTTGTCCTGATTGGAGAGGTCAGGGGTCATCAATTTCATAAATAAAAATCAAAAACTTCCCAAAAAACCAGAAAAACCAAAATGGCTGAAAGAAGAAAACTTTATTCTCCAAAGGTTTGATTATATCTGATGCTTTTACCTCATGATAAAAGCATCTTTTGAAAAGATATATGGGCTATGCCTTGTTATATACAGGATGCTAGAAAAGTCGATGGAGCATGGAGAAAGGTTTCCCATCCCAACCAAACCCCTAAATGATGATCCCACTGATTTGCACCACACGCTAATGGAAAAAAGAAATGTTAATATTACGGTAATCAGAACTTAATATACAAAAATTGATTAATGTTGTTAATTAAATTGATAATGGAATTTGAGCGAAGGAGAGTGGATTGAGGGACGAACACGACACGCTCTTTTTTCTCTCGTATTTTACTAGCAATACTCTCTCCATGCTCCATCGACTTTTCTAGCACCCTGTATATATATAATTTATTATAATAAAAATGTAGGGACTGCTGGTATGGAGTGGTGATGAGTTGGAGATGGGCAAGTCCCGTCTCCACAAATAACTTGTTCCTGATCAATTCATTAGCTGGTCTCTTATATTTAACTCAAGTAATAATATCTCCTAATGTTTTTTTACACATATGACACGTGCATCTAAATTTATGACTTACAAAAATACAGTACATGTTATTACTTGGTTTATCATTAAAACCTTTTCTGTTAATGTAATTTCTTTCCGTTACATAATTGACGTTCAGAAACTCATTATTAAAATACAAAGTCAAAAGGATTTATGTAGTGCTTTCGGAAACAAAAAGAGAGCGATTTTACCGTTGCTTTTATTTCACTCCTTCGCTCTCGCTCTCCTCCAATGTTGCTTAGATTAGATTAAAAAGTACACAATCGCTTGTACTTTAGTTTTTCAGCCTTGTAATCGAATTATTATTAAATTCAAATTTTTCATTTTCTGTGGAACTCATTAGATGAGTTGACTAATGTTTGGAGAGTAAAATGGAAAATAATACTCAAATTAAATTACCAGTTAGAGTAGTGTGTAAAGTGACTCTGACTCCTGAGTCATGACTCTGACTCTGATTCTGACTCTCATGACTCTGACTCTTTGAATTATTTGGGAGTCAGAGTCATTATATGACTCTGACTCACTCCCTGTTTGAGAGTCAGAACTATCAGACTTCCAACGTATACGCAGATACCGTGGAACTTACATACACTAGGGGTCTACCAATAGCGTGCGTGAATTTGCGTGAGATTGTGTAAGGTTCCTCTTTTACACAATCTCACTCAAGTGGGATGGGCTTAGTGACTCTAACCAATGAGAGAGGATAAAATTTCGTAAAATCTCTCGGTTTTTACACAAACACACAATTTCAAGTAAAAGACGAACCTTACACAATCTCACGCAAATCCACGCACGCTATTGGTAGACTCCTACTGTATTTTCAATTTTTCGGGTGCAATGAAGACACATGCAAGACCATGATTTGATATAAATATATAGCCGAAGAATTATTCCTGCGACATCTAGTACAAAAATTCAGTAGAAAGAAATTAACTCCACACACTCCTCAGAATGGTCTAAAACCCTCTTGCTTGCAAACACACTTGTGCGATCCCTAATTTGATAACCTCCTTTACAATATCTGCACACAACGATGTAACCGTGCCACCGTTGATGCCATGTTATAATGAGTAATTCCAACATGTCTTGCAAATTTTCTTAATGAATTATTTCCAAAGTATTTTTTGATTAGGTCGTATTTAGTGACGAAAATTTAAAATAATTAGTACCATCGTACCAATAGCACGTATCATGATAAATATTCTCATATATGATAAAAAATTATTTTAATTGGCTCAAAATATACTTTGGCTTAAACTTTTTCTTCCAACAGAATCAAGAAACCAATTGCCAATTTCAGAAGCCAGATGTTACACATTAGTAAAAGGCATCTAAATTGATCATCATCGAAACGTAAGATGAAATCCATACAGATCTAAATTCGATCATCTCCAGCTGGTTCATCAATATTCTACAGTAAATCCGCCTCCTATGGTAATTCCATCAATCATTCATTCTTCCCATTTGTGACTTGAAAACCTGTTTACTTTGATTTAGTTGATCTTATAATTAAACTGAATTCAGTTTGTATTTTCGTAATGAGATTTCGTAATACATTACGTAGTATACTGCAGAATTGTAAATGACACACACGAACGTGTGTGTTTTCAGGCTACGACGTCAATCAATTTTGCAACAAGCATCATAATGGGTTTAATTTTTCGAAAAATATTGGAGGATTACTGTAGATATCTATGAACCCAGAATTTTTTGGTGGAAAATTCATTTAAAAACATAATGGTTAAGGCTCATAGATGACGATCGCATAGATAACTGTTGCTTCAAGCGACATTAAATGGCCACAAATTTGTGTGTGCAGGCAATGTGTGTGGACTTAAAATAGCTATGAACTCAATACCAGAGTTGTCTGCACTTGATAGTCTTTTTCGGAGAACGCTTTTGCCTAATTTGAACAGAACAATTAACGCCAATGATGAACCTCACACAAAGATAACATATCAATTCCTTTCTGACAAATCAATTAGCTTGTTATTTGGATTATTAGATTACACGAAACGCTTCTCAGCGATAGAATCCACTACACGACGAGGTAAGAAGTATTCGAATACTCTTTTTCTTATATATTTTTGGCTTTTTGCAAATCGTGGTTGTTTCAAAAAATTGAAATCTTAGTTTGGGTAAGGTCTAATGTATCTAGAGATATTAAGTGGTTGTTACATTAACTAAATTTCCAATTAATATTCTTCGAGTTATGAGAAAATGGTTCTGTTGGAATACAGTGTTGTCAGGGCAGAATTGTTGCCGATAGTAGTAAGTTCATGGATCTAGAGTAGTGTTCTCCATGACTCCGACTCCGACTCCGGAGTCGGAGTCGGAGTCGACTCCTTGACTCCGACTCCGGAGTCACCCGTGGTTTGCTATGGAGTCGGAGTCGATGACTCCGGAGCAGGCATATGCAAACAAGGAGTCGGAGTCAATGACTCCGGAGTCGACTCCACACAATTGGAGTCAGCTCCAAAAAAATGTCATGCGCAGAACTCATATAGCATTACATCACAAACAGAATACAATATATTTGGTGTAGACATTGTAGGACAAATAGAATAACAGACAGCTCCAGAATTCGATTTTTTTCTCACTTCATTCAGTTTATCTCCTTAGGACGCGGAGCAATAGTGGGTGATAACCTTCCTTACTCCTTTCTTCACTGTAGGTGAGACCGGGTATAGTTGGTGCATTTTTCAGACAATGATTTTTTCTGAAGACAGATCTGACGTAATAATTCTAAAAACTGTCCGCAACGAAAGTTTAACGTTCAAGTAAGTCAAACATGTATTTTACTTGTAATGCTCAATTAAGCAAATTTTACAAACTTGTGCATGACGCCATGAAGACTCAATTGTATTAGTATGGGCACTGGTTGCAGAATCGACAAATTCGTGACCATGATTCACATTTTCATGTATGTATACGTGTTGGTCCAACTGGTCGTAAGATTTCCCGCAATCCGAAATAATTATGGTCTTGAGGCAAACCAATCTTTGATTATAGTGGTAAGCGTCTCTCATGTCCTGTCCTGTACAGTCACTATGAATAACTTTCCGGATATTCGCTCAATTCCTTCCATTATCCATTGATCTTTCACATAATGAGCTAATGGCCCAACAACCTAACCCTATAGAAAACCCAACTAATTAAACCTAAAGAAAACCTTACAACCTAAACCTAAAGAAAACTTTCAACCTAAACCTAAAGAAAACCTAACATAAACCTAAAGAAAACTTAACAATATAAACCTAAAGAAAATCTAAAAGAAAACCTAAACATCTAAAAAATACCCTAAGAAAACCTAAAAAATCCTTAAAAAACACTTAAGAAATCGTATCCTCTACATGTCATTGCTACACAAATATTCAAATAATATAAATAATGTAAATTCAAAAAAATTGAAAAGATAATTTGTTATAAAATTGTTTTCTTTTTCAAAAATTCGACTTGACCGCCAACGATAAATGTTAGATATGTAATCTTCGTTAAGTTCATTATCAATTGACGTATAACTTATTGAAATCCGGACTACTACTTTTGGGCAAGACATACTAAAAAAAATTCTTTTTTGGCACAAATTTGTAAATTGTTTGCAAAATTTGACTCGACCGCCAACAATCAATGTCAGATTCCTAATGTACGCTAAATTTCGAGTTAGTTAACGTATTACTTATCGAAATTCCCAAGGGGGTACTATTCCACAATCAGCCCTTTATTTAAAACCGAAAACCCCTCAGACAGCTGGGTCAAAGAAAATACACGGCCAACTGATGACCATGACGCGACTGACTGGAAAAACTTGTTCTCATGCAGTTCCTTTTTTTTGATAAACTGCATGGTGGAATTTTTCCAAAGAAGATCACATAAACCATGAGTCTGAGAACTTATCACAAACTCATACAAAATGAATAAAAATTAACTTGTTTGTGATCGAGAAGAATTATGAAGAGAAGACCAGGGCTAATAACAATTAAGCAATTATATGCAAATTATGCATTTGGTCGTCATCGTTGATGTGCAGATCTGATGAGAACTAGTTTCACAGAGGTATGAAGTATTTTACAATAGTATTGCCTAATACTGTATAGCTATTCATGATATAGACTGGTTTCTTGTATAACCCAGTGAGTTCTCTTGCTGGCAACGAGAAACGTATCTTATGTTTTTACGTGTCTGTCTCGCATTAATTAAATCAGTTATTCGAAATACATATATCCTTAGGTGTTACAAGTTGGACGATTGAAATTTAAGATTTTTATATCCCTTGAACCAGATCTTTAAACTCTTAATCTTCTGAACAATGGACCCTTTGTGTGATGTAAAAGCGATAGAAGGAAATCATAAAACAAAGTGTATTTATAATTACATGGACATTGGTCTTACCCAAATTAAAACCGTTGGTGAGATTATGAATGACAACGATGGGACGTCGCAGCCGAAACTATTCACACCTCTTACAATCAGGGGAATTACTTTTCAGAATAGAATATTTGTAAGTGGGTGAAATCATACCAATTAATCCGAGGACCTGCGCACCGTAATCTCAGAATTCCAAATAAGCAAGTTTATCAGACATTTTAAATTATGCTGATTCCAGGATTCTAAATATTTTTACAAAAATTTTTTTTGGAAATTTGATTTTTTGAAAACATGGTAATTCCAGACTTGAAGAAAGAGAGTGGTGAAATAATGTGTGAACAAATGGAAGGTGAAGAAATCTTCCCACGCTCACCTCCTAGCTTTTCTTAACGATACGGTCATTGGGTCCTATGCCACAGAATCCACATGTAATGGAGAATCCAATGTTACGGGTCCCATTAACCATATCGTTAAGGTAGGTATTAACAAATTGAAAGACAAAGAGGTTTTATCAGATTTTGATTCCGCCAAAAAATTATCTTGATTTACCGATATTCACTCCACTTCCTAGTGATGCAAATAAGTGAGCTATGTGGGATACGTAGAAGATAAAGTCATTTATTTATTCACTGGAAAAAATTAAACATTTATGAAAATTTTGATTTTTGGATATGTTTGACAAGAACATTCATAGAGATACAAATTAAAAAATCAACAACAAATCCTAGAATAGTGGTGCCAAAGGTCTGAAAACAAATAACATTATTGAATCAGTTTTTCAAGAAGCTTGGATGTAAATAAACAATGGAAACCAATAGAAATTTCGAAATTTTCAATTAGGTAATGCCCAGTTGACATCCGTGCACCACGGATACACAAATTTATATTTAGAACATATATTTTGAAAAAAAAAAGATTAAGGAAAGCTTTTTACGCATAAGTATTGAGATATTATTGAGTCGAGTTATTAAGCAGTTAAAATAACCTATTCCAATTCCTGCACCATACACCCACATCAAATTAGACCCAGAATTCTCCAGTATTTGTATTCAGTTGAAATTTTTGCGGCGAAAGGGTCTAGTTAAAATTTATTTATAACTCTCATTAAATAACAACAAATTTAATCATATTGGTTTGCCTCGCATCCTCGCGGCAAACTATTTACGGGCTTGATAACATTTTAAGCCAATTTCGTCAATAAAGCAGTTTGCCAATGTTGTTTTACAAACTGGAAATCAAATCACATCGTCATTACTGCTTCGCAACTAATACATAGTGATCCATTGGTTGGGACTAACACTCGTTTTATAGTGTATGTTTTCGTTCTATCCTCTAGGGCAAATTCAGTATGATTCCGTAATTTAAAAACCAATTATGTTTCCTCCCATAACAACAATCGAAATTGTTATCAAAATTTAATAAATAACTGTATTTGCACTGGAGGACACTGACTTTAAAACGACAGTAAACGACGAACATCCGCAAAAAACAAAGTGCACAATGTGTATTTTAAGTACGTATAAGACATGTTTGCGCGCAGTTTACATACTGCACAGAGGATGTGTGTATGCAAAGTACGCATTGTATATGGGTGTTGGACGTTTACATGAGCACTACTGAATGCACAATAGCTGTGGTTATACATCCTCTAGGCTTCGGTGGGCGTGGACAGTTCTAGGCTGCAATGGGCGATGAGCTACTATAGGCACTGGTTGGCTGGTGGGCACACCTAGGCTGCGGTGGGCAACAGGTAGTGCCCATGTATGTGTCAAAGCCGGTGTCATCAGAGTTTCTACCAATGATCTATCTCAATTATAAGTAATTACCGTAATACGTGTATGTAGGTGACATCAAAATAACAAGGTGCAATGACTTGAATAATTGTCAAGTCAATTAAAAAATAATTTGAACACTACCGAAGTTGTGGATCGTGTTGACAACATCAATTTTTTTCGAATGCCACAACCCTCAAAGAAACAACCCTTTGAATGCCACAATCCAGAGAAAAATTGTGTCCACATCAACTTCATAAAATTGAAGTTATTGAGGAAGAGTTAACCAGTTATCTAAAAGAGTCCACTGCCCTTCAGCCCATGGTAGTCTAGCATCATAAACTGAGAGCAGCTCACTCTAGCCTAATTTAGCCCACTGCCCAACAGCCCACCGCAGCCTACAAACAGCCCTCCGCATCCTACGACTGCCCACCATAGTCTACCATTCCCCACCGCCCACCAGCCCACCGAGGTGCTGTGGGCTGGTGGGCGCCTAAATATGTGAAGTTTCACGGTTCTATTCCTGGTAATTCGATATTGATTCAGCGGTAGTTAATTAAAAGCATTCTACATTTTTAATTTATATAAACTGAAATTTGATTATAAACCGGTATTTTCAGCCTTTGGTCCACTGCTTGATTTGATTCAATATTTAACTAATTCAATATCCACAATTAATTTTGAATACCAACACAAGTGATAGGTGTTGGCAATATTGAAATGAATATTCAAAAATCCTAATTTTCAAAATATTAGAAATTTTTCCAGTGATCATACAAATTACTTTATTTTCTAATTAGCGTTAAATAGCAGTTCTAGCGAAAAGAGTACCAAATACTGCTAAATATTGCAAAATAGTGCCAAATATAAAGTTTTTTCAAATGAACCGCTTAGTAATAGCGTGAAATTTGAAATTTGAAAATCAAAATAAGCTGGGAGAATTGCTTGAAATATCAATCTATTAATTCGTTGAAGCTTCAGACCAAAAATTGGCAAGTATTTTGTAATTAAGATTTCATAACACTGGCTAAGGAATTCTGCTCTGGTTTATGAAATACATGCATTTAATTTTATAGATATTCGACCTAGAATATCTATAAAATTTCCAAAAAATGGCATTCGAAGTAAAAGAAGAAACAACCTCAGCTAAGCCACATTGAATATATTCATTGGAAAAAAACAAGTCCATCGACTCTTGTTTTATCTTTTTTGTGAAGTAATATTCTGCGCGACATATTTCTAATAGTTTAAATTTAGCAAAGTGCTATTTAGCAGCAAGGCTCAACAATAGTGCTAGATAGCACTAAAAAGCGCTATGCTAAATTGCTATTTACAGCAAATGGCGAACCATGCCTATACTGTTGTAATCTACATTGCATGTAGTTTCTTTTGGTATAAGATAGTGCTACCCAGATGCATCGGCCCGACCGATGAATCGGCCGTCGATGCAATCGTTTAGTCGCATTTTCGTGGCATCGGCATCGACATAAAAGTTGAATCGGCCAGTTGGCCGATGCAGTTGCCGATTCAAAAAAAGAAAATTTAATTTATTGTAAATTTTGCTTAAAATTTGTCTTAATATCAAACAAAATCAATTAAAACACATTTTTGAGTAGAAAGATGGCCAATTCAATAGTGTGCTGCATCGGCGCATAGGCCGATTCGGATTTTAGCCGTATCGGGGCAACACTAGTATAAGACTTATTAACCTCCCCGTTATGAAAAGCTAGTGGGTGAGTGTGGGAGGCTTTCTTCCCCCCTCATTTGTTCATCCGTTATTTTATCCACTCTCTTCAGTCTTGAATTACCATGTATTCAGAAAATCAAATTAGCAATAAAATATTTCCCGGAATCAGCATAGTTTAAACTGTCTGATAAACTTGCTTATTTGAAATTATAATATTATTTTGCGCAGGACCTCGAATTAATTGAGATGATTTCACCCAAATATCCTAAATATTCAGGTAGATAAGATATTGCATATATGCATGAAATGTACCATGTAGGCAAACCTACGTACCTCTTTTGTGAAAGTAAGAGTTCTCAAATTTTGTTGCTAATAAATCAGGTATCACCGATGTGCATGTATGCATGCCGGAAGCAAGATGGCACTATGACAGATTTCCACTTAGCCCATTATGGTAATTTAGGACTTCGTGGAGCGTCCTTGGTGATGGTAGAAGCGACATCTGTAGTACCATGTGGTCGACTGTCACCTCAAGACCTTGGGATTTGGGATGATAAGCACATTGAGCCCCTCAGAAGAACCGTTAATCTTGTCCATGCCTCTGGCTCAAAAATTGGGATTCAATTAGGCCATGGCGGAAGAAAATCGTCCACTTACCCTCCTTACCAATACTATGAAGAGACTGGTGGGAAGTTGAGTAGGGAATGGGCAATAGTTCCCAAAAGTGAGGGTGGATTCTCAGACGAGCTCGTAGCTCCTAGCCCTATTCCATGGAAGCGAGTTGGATATTCTGTCCCAAAGGAACTCACTGTACAAGAAATTTCAGCTGTAGTTCAAAAGTTTGCTGACGCAGCTCGTCGTGCAGTGGATGCAGGATTTGATGTTATCGAGGTAAAATTATTCAGCATTTCTATTGAAGACCAGCATGTTGCGAAATATTTTAATTCTTGTGGTAGTTCGTGTCGGAAACGATCAAAAAAGATCCTCCCAGAAAAAAAAAACTTGGAACAATTTCACAACCAAGTTATGTTTCCCTCTTAAGCGATGAAATGACCTCTACAAATGTCGCTTAAAATAGTTCAGTGACCAACTTTTTCTAATAAAATTTTTCTCTGTGATCTTGTTCAAATTTTTGAAAATTTTAAAAAACATTGAAAAATTTCACAACCATGTTACAGTAAATCATCCAACTTCGCAACCACATTGCTCCGCCCTGTCACATTCTCAGGTCTTGACCATCGTGTTAACTCAAATATTTGGTGGGCACTTATCACAGTCGACATTTAATTGAAACTTAAATAATAATTACTTATCAAGTTTCTCGACGAAGAAAATAACTTTAAACATATCTCTCCTGTTCATGGTTTTGACATGGTTGTAAGTAATGGGCTAAAGTCAAAGAAACGACTACATATTGTTAACCTCTTCGCAAAAACTGAAAAGTTGGTGTAGAAGCTAATTTGAAATATTAACAACCTTCTCACTGTAACTTTACAGTAGATGTGTTTGGGAGGAGCTTAATCTCACTTGGCCTATGAGTGTTGGTTGCGAAGTTGGATCATCTACTATATGTGTCCCTCTTCAGCGATGGAATGACCTCTACAAATGTTTCTTATAATAATTCAGTGACCAACTTTTTCTAATAAACTTTTTTTCTGTGATCAACTGTTCAAAGTTTTGAAGTTTTTCCTTGCAATTACATAAGGTTGAGAGGTGTTTTTGTCAATTGTTTTGTTGGGTAATACACGTATTCACGCAAACACGGATCGGTAACATGCACAATCGTGATTGGGTTAGTTGAGCGTAATTGCATACTTGTAACGGATATCGCGTTCAGGTAGTTCAGACAATATTTACCCGCGGCGTTTGATCGAGCCGAAGGCTCGTTCAACAGCTATCGAAGGCGCGCGAAGCGCGCCGGAGATTGCGCGCCGCCATTTCTTTCGCGTGATAACAAAATACTACTGAAATATTCTATTAATTAACAACATAGTCTAAAAACCTAACGAATTCTAATCCTAACAACGAATGTTTATACTCTCAAAACTTCAAACACTTCAACAGTTGATCACAGAGAAAAAATTCATTAGAAAAAGTTGGTCACTGAACTATGCTGAGCAACATTTGTAGAGGTCATTTCATCGCTCAACAGGGACACATAATATGGTTGTGAAATTTTTCCATCTTTTTTAAAATTTTCAAAATTTTCAAAAGTTTAACAAGTGATCACAGAGAAAAATTTTATTAGAAAAAGTTGGTCACTGAATCATTCTAACCAACTTTTGTAGATGTCATTTGGTCGCTCAAGAGGGACACATAACTTTAACACAAGTTTTACACACAGAGGAACACAAGTTTTTTTTTGAGCCCCCTTTGGTTCAGTCCAACCCTAATTATTTTTAGCAAATGTTGGAACTAGTTCGCAAATAATTATAATTAGACTTAGAATTTAAATGTTCTAAAAAACTAGATTTTAAGCACTTAATAAATAGGTAATTCCTAGTCCGTTTCCAGAATTTCAGTCAGATTTTAATTCTGGTGACTAATTTTCACAGACTTTTATCCCAGTTAAAGAATTCCCCTACGAATTTTATAGATTTTGAAGGCCATGACTAAAATACTTACCAACAAAATGCTGACCGAGAAAAGGCTGATCAAGTTGCAAATAAGGGATAACATTGGTCAGCCATTGGTCAGCATTTTATCAGTATTTTAGTCATGGCCCTCAAAATGCCTCTTCGCAAGTGATGAACTGTAGTAAATCCAAAAGCCAACTCAACTCTACTGTTAGCTTAGCAGACCGTTCTCAAAATTCCTAGGACGTCCGCTTTTTGTAAATAAATAGTCAATGGCAGAGGTCGAGTTATGACCTGGCCACAAAAGACAAAGTAGTGCAGACTGTGTGTAAGCGTGAAATACAAGTTAAAAAAAAATCCCAATATACCATGTTCAGGCGTCAATCTGTGTACGTTTGCAAAATTTTAGCGAGATCGATCATGTTCCGCTTTAATGTTGACATTTGGTGACCTCTGGAGGTCACAGGTCAATTTTTAAAAAATTATACCTCATTTGAGCAATCTCCAGGGCGGCAATATTAGTTTATTTGCCAAATTTCAGCTACATCACTCAAATTCCGCTCTGCTCCTAATATTAAATTTGGTGACTTCTGGAGGTCACAGGTAAATTTTTGCAGACTTCTGTCCCATTTAAATATTGTTCAGGGAGCAATCCGAGCCTAATTGTCAAATTTCAGCGAGATCTATCAGATCCCACTATCCTCCTAGTGTTAACGTTGGTGACTTGTCGAGGTCACAGGTCAATTTATAAAGATTTCTTTCTCGATCACGCATTTTCCAGGGAGTCATTATGATTATGTGGATGAAAATTATATCTTATCCTATGTATCTTAAAGATCCTTATCTTAAAGAATTTGCTATTTGCTAAACATAATTCAACTACTCAGTCAACCCACTCACCATAAAAGCCGTTTTTACTTCTTTTTGTAAAATAATTCCAACGCAAAACATTCCATGAGATTCTAGATTTTGTGACTTGATTAACGTATGCATTTCTAGAGAAATTTGTTCAGAAAGTATTAAATTTGGTTTAGCCAATTCCAAATGGTGTTAACTTTTCTGATAGAATCCGACCAAACTGTCCAAAGTCACCCTCCACTTATAAGAAATTTTTTACAGATACATGGAGCACATGGCTACCTAATCCATGAATTTCTCTCTGGGAACACTAACAAGAGAACTGACCAATATGGTGGATGCCTTGAAAACCGTCTCAGATTTTTCTTGGAAATAATCACTGTTGTTCGGGAGGTTATCCCTAAGGAAATGCCATTATTCTGTCGAGTCGCTGGTACAGATTACATGAAAGGAGTTGATCAATTGTTACCAGATCCTAGTGGTTGGGACATTCACCAAGTGGTTGACTTGAGTCGCATTGCAGTGGCATTGGGTGTCGACCTCATGGACGTCGATTCGGGAGGTAATTTGTCAGGGAAGTTCAGTCCAGGTATGGACAGTTTCGGATTTCAAGTAGCTCTAGCCGAACATGTTAAAAAATCGAAGATTGATGGCTTGTTTATTGGAGCAGTCGGTGGATTGAATGATGGAAAATTATCGGAAACTATTCTAAAAGATAATAAAGCAGACGTAACATTTGTAGGAAGAGGATTTCTTAAAGACCCTAACTATGTGCATACGGCTGCAACGGATTTAGGTGTTAAGGTTAGGTGGTGCCTTCAGTATTCTTGGATGTGGCCTTTTTAGATAAGAGAAAAACTCTATAAGAGAATAAAAATATGATTAAATAATCAGCTTTCATTTTGTCAAAACTACTCGGATCAAGCAGAAATGTTGCAAGTGTGTGCAGAAACAAATTTTGAGTATGTATTTTTCATGGCTCTCAAAAATATTCATAAACAATACATTTACGACTGGAAACAAAAAAACTTTCTATTCTTTTCTAATGTTGGTGAACTAAAGTAGGACTCGGCATTCCGCCAAACATTTTCGGATTAATTTGAAACCGAATCATCAATATTGCTCTCGAAACACGGAACAATAATTTTTTATACTTCTATTTTAAACATTTTTCCTGAGAGTCCTAAATATTTTATTTTCAAATATATTTTCTAAAAACCTTCAGGAATAACTTTATTATGACACAACAAATCCATCCGTAAGTAGAAATTGAGCACACGTTAAATCAGGCAATGCCGATTGAGAATAAATATTTAAAAAAATATTTCCAGTCATAACTTTTCAATTTTAAACGATGTCAAAAATCACCAAAAATACATTATCAAAATAAGCTGAGGCACATTCTTCAAAATAATCCGAAAATGTTTAACGGAATACCGAGTGTTAATTTAGTGCAGTATTACAAAACAATATGAAAAAAATCGTAAAAATATTGTTAATAAATATTTCCGAGATCCATCGAAAATACATGTTCAGAATTATTTTTGCACACCCTTGCAACATTTCAAATTGATCCGAAAAGTTCTGAGGAAATGAAAGCTGGTAACCAAAATCTAAGTTTTAGCTGTTAAACTCCCATTAACCTATTTGGAAGTGGTATGGCAGAGCGGAAAAATAAAGACTCCACTATGCTGCTGCGAATACTTTCAGACGAAATATGAGGAGTGCTGCCCTATAACTTATTTTTCTATTGGCAAATGAGAAATAAATATTTTGCACAGATTGCAAGAAATACCAAGCAAAAGTCGCACGGTGTGATTCTCTTTCTTTAATCCTATGTTAAGCATATTGAGCCACTGTACTAAACTTTTGGTTTCATTCCTAGCACTTGTGAAATATCTGACAAATTTGTAGCATGAAATGTAAACATTTTGAGTGTAATTTTTTGGACTCGATTGTTGTGAATCACGTAGTAAACTAAATGAATCACTTTCAGTCGATGAATATGAAGTGACGTTAGGATATCTTAGAGGAACTGGTTTTTTAAGTGACTTAATGTGAAGTGACTTGATTTGAACTGTTTTCAACAGACCTGAAATGACCTCAACTGACCTCAACTGACCTAAGATGGATGAGACTTTAACTAGAAGAAGGAGAAACTACTACTTTTGTGATAATAAAAGAGAGAGGAGAATAATAAAGTGCCAATGACCATGAGAAAACTGTTTGTTTGCAATTACAAACCAAGACATCATTTCCACATACAACTAAAGTCAACAAGATGTCCCACAACATGTTCCCATATTCTCTATAATTTTTGCTCATTCTACTAAAAAAAAGTATTACAGGAATGGTTTACGGTTACTGAATTAAAATGTAAATATTATTTGTAATTTTATAAAGAAGTACTCTTCTTGCACAATGAGCTTCAATTTTTTAAAGTACACCTTTCACTTTGACAACAATTACTACATTTATTTATCCAAATTTCATTGTATATGGAAAGAGAAATTTTCTAATAATTCAAACTTACCCATTATTAATCGCAATCAGCGGAGGTTGAAAGGTTATTGAGATAATCGTATTTGCTAGTTTGTCCGTAATTTACCCATCATGATTAAACATTAGATGCTGATTGCTCGGAATGTCAATCATCAATACTTCTTGAGCTGTTTCATATATGACATCCACATCTCACTAGTTATAGTATCCGACGCAAGGACCTCTGTTTGATTGCACTTTTAGTTTGTTGTGCGGTTGATAAATAGTTTCGTTATAAATGAAATTTTATTATGAAAGTACATTTAGAAGTAATGAGACGATTTAAAAAGTCAGGTCACTAGGCTTACATGGTCAAAAGTTATTAGTTAAAAAAATGGTTTGCTTTGGCGTCTCAGAATATTATCCAAAACTGTAGACATGCTGTACTCAAAAGAAAGGATTGAGTGTCAGGTGCAAGATTAGCCTAGACTTCAAGCCCAGACTCATTTGGAAACTATCTGAGCACCCATGGCTCTACCAGGTACCCGTGACAGTAACTGTTCATTCTGTGTTCTGTTTCAAAACAATGAGAATGCAGTTTGATAAAAGTAATCAGTTATCAGTCATTTGCAAGGCAAAAACAACCTGCATTTGTTCAAGCTAACATAACTGATCAGTAGATAACTGATCATAGTGTTCATAGGTATAGAAAATTTTTTTCATAATTAGTAAAAAAAATTTATGCGATCTGACTTTAAATCGCACAATTTATTATCTCGGATTTCGCGCTGGCTTAATTTAATTTCTAAATACCCCTAGCTGGTTTTGGATAAAGGTGTTTTCTCCTTGATCCAAAAGTTGTGATCACCTGTACTCCCAGGAATAAGTTTCTCTTTAACTAAAAAATAACATGCGCATACTTGCGATTTTGAGCCGAAATTTTAGGTTTTCTATTGGAAACATATTATAACTTAGCAAAATTATATAATATGGATACATTGAACCTTAGATGTTGAAAACAGTCACTTGTTTGTAATAAGCATATAATGTTCAATGTAATTGTATACACTACCTTAAGATGTTTAATGAGTGGTGTTATAGTATCTTACTACGCCCATAGATATTACTATTCACTTCTGATTTTGGAGATACGATTCCGCGGCTTGAGATATGGTGTGGTATCTACCATTGAAATCGATCCGAACACCAAAGTTTCTGTTCCCACCACTGTCGAGTAGTATCGTATCACTCTTTACGATTCGGAGGAGATGCGACGAGGTGATACCACTATTCATTTCAAATGTCTAATATATGTAGTTCAGTAAGTTTCCTTAACCTGAGATAACGTAGCGTAGTTTTAGATTTTATAAATTCATGTCTCAATTTCCAAATATAATGACAAATCGTTATGTTATGACGTAAAAGTTGCTTTGGTGAAACAAATATGCGTAGTCTATCACCATTTATCCGTCCTTTATTTCACATTTTGTTACTTTTTTCGAATTTTTTTTTTCGAAAATGCGAGGCTGAATAATTAAATTGTATATATGAAGCAATGATGAATTTATGGGATATGGATATAACTTACAAATAATTAAAAATTGTAACGTTTTGCAACGAAATTTGTATTAGGTATTTCGTATTATACGCAACCTAGGATGGTTGAATGACACATTTTTCAGTGTGGCATTCGGTAATGGGATGTCACGTCCAAGACAAAAATGTCCAAAATTGTCAAATGACATGAAGTTCTACTTTAGTTTGCATCAATTCTTTTAACTCTGGTGATGTATTGCAAAAAAACACTTTGGGATAAATGGAAAAACAGCTATAAATTTTGGCAGTTGCAAATTCATTTTCTACTTATAAACCTTGAATTTCTGGTTTCTCAAAGTCACAGATGAAGTTTATTGGGGTCAGTGGAAACTGCAAAAATTATGAATAGATTTTCTTAAGAAATAAATATAACAATCCCATCACCCATATCTTCAATTAATACGTTTCTGAATATTTTGCATAATTGGGGGTGTAGAAAGTGTAAAAGAAAGAGTCCCATAAAACTCCTTTTTTCTTCTCTGTTTAGAAATTCTTCTGTTATTACTCATGTTATTACTGTTATTACTTATTTTTTGCACAACCCAACTATCAATGCAGGAATATTCCAAATTATGAAATTAACTGGATATTTGAATGTATTGATAAACGTTTTACCTTCGAGGTTTTTTGAGCTATTATTACTTTTTTTGCCTACCTAACAAACTTTTTTTGGTTCTCCGTTATTGTCTGGATTTTTATTTCGTTGGCCATTTGGTTTTGGATCTGACATTCTAGAACCGTGCCATTGGAGCTAAGAAGTGTGCTGTGGTTACCATCCGCGGTTGGTGCTTTTTCCATGATATAGATTAGTAATCGGGTACTGGTGAACCGTTCCTGTAGGTTTTCAGTCCTACAGTTTTATTAAGCTTGGACTTAACTCCTCATATATTTGTGATTCGGCGCTTAATCCAAGTCATGCAGAAACTTGCAGATAAGGTTTCCAAACAGAATAAGCTAAATTTCAACACACCATATCATGTCAAGTAACCAAGAATGCGTAGTATTAGAACCTCTTACCAGACACCTGAAAAGATTGTTTAAAGATACACGTAAGGCGTACAGGTATGGTTTGAGGCATCAGAAATACTGAAAGCATGTCTGTGGGATCTCTAAATAAAGTCTCTTACCTTCGTTCCCTCTCCTCTTGATTCGACGAAAGTTAACAGTTACATAAACATTCCTTTAACATTATATTTTCTATTATATAAAGTGTTTTGTACACATCTTTTATGGTGTTCGAAAAATTACATCGTATGACCTTTCTTGTTTCCTATTTTGATAATATTTTTGTACCCAACCTCTTTTTTTACGATGACTTCACATGGTAGCCTTTTCTGATGGCTCAATCCTTCTTTGACTTCTAGCAGTACTTACTAACTTCTCACAAACAATCTCGTGATAGGTGGATGATATATGGACGAATTGAATGCAACATTGATCTAGAACGCATCAGATTTGAATGAGCCCAATAAGACAGATACAATACAATGTATGAAAATACATGCATGGAACTAATGGAGGTTTGCTAAAGTATCTATAAAACTTTGATCAACAGATACACCATGGATTAAACTCTTTTCTTGATTTGCATGTAAAAAGATTTATTCCATATCTTCTTAACAATTTCAATGTTCTTAATGAAAAGTAATTCAGTAGTTATAATGCTTTACCAACGTTATTTTCTGATACCCACTTAGACCTTCTCATTCTCCATAAATCAATTAATCCTGTTTTCTCTACCATATTACTTGCATGTGCTACGTGATGCTGACAGAGAACAAGTTCTCCACCGAGCACAAAATAGCTAATTAACCTAAAATTCGGTCTCTGGTGGGGTGTACGATCCAGCAACTTTTAACCGGACCTAATGAATTATGAATTGGGCTATAATGCTAACTGGAAAAATTGTGTTTCAAACCTTATGACTATTTGATGATGGTCCACCACTCATCATCAGCCTAGTCTTTTTGGGAGGTGGGAAATTCATCATATGTGCTTCTCATTTCTTGGCAGAGACGCGGAAGACTTTATAAGGTAGGAGAGTTTATGCTCAATATGTTTTTGGTAGAGCAGCTACACTTTAACTTTGCCATAATGGTATTTTGACTGGTGGAATTGATCTCTCCGTCCGAATTTCTTGATCATAATTTGATGGTACATTTCTGCAGCTCAAACAGAGCTTGGATGAGTTTAGACTCTAATTCCATGTTTAGTTATGTTGGACTTTCAAGTTAATTTTTAGTATCAACGAATACTTGGATTGATATTATGACTAACTTCACTGGTTTGTACGTGTATTGGGTATTCGGATACTATTTTGGTTTTACTTATCTGTTCTCCTACCATTTACGGGTCGATACTATGGTAGATTATCTTATTTAACACCGATTCTATCTATTAACTCCAATTCACTTTCGGATACTATTTTAAGGACTCTTTATACGTCTCCGCCATTGAAGATTATCTAAAATTTGTATTAATTTCATATTTCCATAATTTCATTTCTTTCAAATATTTATCCCCCCCCCCACATAGTTAAACACACATTTTGCGGTTTGTTTTAAACTTTAACTTAATTTAATTGCCTAATGTTACCATTCTACAACCATCGTGAGTTTACCCTAGGTCAGAACAAATCTTTGCTTCACATTCCCAAATGAGAACAAACTCTTCTCTCCACGCTTAATGTTGAAGTTACTCAGCTTTGCTCATCCCCAAACTTCAAATCCTTTTTCAATGTTCTAAAACTCTCGCTCGCTATCTAGCTTCCATTTCTTCTAAGTATGCTCCTAATATCCATCCACGTTGTCTTTCAGCCTTAGTTCCCTTACAATTACAGTTCGTCTAAAAATTTTTCGGATTGTACATGATGATGTAATTTCACAAAAATAGGTTGGTCCTTGATCCATTTTTAAATCCTCATCTCAAACTCCTCCCAAACAATGGGTTTTTCCTTACTTTGCGTTTCTGCTTATCAATTCGTTTCTTTATGATTTTCCTAATGACCTATTCGATCGCGGTTGTTATGTTGTTTGTTCTATTGAACAAATTTTGAGACACTTTCTAATAAATATCGAGTTACTGTAGTGCTAATTCATAGTCACATTCCGAATAGAGCTACTAAATCATTGAAGTCCTTAAGTGATGGCGTTCACTACAACAATCAAATTATTGAGCCTATGTGTGGTATCACTTTATATCCAATGTAAGCACTGAAATATTCCGTATATTTTTCTATAAGCAAAAATTTAATTTACTAAATCCTATATCAAATATGTTTTTAAATATTTACATCCTTCTGATAAGAGTACAATACAGTGGACCTCGGGTATAACGAATGGTAGGGAGCAGGAAATTTGGTTCACAACACACGATGTTCATTAAAGCCGAATATTGAACAAATATTAAATTTAAAGTTATGTTCATAACATTCGGTGTTTTTGACTTTTCTTAGTCCAATTATTTTCTTTTTCTAGATACTGCTACCTCACAATTCAAATAAATCAAGAATTTACTTGAACAGAAAAAAAACGTACATAAAACTGTGTGAAATGTCTTCAAATTCTGCAATGTTAGTATTTACTCACGATTTAGAGTTGCTGTAATAGTGGATGAAGAATAATAGATAAAACTTGAGAATTTTGAAAATCTCTGGGTAGGGACCGGCAGTTCAGGTTCATTATAACCGTGGTTCCATTACACTCGGAGTCATTAAAGGCGAGGTTCACAGTATATGGAGCAAATTTATTCATATAGGATAAATATTGAAGCTACCGATCTCTGTTAATTTCCTAATTTCTAACAAATCTGACTATAATTTTGAAAAATATTTATTCGAGAGAAATTTTGAGTGGTAATCCTTGTTTCATTAAGTATTGGCATAAATAACTAATATTTATAACTTTACAAAGTAAAATCCGAATTTCAGAACCATTTTCTAATTCGTTTCTAAATCGGTAAGTCGGATTTCTAACTAAGCTATTTCTGAATCAATGCGTTTACGTGAGAAACTTATTACATAATTGGAAAAATGTGACACTGGTTTAAATGACATAGGGTGTGTTTACTACTTATGTAGATGTTTACGTATAAATTAAACCATTTAATAGGTTCCATTGTCACTTTGTCCGAATCGTTCGATTCATTAGTTTGAATGACTTCATTAATTCAAATTGAATTAGTAAGAAATTATAAGTGAGAAAGCACCTACTTAAAAAATACGAGAGTCGGTATTTGTTTTTCACATTATTTCTAGTCATTTTAACATTCCAATCAAGATCCGTAATGAAACGGTAATCACGTTTGGTTGCTTTTTATTTGTTCTTTCGTAGGATTAGCTATTGTTAAGATACTGTCGTTCCGGATGAGGAAAAGACTTACGTCCGAAGTAGACGTAACTCTATCCTTACTCACCCGTCACTGTCCGCGTTACCATAACGTCAACTGTCACTCCTAGCGCATTTAGAGGTTGTTTGATTACAACGCAGAGTTATTTTAACGCTAACCTCAGGGTCCATGGAGACCGTTTGTTGCCGCTTCGCTTTATAGGGTCGCGCAGTTTTGGTGTTTGGCATGGGAGATTTTTGGGAGAAAATTTGGGACCGTTGTGTACATTTATTTCTCTATGGATTGTTGTCATGAGAAACAAAAACATGACGAAATATTTTTTAATGACTTTTAATTAACGAAGAACGGTCCCAAATTTTCTCCCAAAAATCTCCCATGCCAAACACCAAAACTGCGCAACCCTATAAAGCGAAGCGACAACAAACGGTCTCCATGGACCCTGGCTAACCTAATTGTTAAAGTTTTCTTTGGAAGAGCTCTAAATTGAAAAAAAATTGAACAGAGTGACAGAGTGAGATTCGTGGACTCAACGGTTGAGTGAATCCTCTGACTTATCGAAAGTGTTGTGTTCATAATTATTAATTATTGACGTAATAAGTTATATAGATAGTTTCCCAATAGTCCAGTCACAAGGGATTGTCATGATCTAAGTTCAAAAAATAACAAGCAATTTCTAATTAATCCTTGTTGTCTACTTCAGTTTTAAGATTCTAGGCTTGTAATCAACATCTTTTTTGTTTTCAATTACTTGGGATATATGTATGGTCGATGAATGAGTGAGTGTAAGTCCAATGTCCAATAGAAGACGATCAATGACCGCTACCCAAGTGCCTGTCAATGTTACCACAAGGTAGTAGTAACCAGTGACAAAATATTCAGATTATTCTAAAATCAATATTCTAACATTATTATTAAGTATTAGCAAAGTTAATTTAGAAGCAGAAGTGAAAAGTAAAGAAGCAAGAATAAGTCGTGTAATGTTCATTACAAACAAATCCATTAACTTCTCCTTTATCTCCCTCTGGTTAAGACAATTCGAAACTTAAAATCACAACAAACTTAATGAAAGTAATTCTATCAATGTTTTTTATCCACGCGCTGTCGTAAAGTTGGTTGGCTATCAACTTTGTTTACGTTAGAGAAAGTGACGGAGGAAGTGAGGCGTTACAGCTTACAGCAACCGTAAATCGATTCTCTAAGGTGAAATATTACTAGAGCATCACTCGAACAACCATAGCGTTACAGTGACGTTAGGTATAAATTGGAATTTTAAATATTCTCAGAAGAATCATTCGGAGGAAGGCCACGTTAGAGTTAGATAGACAACGGGCGTTAATCTGGACAGATAAAAAAAATTTTTTTTTATCTTTGTACATTACCCGTTCTCTCTTTTTCGTTACCCTGTTGATCAAATTTGCTGTGTTGGTATCAGCTTTTATGGAAGCAAGTACTCAAGCATATTCAGATTTCACCTTAGTTTCTTAGTATTGTTCATTCTTGCCATCACCTCTTGATTATGCATGGAATTAAGTAAAATACCTATCGTTCCCGTATCAGTTCCTTATCGCTTCGTTTCATCTTCAATGACAAATAAATCTATATTTTCTTGTCAGATTGGCAACATAGCTTAACGTTTCATTTCCATGTTGAAAAGGAAAAGAAACTTTTCACCGTATAAACACTACTTGTATACAGCATCATCCAACAAAAAGTACCGATTCTTTCTTTCGCTTTCACCAAATTCAGAAAAATGTAGCCAACACACTATTGTGAAAGTAGGAGTGAAGTTAGCCGACTAAAGTTATTTTAGACTGCAATTTTAAAATTAATGAAAAAGTCTGCATATTCTCAACATTTTATTACAATGATCTCAGGTTCAAAGGTAAGACAAAAAGCTATTTTGTGGCTAGCCGTAGGGTCGCCTGTGAGTAACATTTTGAGTCTAAGGTAAACAAGTAACTAATATTTATTAGCTTAAATAACAATGATTACCGATTCTGCTGGAGAAGATGACTGGAAAGGCCACTCTGGTTTAATAGTACTCGGACTTTTTGTTTCCAAGTAGCGTGCTATTGTCCAGGTCCTCTAGTCAATTGACACGACCGGCATTTTACAAAAATCTATTTAGTTCACTCAGTGTACCTACTCCTGTTTTACTCGTACTACCATTTATAATTATATAACTCAACATTAATTCGGTTTTCAAAAATTTTCTATTTTCATTGGTAAAGTATTCACTTGTTCTTTGACTCACCTGTTCTTCAGTTGATGTCGCTTTAGGTGAAATTTCCTATAATTCAAAACGGTAAGTTAATTTTAATTAAATTAAACCAGTTCTTCAATTAATCAATTACGAATTATCTATAGATACTACAAATTAATCCATGAGAAATTTTTGTTGCTTAGCAGTTTTCACTTTTGAATTTGAAGAATAAGATAAACTCCCTCCCTTTAGATTTTTCGCGCGGTCATTATCAACATACCACTGTTCTTTTCAGTGAAAGGATCTGTACTTTTTGTCGGATGATGTATCATCCGACAAAAACGTAGTTTTTTGTCGCATTTTTAAACCTGAGATCATTCTAATAAAATGTTGAGAATATGCAGACTTTTTCATTAATTTTAAAATTGCAGTCTAAAATAATTTTAGTCGCTAACTTCACCCCTACTTTCACAATAGTATGTTGGCTGCCTTTTTCTGAATTTGGTGAAAGCGAAAGAAAGAATCGGTACTTTTTGTTGGATGATGCTGTATCTGACACTAAACAAAACTAGCTCAGTGATTCTCCCAATGTAATGAAGCCCTGTGGCATGGTCAAGGGCTGAGCTTATTGCGTCTGCTTATCCTGATGAGCCAATTTTTGGTTGAAATTGCTGTTGTTAATTATGGGCACATAATTTACGTGCGACCTATAGGCACTGGCATGAAAAATCACTTCATAAGCAGAGTATACAGTAGTCAAGTATGCTCGCCTTGACGGCTACCACTTGACTCTTGCACTCAAGATGGTCGGCACATACCGTACTCCAATTTTAGTAATTAAATGTGTGTGATCATTTTGTATGTATCAAAAAAAACAGAATAGGAATAATCAAAATTTCCAAAAGCCCCCCTTCAGGGAGGTAGGAAACAAAGAAAAATAGTCTGATAAATGGCCTAGAAATAACAGAGTCTAATTTCTACTCGGTCTTCCAGCAAGTGTGAGTAGTTAAGTGGAATAAGGGTTGGAGTACTACATTGAGGGCTCAGGTTCGAATACTGCATTACGCGTGGGATTTTTTTTTATAAATAATTTTAAAGCCATACAAAAAACAAGATTAGTATAAGGTTCTGCGACAATGGCTGCATTTTATGAATTAATGGCATAATTTGAGTCTGTCTTCTGTTATGTTTGATTTGTTTAAACTTGTATTTTTTTTGTTGTTTTATACCTTGAACCATTTGCTCACACATTTAATTGTCATAAATATTGCAAAAAAATTGTAAAGCACGTAATGTAAAATTTAAAAAACTTGAAACCTTATTCTAATTGATTTTATACAAAAAAAAATTAATTTGAAGGAATTATTTCATTGACAATACTGGTATTAATATTAATGTAAAATTCTTAAAAAAAGTGCAACAAAAAGTTCAAATGCAGGATCCGAACCCAAGCTCCCAATGTAATACTCTGACCATTATTCCACTCCACCACTTACACTTGCTAGATGACCAAGCAGAAATTTGACTGTTATTTCTAGGCCATTTATCAAACTATTTTCCTTTGTTTCCTACCCCCCAAAAGAGGGACTCTTGGAAATTCTGATTATTCCCATTCTGTTTTTTTTGATACCCACAAAGTGATCACACACGTTTAATTACTAAAATTGGAGTATGGTATGTGCCGACCCCCTTCAGTTCCCTTTTCAAGATAAATGCAACGCATTTATTCTTATTATACTACACTCGGCTTTGCCTCTGACTATTTTTGAATTGCATAATATAAATTTCTATTTTACTGGAGAAAATTTTGAGCTCAACCTTGAACAGTGGATTTGGTGGAATTTTGATTTATTTCATCAAATTTTATTAGGGAGTGCATCAGGTGCATCATGTAGGAAAGCAACGGAATGTTCAAATTTACCAGCGGGATATGGGCCTGTATGGCCTAATGACGCTCTGGCTGAAGGATGTGAAAACAAATGGAGCATAAAGAATATTGATCTATTTATTAAAAGTAGTTTATTAGATAGGACAAGTGAATCGCAGATCACGCGATGTTGCGCTAGTGTTAACTGCCTGGTGGGCAAACGGATAAATTGAAAATGTCTATTTTGGCTGCAATGACAAAACTTCTAATTCATAACCTCTTTAATAACAACTTTGAATTTAAACGAAGAATACTGCACTAATAAAGTAAGACACCCTCATGCAATTCAAAATTATTGAGGAAACATGTTTAATTGCTGGTATTGCAAAGCGATACCAGCAATTAGAAACGTAATCATTTTAAGCCACAGGTTACACTGTTTAGCACAGTTAATTGCACAGGGTAGTACAACTCGTACTCGCAAATTTGTTACATAACGGATATCAAGACGTTGTATATTAAGTGCTGCATATGAATTAATTAAATATATCAAATTGTTTTTACAGTAAGAAGGAATATTTTAGTCAATTCCTTACGCTAAGACCACACTCACAGAGCCGATGGCGAGCGCCACTCTTTCGTTTGATCCCTCCTATGCCTTACCAAAAAATTAGTCGGTTCCAATGTGTCGAGTGATAAAAGTGAGACGAAAAAGTGGAGCCGATCACATTTTGGTTAGGGCCATAGTAAAATCCATAGGCTCCAAAGTGTCGAGCAACAAAGACGATACGACCAAGTGGAGCCGATCAATTTCTTTGCCTATACCATACCGGATGAAACGTGAGACGACGAAGTATCGGCTCTAGATTTTTTGGAGTTGAACCAAGTTCGACTTTACACGCACCAAATTGGAGCCGATAGTCTTTGAGGGGTCTACACCGGAATTTTTTATTCTTCTCATTCGAATTCTCATTCACCTTCTGATCAGCATCGATATATTTTTGGATCGATATATTGATTGTCAATGTTTACAAACATAGGGGTTTACCTTAACAGTCTAATAATATGTGGGCATAGTTTCTGCGTACACATTTTAAAATTGTAAAGTAAACAATTATTATAATTGCTTTTCAACATTTTTGATTTACCAACTCTTTCTACAAATTCAAAAATATGTACCAGCAATAATTTCAACTTTGGGCGCAAGTTGTTATGCCGCGTTTAAAGTCTCACCTTCTCGTCACTTTCACGTCACCTGCATCACTATTCTATCACTGCTGCCAATTTATAGTCGAAAGTGAGGACAGTGAAGTGAAGGAAGTGATTCACTCTCTTCACTTCACGGCGTGAATCACTTCGTGTTCTCAAGTTTATAGTCAAAGAGGAATCACTGCCATCACTTCACTCCCTTCACTTTTGTCGAGTTGAATTGGATTCAACTTTTGGAAGAGAGGACGGGAGTGATGAAATGTTGAAGTGGAAAACTGAGACATTTATTGGCGGGAAAGTAAATATTTAAAATTTTACTCAAATTAATAGGAGTAAAAAAGTGAAATTATAAATGGCTTGTTGCGCAAAGTGATTTAAGTTTTGATAGTGAAGTGATGAGGAAGTGATCGCAGTGACACTATAAATTTGAAAGCTGGGAAAGAGAAGACCGTGATTCACTTTCACTTTCACGTCACGCCGTGAATGGAGTTATCACAGTGATACTCTAAACGCGGCATTAGTACTTTGTCATCAACAGTATCTCGATAATCTGCAAATTTTACCAATGACATACTGACAATTATTATTGATGTATGCACACTGTTACAATTCTGCTAACTAATAGCACTATTTTCTCAAACAACTCGTAACTACAGTGGTTTTAGCTTAATGTCACCTCCGATGGAGCCAAAAAATCGGTTGACAGTAGGCGGAGTTGACGATAGCCGATAAGGTCAACTGACTGATAATTCAAAGATTAGGTGACATAAACCGAAGTTCCTGGTTTTAGAGGCGCATTTTATGATACGACACCTTTTTTGTTTTATTTGACAGTTTTTGAAGTTATTATCTGAATTTAGAATACTCTAAAAGCAAATTACTTCTTAAAGTAATCAGCAGGCTTTTTTTGCAATATGCCAGAGAAATGGCTTTGAGATATTATCTTCTCAGTAACTCCCAAACTATCGGTACTTGTTTGCAAAGTTCTTCACTTCCAATGTTGCTTATCATTAAAACTTTAAGTTTCTCAATCCTAACCATGTGCCCACGTTGGCATACTCGCGGTTGGAATAAACCCGCGACTGTGGGTGAGTTTAAAAAAAAAAACTTTCACGATCGAGGATCGTGAAAGTACAATACAACAAATAGGTTAATGAAACAGTTCCCCCAAGGTTCTCTGACCGCCCACACCATTTAAACAAACACGAGTTATATTCTGGAACTGAGAACCGAAAGTTTCCATTAAGTGTGGTTACGTGCCATACAATATTTTGAAATGGGATGACAATAGGCGGAGGTTGATAATAGGAGGTGTGACAATAGACAGAGTATTTAGTACATGAGAGCATAGAGTTTAGCCGGGGGAAAGCCATCAGGGTGACAATAAGCGAAGTGTGACATTAAGGGGTAGTGACATTAAACTAAAACCACTGTATAACCTTTCAGATTTTTTATAGAAATAAAGTTCACCCAAAATGAAGAAGACGAACATTTATAAATGTTCGTCTTCCTCATCTATTGATGAAACGACGTAGTGCAGTACGTCGTTTCCCCTGCCGGTCTGGGTGAATACGGACACTGGGTGAACTGAACTACATTCGAACGAACTATGGTACTTTACCAAGTCGTTTACATGGACAATAATATGTTTCTTCCTCTTTGTATCTAATAGCCTTATTTTATAATCTACAGCTTCAATCTGGTCTATAACTTCATAATGGCCAGTTTTCTGTGCTAGAAATGTATGAGTGAATTCCTTTTTCCTTACAGACATAATTCTATGCACCTTTTCGCCAACGAAAAAGTTAGTAGGAACACTCTTTTTATCGAACCTAACTTTCAATTTATCATGGGGCTTTCTCGAATTACGCTTAGCTAGGCACATATCTATTCCTATATCTTCTAAACACTTTCTTTTAATTGCCAAATCTTGCGAGTTTGATTACTTCTCTTAGTAATACCATTGCTCTGTGGTGAAAAGGTGCCGTAAAACGTAACTTATACCTTGATTTCTCGCTTGCATCTTTCACAAGCTTAGAGATAAAGTGGCGGCCTTGATAAACGACAAACTCTTTAGGCATTGAGTGTCTCAAAAAGAATCTTATCTGTTATAGCTTGGACAACACTTGCAGCCGTGGCTGCTGGATCTGCCTCAGTCTCCACATAGCGACTAAAATGGTCAACAAAAACCAAAGCATACTTATTATTACCGTTCTGAGAGGTTACACATGGACCTATAAAGCCAATTCCTACTCTCTCACAAGGTAAACTGGCTTTTCAAAGTCTTGCATAAGGCCTTCACTTCTTTTCTAAGTTTCGTCGGAAGAACTAATCTCAAAGACCTACCCACTGGTTCAAAATTAGATATGTACAAAATTCCATTTTGTACACTATAGTCCTCAATATTAGGGATATGTATTTGTCGACTTGAATCTTCGACAAAGGAACTTCTTTCGCCTTTATCTACATACCTCATGATTCTTTTCACAGATGGGTCTTTTAACTGTTTTCGTTTAGATCAATACCATCTAAAACTAATGCACTAGATGAATCCATTGATTCGAGGGGATCCACTGGAAATGGACTTAAGGGGTCTACGTCACTTGATATTTTGCCTGGATGATGTTGGATAGTCCTGCATCTGCAAAGCAAAAGAACACCTTGCTAGTCGACCGTGTGGGTTCTTTACAGAAAACAACTATTTCGACGAATGATAATCCGTATACACTGTATAGTGTATACCATATATATACGGTCTAAATTGTTGAACTGCGTAGACTACGGCTAAGCATTCGTGCTCACCAACGGTTTATATTTTCTCTACGTCAGTCATAGACCTACTAGCATAGGCTGTTACTGGCGGCTTGCAATCTTGTATCTTGCAATGTATCTCCAAGCCTATAACCACTACTGTCAGTGTATATCTGTTTTCGCATTATCCATGGGAAACGCCAACACAGGTCTAGTAATTAAAGCGAGTTTAGTTTATCAAAAAATTCTTGCTGTTTATATCCCCACAAAAAGGGATGACCCTTTCTCAATAACTGATTGAGAGGCATAGCAATTGTTTCAAAATCTTTTACAAATCGTCTGTAATATCCTAATATGTTCACAAAGGACCTACTGTGCATCAGAGTTGTAGGTCTAACAAACTTAGCAACAACAGTTAGTTTTCCTTGATCAGCTTCTACTCACTCACTAGATATTACATGACCCAAATATTCGATGTTTGAAGGCAGCAAATCGACAATTACTCGTCTTCCAAGTCAAATTAGCGTTTTCAGGCACTCGAGAGCTGATGTCAGATTAAATTGGTTTTCTTCAAAGGATTTCGCAAATACTATCAAGTCAAGTAGATATATCAGGACCGTAGTCCATTTCAGACTTGACAATATTACATCCATCAGATACTGAAAACTAGATGGCGGTTTACATAAAACCCTTAAATTGGTAAAGTCTATCCGGTGTAATGAACGTCGATTTCTTTTGATCATTCTCTTAATTAATGTTGTTAGGATATACTTTTCTTGGAAAAGTTAAAAATACAACTATAAACGTAATAAAAATAAAAACAATTCCTTTCTGAGATAAATCCTATTCATTAATATAATTATTTCTAACTGAACAAATAAAAATGTAACAAATACTAACAATAAATTATTGATTAACATAATTACTAACTAAATAATAATAGGATAAGCTAACTTTCGACAAAATACTATTTTGTCTCTGTTACAATACAAAAGTGGAAAAATTAATACCTATCCAAGAGTATACGACGGTTTTAATAGAAATCCGATTCCACTATTTCCTGGTGTGCAGATCCCAGTCTTTGCCCTAGCGTCAAAAAAATTATACAGATTGATACACCAAAACAAAAATGTTCCAATGTATAATTTAATATTAGTTAGCATTTTGAAATTTCAACCAAGTTTAGTAAAAGTTTTAAAACAAACGTGTAATAATAAAGTTTGCGTTTATAAATGTTTATTTAGATTCACAGATGGTAGCAGGAAGTGCGTCGTGTCGATGTCAATGTCATGGGTTTCCTTTCTTTGGTGATGGCTCCGCACGTGCTGCAGATCACGAATCTAGTAAAGGTGCCGATTTAAAAATTGACGCAGGTGGACGGAGCGGCCAAGCAGAAGAGGTTCCAATGGACAAGAGTGTTACCCCGGAAGATGCACCTCCAAATGCACCTACACATGCATCTACAAATGCAAAAGACAGTAAACCCGAAGATAGAGGCCTAGGCAATGTCTATTATAACTGGGATCGGGTTAAGCGACTTAATGGACTCGACACTATTTACAATGCACTAAATTACATCTTTACAGACAGTAGCATCACGCACCCTATTGACACTCTAAAACGAAAGTTGATTGAAAACTATCAGCTATCTAGCAGAGATGCCGCTAGAGCAGCTCGTGAGCTTCAGCTGAAATATAACAGAGAGCAGCTTAACGCCGTTGGCTAGAAGTTATATTGTTTTTGAAATTTAATTATTCAAAATAAGAATAAAGAAAATTATTGCGTTTGAATTTAAACCTATTGTATCTCTCCAAATGTAGTTTTGTTATGTCAAAAAAGAGGATTTATAAGTTTACTCAAACCTTACAGAATCTCAAAATTTAAAAAAGTGAGGTCGCAAGAGATGAATTCCGAATAGGAATGTGGTAGGCAAGGGAAGAAATTATTGGCCCATTCTTGTTCTGTGGATTTCTATACTATGATTTATGGAGCACTTAACTAATACGAGCTACTCGCTTATTAAATCTGAATAATTTTTGGACACATTCAATAAATCGGAAATAATTGTAGCTGAGCAGTTAGGGTGTAGCAATAACTCTTGAAATTCATATAACCTGAAATATTTTTAACCTGGCACACATGCATTCCATATGATGAAAATGTGAAATTGACGTATATTGGAGTAGCCTTATGTTCCTTTTGTCCTAGTCACCTGTGAGTCTGTGCATCAAGTCTCCATGATTTCACGATACATTTGTATTGATCTCAAGTGGAATACTAAACGAATGCATAGCAATTTTCGAGTTGCAAATAACTTAGTCTTTTTGCGCTACAACTATTTCATTCGTAGCGTAGAATAACAATAAACTAAAAGTACAGAAAAATATATCTCAGGGAAAAGCTACTCAGTTTAACATTATGAACAACTATTATTAGAGTTATTTCATCGCTTATAGGGGACCCGGTGTTTGACCTTGACCTGTGACATCGATGAGTCATCACAGAAAAAATAACCATAGGGAAATATTACTCAGCTTAGCATGCTGCACAACTTTTGTCCATTTCATTTTATCGGTCGTATAGGACTTGAAAAAAATTTTGTACTTGGAAAAAATTTTTCCAAAAAAAATTTGGAAAAAAATTGACAAAAACGTAGAAAAATTTACTGCTGCCCCTTTGGTCGGATCCAACCTTATGAACCAATTGGTGGCTGAAATATGCTGTGTAAGCTAGTTATCAGCATCGACAGTGAAAGTGAACCAGAAACAGACATTTTCACATCTGAAGAAGAAGTTTAATGTTTTAGTTGTGGTAAAAAATTCTGTCAACTTTACTGGTAAGTTTTGTGGTCGGTCCGTGAAAATTTACGCACACGCAACGTAAAGTTTAGTTGGTTCTATAATGATTTGTACCAGCGGTCAACTAAATCTATCAAGAGGTTGTAAACGATGAATCTTGTTGGAAGAAAAGCAAATAGAGAAAGGCTATTGGAAGGAAGTTTTGGAAGAGAACTGAAACGGATCAAAGTAAAAGGAGAAAATATAGAAAGGGATAAAATAGCATTATTTTAAGGCGTTATAAGTCTAATTTTTGGAACAAATTGACACATTTTCTAATTTCAAAGCCGTTCCAAATTTCAAGCCCAAATGGTCTGATAGGAGACATGATAATTAATTTGTATGCCCATTGAAAATTTAAACGAACAAACGGACGAGGCGGATATTAAATCACATAAACTATTCCACCTTTCCTGTAAACATTTGAAGAAAAGTTAAAAATAATTTTTCTTTGAGTCATCTGACAAATCGTGAACCCTGAATTCATTTCATAGCAAAGTTCTTTCAAATTTTAATAACCAAAACCAAAGGTAGATGTTGACGAAACACATGATAAACATTAACATGAGGTAAATTCGAAACGTATTTGAAATATCCTTAGGAAAACCCGTTATAATGCTAACGTAAATCTGGCATCCATACAAGAAAAGTATCATGCAGCCGATAAACAAACTGAGTATGTTCAATGTACTTTGTCCTTTCGTACTTTTATAAATTACAAACTTATTTTTATCACTTTCGAATGATATTCGAAGCACACCCAGAGCATTAGTACTTTTAAAAGTTCCGCAAGAGTGATGAAAATATTAGTAAACCACTGTTGTCCTGACATGTTTAGTTGAGAGATCTACTGTGAACGGTTTGGTGACTAGAATGATTATTTAGTTAACTGAAATTGGAATAAAATAAACCCTAAGAACGGTATACCCTCTAGAAGACAATTATAAAGATGATACTGAAATTTTTGCAGTCGTTAACCCATAAGTAGCAAAGGTGTCTGTTTGTGTACAACGGCACTGGAGGTATTTTTGCATAAATATGCCGTACGAATTGCAGCACTTGTTGTAAATGTTTATCTATAAATATAACCGAAACAAAAAAAAAGTTGTTTCCTACGTACAGACAGACACTACGATTATAATAACACTAATATTCAAAGTAGTCTATGGGTAATAATTAAAAAAGGAGGAACTAAAATATTAAGCTTACATGTGGGTTCATAGAAGTGCTTATAAATTTAATACCGTTTATTCTATTAAAGTATTTAAATTTTTCAGAATATAGGGAAAGGTAATCATTTTTGGTAATGATTTTACCAAATTTGGTAAATTTGGACTTGAGAAGACCTAACTTTGCTGTTAACTCATTATTGTTTAATTCCCCAGATATCATGAATTTAAAATTAAATTATGATATAACTCAATATGGATAATTATAATATACTGACAAAATATAAATCATATATATTTGGAAGTAGGAGTTAAGGGGGGAAAAGAATGCAATTGGGAAGAAGACAAAATGGGATTAGATTTAAAATAAGGATATTTAAAAATAAATAAAACAATAAAATGTCACTTTTCTGTTACGTTTTAATTACGTGACCTAATCACTCTCAAACATCATAATCAGTTAAAGGCGTGAGAAATAGTTAACTCATCGGCTGAACCTTCGGCTGAATCCTTATCGGTCAATGGCCGGAGACCGATGGAGGTCCTTCGCCCACAATATTATCATCTTTCGAATTGTAGGCGTAGTGGAAATATACAAATTTTAATAGAGCCAGTCCGCCAACAGATAAATGGAATATTACAAGGTTCAACTGGAGCTTGTCAAATTTCAATATTTGGAACAAGCTATTCAATATTTCCAAAACCATCTTTACCGTGTTTTAAATATTATCCAACTAAAACGGTGGCAAAATCAAACAAAAGACGGATATTTGAATGTAGATGCGCATGGTCATCCCAGTCAGGATCTGACAACTAGTCATTCCATTAGCGACATCTTTGCCTTTATCATTAAGTTTTCATGTGTCACCATACGAGTCTAGAGAAAAAAACCGTAACTGCAGAGTTAGGAATTTAGTAATAATAAATCAACCGAAAGTTTAGAAAATAGTACTGTCTCGATGTACAAAACAATTAAATCGACAAAATTTTTATAATATCAATTCTGGTTTTTAATTTTATTTAAGGAATTTTAAGGTAACTCTAAAACAAATCTTACAATGAATTAATTTTGGTCGATTTAAACTATATTATGTGGATGTTGAAAACTGAGTCTTTAAAATATTTTGAAAAAATACTGAATGAGTTTAGCTAGATGCTGAATAATTTTCATCCCCGTTGACAAATTAAGCGGACGGACAGACGGTCCGACGGATAGAGGATGACATAAATGTTTCTAGATTTTCTATTTCTTGGAAATATTCGATGAAACGAGGATGGGAACTTATTCTTCACAACAAAAAATAATCTTACTTTGACTCATTTCACAGAGCGTGCTTCCGGAATTGAGTCCATAGCAAAGTTCGGTTTCAAATTCTAATATCCGAAACCAAAGGTAGACATTGAGAAAGACATGATAAAGATTACTATGAGGTAGATTCGAATTGAATTTTAAATATTCTTAGAAAAATCTGCAATCATGGCAACGTAAATTTCGCATCCATACATGTAAAGTGTTATTCAGCATATGGATAAACTGACATTATGAATTTAGTATGGATAATTATGAAATATGGACATTATGGATTTTCGTCCTTTGACAAATTACAAACTTATTTTTACCACTTTCGAATGATAGTTGAAGCACACCCGGAGCGCTTGATATTTTAAAAATTTCTTCAAGAGTACATTACTAAACCAATGTTGTTCAGACATTTTTAGTTGAGAGATCTACTGTGAGTGGTTTTGGTGAGTATAATGATTATCTAGTTAAATGAAATTCAAATCAAATAAACCATAGTAACGATAGAACCACCAGAAAACAGTAGGGGTCTACCAATAGCGTGCGTGGATTTGCGTGAGATTGTGTAAGGGTCCTTTTTTACACAATCTCACTCAAGTGGGATGGGCTTAGTGACTCTGACCAATGAGAGAGAATACAATTTCGTAAAATCTCTCTCGGTTTTTACACAAACACACAATTTCACGTAAAAGAGGAACCTTACATAATCTCACGCAAATCCACGCACGCTATTGGTAGACCCCTAGTGATAAAGGAGATACTGAAATGTTTGCAGTGGTTAAGCCATAAGTAGCTGAGGTGTATGTTTGTCTACAGACAGACAGACACTACGATTATAATACCTTAATCTGTATTATTACAATAGGCTATTCACATAATCATTAGATATAAAAGGAAGATCTAATTTCTGTCAAAAGGCTGTATACTTGTGCATATCCAAAAGCAATTTTCATTGCCACAACTGAACAAGAACCTCGTATAATTTTAACCACTATTAGACTCAATTTGAAAGATCACTTTTGGGAGACTTTTTGGTTGGCAAGTAAACAACATAAAATATTGCTCTCCATTTTTCTATTTTTTAAGTGAGTTTAAAGTGTCTCTCATCTTTGTGGATTGTCTATTCTACCGAAGATAACCTTTGTCCAAACGGATTTGGTCGAAAATCTGAATTTTTAAATCACAATTCTTCAATTTTTGGGTCTGAATTTTATGATTGACTAAGAGGAAATGAAGAACTAAAAGGAAATTTAAAAAAACTTTGGTCGCAAGTTTTTCAACATCAACAAAACTTTCTCCTTGACAACTATAATTCTTCTGCTTTAACAAGCTAAGTCCTTAATTACTTTCAGTATATGAGTCGACCCGAATTACTACAAATATATTCTTGTGATCGAAAATACTAGAAGATACTATCTTTCTTCTCGCTTATATCTAGGACACTGGACTAACTTTCATTTCATAATCTTCAATACTTCAGGAGCTGTACTTGATCAACATCATTAACTTCTAACATATTGTTCGAGATCAAACACTTTACAAAAATATCAACAACCTAAAACCTGATTCATCACCCTGACAACTTTAGAAAAGACTAAAAGCTAAGTCAAATAAATTATTATTAGTATATGTTGGGTCAACTTCATCTCTCCTATCCTGAAATATTTGAGATACTATCACCTATATACTATTTATCTAGGACACCTTTTTCACAAATCCATCCAAATGGCAACATCTACCTTTAGATCACCCGTACCATCCAGTCATTCATTTAGTTATAGGACATCAAAAAGAATCCTCTCTAAAAAAAACAAAAAAAAGGCAGCCAATCTCGGTGAAAAACTAAAAATCGGTACAGAAGACAACAATAATTCTTCCGCCTTCAAATTAACTACTCAAGTTCAACAAACCCTAACAGAACATGAAGACAATCCTAGCGCATCGGATCCATCTGAAGTAATCCGAGTTTCCACACATGACCCAACAATATCTAAACCATCTCTTCGTGAACAAGGTATGATGATTTGGCTGAATTCCATCCTTGAAGCAGACTCTGAACAATTTATTTCTAAGAAAATACTATGGAATCGTTTTGAAGCCTTCCGAAAATCAATGAATTTCAGAGAAATCACCAAAGTAACATTATTCAACTGGATCAAGATCTGTTTCCCTTTGGTACAATCAAAGCGAGGTCCAAGCGGTGCAAACGGTCCCCAATTCTCAGGCATTAAATGGATAGAACAAGAGGGACCACTTCAAGACCTTGGATCTAAATTGACTTCTCTAAGAAAAAGTACTCCAACACTTCACAGGATACCCAGAGGAGCACGCACATCTTTCAGATCATCTCTTACTAAAACCATTAACAAAGTCATCAACATCAACACCACCGAATCATGGACAGAATTACTTCTTTTTCAATTCGCAACCTTACAAGTTCCAAACCACGAAAATAAAGTAACCAATCTTACTACATGGGTCAAACACAACATCGAAAATTGGAACCTCACTAATACAGAAGCAGTGCCTCATATTATGAAAGAATTTGATTTTTCACCATCTAAAATATAGAAAAAAATTGAGTCTAAACTAGGAGATGGAGACATCACTGGAGCCATTCGCCTAATCACTTCCGACGACACCATTACCCCTGATACACAAGAGACTCTCTCAGCTTTAACATACAAACACCCGCCTCATCCCACTCCAACAAATTTTCCAGACGACAGTGAATTACAAGAATTCATCTGGTCTTTTGAAGATACTGAAATCCTGAAAGCTATCTCTTTTTTCAAACCAGGATCTGCTGCCGGTTTAGATGGCTCCGACCACAAATCCTCAAGGATCTCATCTCTCACCCAGCCCCAGACTTAACCGATTTCCTCGAATCAATCAAACAACTAATAATCTTAATGTTCACAGAGAAAATACCTGACAGTATCCTCCCAATTCTATTCGGAGGATCTCTAACAGCCCTCTCAAAGAAGACAGGAGGTATTCGTCCCATCGTTATAGGAAATACATGGAGGAGACTGGCAGCTAAAATCATCACCAAACGCATTTCTGAACTCTTATCCCACTATTTCCTCCCCAATCAACTCGGAGTAGGCGTATGAGGAGGAGCAGAAGCAGGCGCCCACGCTGCCAGAACTTACTTCTCCAACAACCATGAAACAACAAAAATATTCGTAAAAATAGACTTCAAAAACGCTTTCAACGAAATCAGACGAGATGTTCTTTTGGAGAAGGTGAAGTGCAGACTTCCAGAATATTATAACTTCATACACCAATGCTATCGACTCCCCAGCTAAATATTTTTCAACGGAACCTCATTACTCTCTGCCCGAGGAGTACAGCAAGGAGATCCATTAGGACCAGCATTGTTCTGCCTTATCGTTCAACCAATCGTCGAGCAAATATCATCCAAATTCAATGTTTGGTACCTGGACGATTGCACCATAGCTGATACACCATCAAAAGTCTTCAAAGATTTGGAGAAAATCTTCCACATGGTAGACAATTTAGGCCTTTCTCCTAATTTCTCAAAATAAGAAGCTGCAATTCTAGGTCCCCTGAAAGCTGTTGAATTGAATGTAATCATGACTAACTTCAAAAAAATCATACCAGGCATTCAAATGATCGATACAACCAAAGCTTCATTACTTGGTTCACCGATCTGTAACGAAGCGATTCACGATTGCCTTCAACAAAAAACCAACATTCTAAAGACTTTCGGAGAACGTCTTATGAACATTTCTAGACATTCTGCCTTTTTTCTCCTTCAAAAGTCCTTAGCCATTCCTCGTCTCAACTTTTTCCTTCGAAGCTGTCCAACCTGGAAAGAAGAAGAAAGTCTATTCTTATACGACGAAACACTAAAGTCTATTCTTGAAAACATCCTGAACTTCAACTTAACAGATTCAGCATGGGCACAATCTTTACTCCCCGTAAGGCAAGGAGGTTTCGGGATCAAACACGCAAATGATATGGCGATTCCGTGTTTCCTAGCGTCATTCAATAGTGTAGATACCTTTGTATCTGCCTTGCTCCCGAATTACATTGAGATTGACCCCGCTGTGAAAAAAGCCGAAGATATCTGGATCTTAAAGAACAACGAGAAGTTACCAGAAACACCATTTCGTAAATACCAGAAGGCATGGGAGGACCCTCAGTCAAGAAAAACATTTCAGTCAATTTTATCCAATTGCACTTCCGATGAAGATCTCGCAAGAATCCTCGCCGTAACAAATTAAGAATCAAGAGGATGGTTAGAAGCACTTCCTTCCCCACAACTAGGAACCCTTCTCACAGACGAAGCTTTCAGAGTCTCTTGCGCGATACACCTAGGTACCCTAATTTGTTCCTCTCATTTTTGTTTATGTGGTTTAGAAGTAGATGAAACCGGACGTCATGGTCTCTCATGCAAGAAAGCGTTAGGAAGATTCTCAAGACACGATGTAATAAATGAAATCATCCTTAGGTTTCTCCGCTCAGCAGGAATACCAAGAATTAGAGAACCTCCAGGACTTTCAAGACAAGACGGAAAGCATCCAGATGGTATGACACTCGTCCCATGGTCAAGAGGAAAATCATTGGTATGGGACTTCACTTGCGCAGACACTTTTGCTCAATCATATCTATCATCCGCTAAACACAATTCTAGAGCTGCCGCCATCTTTGCTGAAACGAGGAAGATAAGAAAATACAGTTTTCTAAGTGATCATAAATACCTGCTCGTTCCTGTTGCTATCGAGTCATGCGGAGTTTGGGGCCCAAAAGGATTAAGTCTTATAAAAAAAATAGGCAACCTCTTACATACAGTTACTGGAGAACCACGTTCAACTTCATTTCTAATCCAACGAATTAGTCTGGCTTTACAACGGGGAAACGTCTCTTCCATTCTTGGCACGCTCCTCAAAGGGAACAGCTAGAAGAAATTTTTTATCTCTAAATTATTAAAAAGAAAATTTGAAATAAAATTATAATATTTGTTGCCATCCAATTCTAAATATTCCTACGACTATTCACCAAGGCTAATGGAGGATGAAGGTAGGGGTTTCTTTTGACCTTATTTGTTAGGTTCAACTAAATTAAATAGTCGTACTATGTAACCGATGCAATCCCGTCAGACATCGGACCGTAGTAATTAATACGGTTCAGCAATATTTTTCAATTTACCATCCATATTACCAACTATGGCCACTGTGCCGAATTAAAAACCTAAAAGAAGTTTAATTTGACATAGGTTGGTAAAAGAACCAAACAAGATAAAAATTATATGAATGAACAAAAATAAAAATCCAAAAAATCATCAATCATCAATCATCATTGTTGGATTTAAATCAGGATTTAATTCGAATTGGAACTAGAGTATTACATGACTCACATTATAGCCTGAGTCAGAGTCATTGACTCACTGAGTCGATTCTCTGACTCTTTGGGTTTAGTGAGTCAGAGTCAGAGTCAGAGTCAGAGTCAGAGTCAGAGTCAAAGTTTAAATTTTTTGGGAGTCGACTCACGCTTTTAGGTTTTTACCTTGTGAGTCAATGACTCATGAGTCAAAGAGTCGACTCTTGAGTCGACTCTAGTCAAATGACAATTTTTTTAATTAATTAAAACAAATTGCTTACTCGTCTAATTATTGCTTTGATGTTAACTATATATTAATTCAGTTAACTTACGTGCAATAACTACACAGGTATTGCGGTTTATTATTAACCTCGACAACTGTAAAATGTTGTACTACACCTTTAAGATTCACTGGATTAGTTGAATAAGATCCGCATTCTGTTGCTGCATCAGGAAGTTTGTCAAGTACAATTATTTCCTGGATATCCATTCTTTCATTTCGTAAGAATTGGAAAAATCACAAAGTCGATGTAAATAAAAAGTGAAAACTTGTAGTAAGAAAATCACCAACGACAAATTGATGAATTAATACGTGTTATATTAATGTCTGATGCAATTTCATGGGGCGGAGTGGAACGTTCTAGACATGGGTTATAAAGAGTTGACTCTTTTTCTGAAGAGTCGACTCAGAGTAAGACTTCAATACTAAAGAGTCAAGAGTCAACGACTCTCCGAGTCGACTCCCTGACACTTTGGTTTTAGTTAGTCAGAGTCAGACTCAGACTCAGACTCAAAAATATTGTTACGAAAAAACAACGGATGAACATCTGGAACATGAAAATCATCCACTTGAGTTCGAAATTTCTCTTCACGATCAATGTGTAAAACACCATGATCCTTCTGAGGAAGCATTTGGGAGAGGCGAAACGAACTTTATTTCCGTAGTAACTGCAGCTCTGTCAGAATGCCCCTGCAGTGTATCTAAAGATAAAGTTCTCTGTCTTGGTTTTAACATTTTATTACAAATATGCTTATCTATTGCATTTGCTAAATAGACTTCAAAATATTTGTGATACGCTCACTCACAAATATTGAGCAACGACTTAAACGAATGGAAAAGAAGCAGGAGTAGGGTTGTTGTGCAGCATATGCAGACGAAGACCTTGACTATGGAGTAGACAATTCGCTCACCGAGAAGTTTCCACCGGTTGATTGCTGGCCATTTACTTCTGAAGATGAACTGGTACAGTTCGATACAAAACTTCATGATAGTAAAGTATTATTTCTTAAAATGGTGAGTCAGTGTCTCATAGTTCCATATTTCGTTTTACTGACGAATATATATATTTCTATTTGGTATTCCTTGCATGACAGGTGAAAATGTTGCTGCGTTTTGGTGGTGACACTTACAAGGATATGATCTCCCGGATGTTGGATAAAATAATCACAACAGAATTGGCCTGCTTCTTTAGCTCAAAAGGACAGAAAAAAAAGTTGAGCTTCACCTCATTAAGGATGAACAAAGCTATAACAGGTAATATATTTATGCTGCTTTGCTTTGAACCTTCATTGCATGCTTATCGTTGTAACTTGTGTACATCAAAAAGTTTTTCCTGCTATTGTCGACGCAAAAGTTCAATCTCACGTTACGCAACGACTGAAGCAGGCACCACTCCGTGTGAAGCGCAAAATGTAATTACTTTTTACTCTCTCCTCCACCTTTTGCTTGTGAAACCTAAATCGTCTTTTTACAGGGACAAGTTGATATCGAAAGGAGAGGACAATGACACATTTGTAATTAGCTAAGCAAATGGAATTACCTTCTGAATCGTCACATTTATTATCTAGTTACTAATTAATTAAATTATTTGCGACAACTGGCAAAAATAAAACATTGACTCCTATTGAAACGGATTAGTCAACGTTTTTGGACGTCCCAGCGGAGTCTCAGCCACGGTCTGAATGGGAAGGCTGAAACGTCTCTTTAGCGGTTCTGAACAGTACAAAGCGCAGCCAATAGGATATTATAGAACTGTTCAAATTACCTTCTGAAGCCCTTTTTGAAATTATGAAAATTTAACATGGTCCGATTTTTAACGTGATTTTACAATACAAAAAGGCTATCACAAACAAATATTTCGGTCCATCGGGTTTCGCCTTAGTCGAGATTTACTCAAATTGTTCGTGCTAGCCGTGGTTCGGCTTAGGCATGAACAGGACAAACATCAGGGAATAATTTGATTGTCTTATCTTATATATACCATGGTGGAAGGTTAGCAGGTGTACAAAGTTGGAGAGGACCCGGATTATTTTGGAAGCTTTGCGGGAAAGGCGGGCGAGTGCGGCTGACAAAGTATCTGGGACTCTTCATTCCGCAGCCTCCCGTGGGTTCTCACAGCCCTCTCCAGGGTTCCTACAGTCCTTCCGTGGGTCCCTACATTCCTCCCGTGGGTTCCCACAGCAATTCAGTGGATTCCCATAGCCCTCTCTTGCGCTCCCACAGCTCTGCTGTGGGTTCCCGCGACCCTCCCAAGTTTTCAGCAGCCCTCCCATGGGTTCCAGCAGCCTTCCTGAGTTATCGCGCAGCCCTTCCTAATCTTTTCACAGCGTGGATTGTTGACTTGACAATTCTGCTAGCGTGATTATCAAAATTGATAATCGCGCAGAATTTGAGAGAACAATAAATGGTGATACTACCAATATACTATCGCTCAGGAGGGCATGGTACCTTAAATGGTAGTATATGTCTAGTTAACTTGTATAATGGGTGTTTCTTTGTACAATGCAGAACATATTTGTGGCTTGTTTTGTGTTTATTACGGTTACTTGGGCTCCTGTTTTTATGCAAGTTGTATGTTATGTCATCAAGTTTCCATGGAATAATGAGTTGACTATGGGTGTCGAGTGTAGTTCTGAGAAGTGGTACATTTTGTCTAGTTTTTTGGGGTTGGTGAAATTGGTCTATACGTGTTTTATCTTGTCCTAGAGAGATATCTTTTTCCAATCGTAATATTTTTGAGTTATTAGTGTGAATCATACTTTCAAATTTTTTCAGTCTAAGTTTATGTGTTTGAATTGTATCTTTCGTTTTGTCGTATCGGCTGTTAGGATTATGATTGGTTGGCTGGGTTGACTCTATACCCGCCCTGGGGCGTTTCTCTAATATGTTGAATATTGATAGTCATAGTGTGGTGAAGGAGTTAGGTAGTATGTATTCCAGTTGGTTTGACCTCTTCCTCTGGGATACTGACCTCTGTATCCTCCTCGTCAGTGTTCGCTTTGATAGCAAATGGCAATTGGGTGCACAGTAATGTTCCATCCGTAGCAGCGTGGTTTGTTTTGAAAGTCACGACTTCTGAAATTTTGTTGAAAAACACTGAATCGTCTGTCTCATAGGTGTTTGAAACATGCTTATATGGATGGTCAAGATCTTTTATTTTACTCTCGTGTTCGCCGACGAATCGAAACAAAGCTCCGATGTGTTTGGGATGCCACGGTATTATACGAATCGTCGAATGGTGGGTAGAATTTGCTTAACAATTTCCTCACATTGTACAGTTTCTTTGCATTGATCCCAATTGTCACCGAATAATGCTTGTAACAAAAGCTAAAGAATTTTCGGATANTAGCAGCGTGGTTTGTTTTGAAAGTCACGACTTCTGAAATTTTGTTGAAAAACACTGAATCGTCTGTCTCATAGCTGTTTGAAACATGCTTATATGGATGGTCAAGATCTTTTATTTTACTCTCGTGTTCGCCGACAAATCGAAACAAAGCTCCGATGTGTTTGGGATGCCACGGTATTATACGAATCGTCGAATGGTGGGTAGAATTTGCTTAACAATTTCCTCACATAGTACAGTTTCTTTGCATTGATCCCAATTGTCACCGAATAATGCTTGTAACAAAAGCTAAAGAATTTTCGGATANAGTACAGTTTCTTTGCATTGATCCCAATTGTCACCGAATAATGCTTGTAACAAAAGCTAAAGAATTTTCGGATATTTTTTGTACTTGTTGGATATGTCCACCATTTCAAGACCTGTTTCCTCTTCATCCTTTGGACAATTGGTGAGAAAACTTTTTTTCAAAATGTCCCAGGTTGTGTTGTCTTCTATTTTTGTGTGATGGATGGAGAACCACTGTTCCGCTCCGGAATTTTCAATAGCTGAGGCCAATTGCTTTTTTTCTATTCCTTAGCGAGTCCTAAGCTAGTAGCTCAAGTTTCAAATTTAATGAGAAAATTTTCTAGTGATTTATCACTAATCTTCTGCCGAAATGTCGGTCGTTGTCGGTGTCGATTTCAGATTCGGAATTCAAACCTAGATTTTGTGGTTGGGTAGAAAGAATATGACTAGAAACGAAAGTACCTTGGTTGAGATCCAATTGTGGTTGTTAGTGGATGGCAAATTCAGAAATGATTGGAGCCGTAATTTAAATTAATGGATTGTCTTGGGCTGTCGATTCGCTAAGTGGTTCAGGATCACTATGAACTGGTAGGGGTTTAACCTTAGGTTTTTTAGGTAGTGGTTTACGTATAATTTCAATTTCGGTGAACTTGGTAAAATTCCTCGAGTATTCTTTGATTGTCGAGAAGAATTTGATGAATTCAATAAATTCGATTAAATAAAACTTGTCCGTTCTCGTCCACTTTGCATAGAATTGTCGATATAGTGTTCAGTGTTGTAAAAGTTTGAAATTGTCAGCTTTACGTTGAGATTGAGCTACAAATTTGTATTAGGCAGGTTTTAAGGTTGATGCTAACAGGGAGCGTTCGGAAAGTGTACTTGATTCCATTGTCACTGTGATGTTCGTGGTGGAACTGAAAAAGTAATTCAACAGTGAGAAATTGTGACGAGATTACTAGCAAGCTATCTCCACCATTCTTAGATTCCTAACTTCTTAATTTCCCAACTCCTTCCTTTATTCTCTCTACTCGCCTGCTATTCTCCAAGTTCCCAGAGCTGTTGCTCTCGCACCTAGATTTATAGCAGGTGAGGAGTTTGAAGTGGGATGGTGCCATGGGCTATGATTTCACTTCTTACATTAGAAAATAATAATGAAGTAAGTGTAAAACATGAGTGGCAAAATCCTATATCTGATAAGTAACATTATACTACCAGGNAAAATAATAATGAAGTAAGTGTAAAACATGAGTGGCAAAATCCTATATCTGATAAGTAACATTATACTACCAGGTGTTCTAACAAATGGGAAACTGACTTTCTTCGACTTCCGCTTAAAATAGTTAAGGGGAGTCTATACAGNACCAGGTGTTCTAACAAATGGGAAACTGACTTTCTTCGACTTCCGCTTAAAATAGTTAAGGGGAGTCTATACAGCATGTTTACAAAAAACGGATACTAATGAAAGTAGTTCTCTTAAGTCAAGTTGAGACATTTGATAAACAGCGGTAAAAACAAAAAGTGGATGGAGTGAAGTTAGATGAGGAATTATTCAACAAAAAATGACTCACCCAGACACAAATGCAAATTAATTAACTATAACTAATTATTCAAAGTAGTAAATATCCAACCCAACGGTGCTTCAATCCAGGCAACTACTGTCAAAGGTCAGATACAATTATTGTCCTTGATAAGCTAATGTCTGTGATAAGATCGGAAAATCTGATATATTTTGTTAATCTAAAGGTCCACAAGGCACCTCCCGCGAACCCATTTCATAAATGGGCACTATTTCTAATCCTCACTTTGTTTATGCTATTTTTAAAAATGCTTTGATAGACCATAAATAATCAGATTATGGACTGAATGAGTCAATGACTCTATCCTCCGGCAAAATTGAGTCATGTGATAGACTCATCTTGCAGAGATAATTGCCAGTGAGGAATTGTCATTGAAACCTGGGACTAGAAATAAATTCAGGTTCGACATTTTCCAGACACTTGAAATTTTAACACACCCCACTGCCAAAGAGGATTTGTGGAGNGGGGGGGGGGGGGAGCTAGTGTTGATATTACAAAAAGGGTTTCGAACACCCTTGTCAACTTTTTCGTTTATCGACCGACGTCGACTAAATTTTATATGAGTGTATGTAATCACATACTCCACGTGCCATATTTTTAGTTTTAAAAATATGTTTTTTGAAATTTTATTAAATTTTGAAAAAGATAATTGCTGAAAAATAAAGATTTAGATCACGTTGGGTATTGATCTACTCCTACTACTTTTGGGAGCAGCACTGAATGCATGAAATCATGTTTAGAGCAAAACCCAGCATGATCTATATAATTATTTTTCAGAAATAATCTTCTTCAAAATTTAATAAAAATTCAAAGAATATATTTTTGAAAAACTAAAAATATGGCACATGGGAAATGCGATTAAGTGCACTGATACAAAACTTAATCGACGTCGGTCGAAAAACAAAAAGTTGACAAATCCTTTTTTTTCAATTTCAACGCCCCTTGCCCCCTTTCCCCCATCATTCTGGAAATTTTTAAATTATATTTTCTGACTCCACACATCCTCTTTGGCAATGGGATGTGTTAAAATTCCAAGTATTTGGAAAATTTCGAACCAGAATTTATTTTTATTCCCAGATTTCAAGCACAATTCCTCACTGGCAATTATCGTTCCAAACTTTGCAGTCTATCACATGACTCAATTTTGTTGGAGGATATTTATTGACTCATTGAGTCCATAATCTTACTCTATTTTTGGTCTACCTAAGAATTAAAAAAAATTAGGAAAAACAAAGTGGGAATTAGAAATAGTGCACATTTATAAAATGGGTTCGCGGGCGGTGCCTTGTGGCGCAAGTGGACCTTTGGATTAGCAAAATATATCAGATCTTCCGATCATATTTCAGATACTGGTTGGACAGATTCAACATACTTCTTTTTGAGAACTAGTTATTTTTTACCCACTAACTGCGTACCTCTTACTTCATATGAATACACAGTGATGGGCAAAATTCCCGAAGTGAATTTCGATATCAGTATACGCATTTTTTATTACATTTCTCCATGCGTCCCAGTTTGGCCTGAGTCAGTCACTACCTCTGGGAGTTATGACAGATTTTATAAACTTTGGAGTTGACTTTGTGTAAAAGTTATGACTCAGACTCTGGAGTTGCACAAAACAAGATAGGCAAAATAAGTGCTGAGGTACGCATTTGGTGGGTAAAAAATAACTAGTTCTCAAAAAGAACTATGTTGAATCTGTCCAACCAGTATTAGCTTACCAGGGACAATATTTGTGAAGCTTTTGAAGTAATTGATATTGACTAGTGCCAAAAGGTTTGTCATTCCGTTGGACGCCGCCATGCATAAATGCTAACGGCACACAGTGTCAGTCAAAAGAAAATTGATCAGTCAACAGACAAGAATTATTAATAATATTATTATTATTATTGCCGAATTTTTTATTATTGAATGTAGTTTGTTAGATGTTCCGTCATAATTAATTGCTTTCTTGGCAACACCTACTACCCTGAGTTACGAAACGCTAACATTATTTGGAAATTACTATGAAATTATAAAATTTACTTCTAGAGACAAACTCTTCACAATAATTTCAAAAAATAGTGTATGCCAACTTACACAACTTGTGTGTCTGCTGCTCTATACCATTTTTGGTGAAAGGCAGAGAAAATCAGTATCCGTTTTTTGTAAACATGCTGTACAATACGAGGGTAGCTTTCTTATACCAAAGTGAATGGAAACTTAAGGCTCTTCTCCAAGCGAATTTCAGTTACATATTCTAAAACTATCTCAACTAACTCCATTCACTCTCAATAAAATTTGAAAAACAAACTAATAGCCATAATGCGACACACGCGCTCTGGCGTTGGATATTTCCTTCCGCTCCTAGACTCAAATTGAGTCACCCCACTCAATTTGCGAGAAAGTTACTTTCTCAAGTTTCTGCTTTACTGGAACAATCTGTACAAGTGCACAAAATTTTACAAAAAGTGTTTAATACGAATAACAATCAATTCTTGCTATTTTTACATAATACTCTTCAGTCCAAAAATCAATACACACGGGAAGAGGATACAGATTAAAATTGGCGCAGGAAATGAAGTTTCAATCGGTACATTATTTATGTACTGACTATTGTGGAAGACCATGTTGCAATGGCATTCAAAAATCATTACCTCGTAATAATAAAATGGGTCCAATTTTCGAATTGAAATTAATAATTTTTGAAACGACGAGGTTTCCGTCCCTTTACAAAACTTGAAAAATTTGAATAAGGTACAGTTCACTTGCTTTTTGAAACAAACAATTTAATTAACTGCACAGTGGAGTATTACTCAGTTTCTAAAAAAATAAACTTGTTTAATTCTTTTATTTAGCTTTACATAATCTCTGGTTAGAGTAAGTGATAACTTTTTGTTTAGAATTGAGTGATTCCGTAAAATCGGAATAAGACTCGAAAATTAAAATACTTTCTTCATAACTCAAAAGAGTATGCTAGGGTTAGTAGAATATTGTAATTATATCATCATGTATGTCTGTCCGTCTGGCATTACTTCCAAAAATATAATGGTTCGGTCGTTTCTACAAATAATTATGTATCACCGATCTGGACATGTTCGTATCATGTAATCGGTTTCTACAGTCTATTGCCAATATGATAGTATAACCCAATAAGACCTGACTGAGGTTCAACTTCCAATCAGATTGGTTGCGTAAACTACTTCAATACGAGGATAATATTGGCATACAAGATGAATTTTGGCTGTAGAATATAATCCCCTTCGCATTTCAAATGACTAAAGAGCAATTCAATTCCAAATGTCACTGCATAGCTCTCCTTCAGCTTGTATACGTATTCCAAGGAAAATATAACTAAAATACACTGCATTTCATCCAAAATGGCTAATGTAAGCAAATGGAATAAGAATGTAAATTTTCTAAGACGGATATGGTGGATGGTGGGAATAGGGTTTAGGAAATAGTTAGGGGAATGGTCTAGGGCAAAGTATGGTCAAAGGTCAAATTATCACGAGACGTAGATGGATAAAATGGAATCCGAATTAACTGTCTTGGGAGAGATATTCCCGAGACGAAGGCTGAGGGAGACAGTTCTGCGCCCTCCTCGAAATCACAGGTTTTCAGTAGTACGACGAAGCGAGATTTTGTAAGACATGGGAACCAGACTTCCAGACGGCCTCTGTCGTCTGAACAGTGGAAGAGAGGGACACATGGGAAAGTGGAAATAGGTCACTATTCTATCTAACAATTTGCTAAGAGGAAATTCGGAATTAGTTAATTTATCTTAAGTGTACCTACACGAACAAGGTTCATGAGAGGTTTTTCGAAAAAATTGCCGTTGCTAATGAAATTTAATTCAAAATAATTTTTCAGAATTTTTTTCATCAACAACATTTCTATTTATCCATCTGTCCATTCCATCTATCTACCAATCTGTCCATCTTTTTACTCAACTATGTTTTTGTGTTCGCGGTTGCTACGGGTTTATATCAATTTTTATTATCTATTTTATTCAATTACTTCTTTTCCAATACCCTTAACGTAACTATTATCTCTTTATGAAGTTAAAATACTTTACTTGGTAAAATTGTAAGTTGATTAAAAAATTTTTTTGGGTTGAATTTTATTAAATTCATACAAATCATCCTGTGCAAAGGATAGGGAATAAGATTCACAGGCATTTCTTCACAAAAAATTTAGCCGAAATTAAGCCCTACATCTCCATTTTGCTGACTTTAGGACACTGGGACTAGGTAATGCTGCTGCACTGCGTCGACCGGCCTCGACTTCAATAAAGATGAATACTAGTTAATTCTATGCACCAAATGTTGAAAGTTTAATAAGTAGGATTTATTGATTTTTACAAGGTGAAGCAAGATTCAATTTATTTTATTTAAACTTTAAATAATATCGCAGTACTTAAGGCAGTTAACGTATCGAAGTGGAATGATAACTATTTGTGTTTCAACATTGCACAAAATAATATACGGATCTGAAGACGTAGTTTGTCGCGCTGGCGCTTAGATTCACAGAACTTAGCGAACTCTTTTTCCTTTGAAACATCTCGTGAAATTCTTCAAGTTTCCAAAAAGAGCATTCTTCAACTTCTCTTCTTTCAGAGAACACTCAAGAGGACTCCTATAATACTTTCTGTTTCCACTGTCACTCTTCAAAATTAAGTGAATTACTGTTCACAACTTAAACATTTTATGACATTACGTAATTTCACTGTTCTGAAGTGTTGTTAGGTTTAATCAAATACACTATATTCAAAACATTAAATCTGAAAATCACTGCTGCGGTAACCTCCAGTAAATTCGATAGTTGCAAAAACTTAGGCTCACCAAACGCCATGGATACATACAACAGACATGTTCCTGTCTTACTCTGGCTTGCCATCTTTTCCTGTTTCTGCTTACCCTATGCGATGTAAGTCTACTATAATTTTAATATTAATATTAAAATAATTATTCATATTTGTAGAATGGTACCAGTAGAATTCGAAAAACAAAATTTTTGTTTTTAATACACGACAAATCAAAATTTTCAAAATATGAGTAAAAATTAAATAATTTATATTAGATACTTAGGTTGAACTTAAGTATTGATATAGGAATAAATACAGTAGACTGAATTTAATGTCACCCCCTATAGGCTCCAATTTTTTGGTGACAAAACAAAGTCGGTAATAAGCGAATATGTCAACCACAGATTACATAATAATTTTGGTGAAACTATGCTCAATCTCAAATGGTCTACACCAGGAAGTACTATTTATATCGCCATTTTTCGACAGTACATTTTGAGAACACAAAAAAAAATTTGGTTTTCAAAATTCTCCGCATTTTTTTTTTTTAGCAATTGGAATTTCCGAAGCAATTATTTTTCCAAACATGAAACTTACTATAGTTTTTAAGCACTAAAAGCGCTTAATTAGTGATTCCTCAAAATATTTTTAAGAGAATTTAAAAAACATAAAAAAATCATCATGACTGGGATACAAAGGCTCAAAATAAAATTTAAGATTTCCACTTTAATGGACAAAAGTTATGATTTCATGTTTCCCAAAAGTGTTAAAGGAAAAATACTTACAGTTGACAAAATGGTGAAACTAAATTAATAAATTTACAATTCAAATGTAATAATAAGACAAGTTGATACTAAAGAGAGTATGGTTGGTGTGTAGATTGAGAGTAGATGAGTCAAAGAGAAGTGTGGCATTGTTCGAAGGGGTATGACTGACGACGAAGAAATTTGGGTTTGGTGGCATAATAAAGAGAAAAGTGACTATAAGCGAGGTGACATGAAACTCAAGTCATTGTATTCTATGTCTTTTTAAAATACCCGTTCTTGGTTAAAAGATGAATAACTTATGCATTTAGAATGATCTCTGTTTCACCAACTATACAGTAGAAGAAAGTGAAGGTAAAAGTTGAAAAGTTGTGAAGCAATTTCTTCCCGCCTGACTTATCCCTTTATAAGTTCGCATATCTCTTTTTTCTAGGTTTATACTTATTTTTTTCTGAGGGAAATGGGAGGAATTTTACTTACTCAGATAAAAATAAAAATAAATTTACTCATAATCATAAAACCTGTCATACCTAACTATGTACACCAAATGCGTCCTATTTTGGCCAAATTTTTTTTCGGACTTAAATTCTTGCACCTACTGGTACATTTTGAACAGTCTGTACATTTCTTTTCTAGGCTACTAGGTTTAAGCTAAAACTCTTATCCTAATTGTTTACTCTCTAATACCATGGGAAAACATATATAAATTACAATTATAAACTAATTGTTTTCTATAAGCGGAAAAATTATAAACTTGTACATCTGAAAAATGAAATCAAAATTTCATCTTCGTGCATGTTTTCGACTTTGTCAAATTAAATCATTCACCGTTTCCCATTAGGAAATGTTTTGTCAAGTCTTCCGTAGCAAATTACGTTTCGAAATTTCGCTTAAAGTAGTAAAAATTTGAGATTTCTAGTTTAAAAAGTAACCAAAGGGTGTTCAATGAAGAAGGAATGTACAATACTCAATTAATCATTGTTCTCAAACATTTTGTAACATTTTAGAATATGGTTGTAATGTATTTGCAGATATAAATTTTACTGAATATTAGAATGCAAATAGTTTTACAAAGAATGCAAAATTTCTCTAAATGTGGAAAAAACGAGTGTCTCTATGACATTTTGATGAGTTGCAAAATATGACATCTTAGAGAAGATTAACTATAAAGTAGTGGGTCGGTGTTAAGGGTCCGTAGGGAACTGGCTACTTAAGACGAGTGTTTGAAGTTTAAGTGATCACAAACTTTTTTATGGTTTTAAAGACTTAAAAGAAATGTCAGTTCAAAGAAAAAGAACTTATTTTTTGTTTCTTTTGTTAACTAAAAACTAAAATTTGTGTAAATAATTTTATATTAAATCTAATAGGATAAAGGATATTTGAAGAAAATTTTATAATATTGAAACACTTTGTTCAAAAAATAGACTTTTGAATAAATGTATAATGTTAATCAAAATTACTCAATTATTTGCTTGGCTTGCTATTTTTGTAATAGTGCCTGGATATAACAAAAGGGCTGAGTGTTATGAAAAATATTCAAATCCATAATAAACCATACTACGTTTATAATTATCTTCTTTATAAATTTTAATGGAATTTTTAAGTTTTCCCATAAATTTTATAATAACAGTTTGGTTTTGTCCGTTTTAAAAAGTTATAAAATTTTAATAAATTAAATATTTTTTTTACTTTACAAAATTGGAAAATTTTCAAAAAAGATTTCAATTCATGTTTTTTTGAGGCTAACTTATAAGGTTTTATACTTCAAACTAAATTTCACAAACGACCACGTGGCTATTCAGTACATCAACTTGCTCTTATTAATTCAAATATAAATTTTTACAAAATTTTTTATAAAGATAAAATTTTTAAAACAGTACAAGCTCTCACTTTTTATATCTTTTATCACTAATTGATCAAAGATATTATTCTAATTAACTCTGGTTTATCCTACTTGGAAAAGCGCCTAGTATTGGCACTACAAAATTCACATCTTATAAATTTTAAAATTGATTATAAATACAAAGTGTCTAAATTCAAAGGCAAGCATTTTCATCCATTTTCTCTCGTCTTTTTGTTTGGCTAATAAAATTAATATTTCTACGAAGCAACTATGTAGCTGGTAGTGCTTCAAATGCATTGTCACGAAATGATATTCTGAAAAACACTTTTTGAATTTAGTGAAAAATATAATATACAACTGAAGTAAGTATCTAAAATGAGGGTATCATATTTCCATTTGAGATATTCAAATGTGCGTTGTATCATATTAGTAATAAAGAGACGTAGTTGAAATCTTTCACTTTGTTGTTACTACATTTTCAATATTAAAACTCCCTTTGGGTTCAAAAATTTTCAATTTACTCCAAATCGAAACACTTTGTTCCAGTTCTATATTTATTATTTGTTGAATACTAAAAGATGAAACAGGATATCAAATTTTAAGAAATGCTCCAAGAAAACAACAAAAGTATTGAAATTTGCTACGTCTAGCCTACCAAATTTAATTTAAGGACAAATAGTCAAACCTGATTGGTTAACTTTATGAGAGAATTTTTTAGAATTTTTATCCGGGGTGGTATAATTTATAAGGCTTTAGACAAGACTGGAAATAGAAGAACCATTCAGGGTGAACATAATAGAAAATCCCCACGGTCGGAGGATTTCAAAGTTTTTTATAATTAATTTTAAAAAATGTCCGCGGTGACACACCAAGTAGGAATGAGAGAGTTAAAAAGATTTTATTTTTGAATTATTTTAAAGTTACAAAATTGTACATATTGCTACGTCAATTGCCATAACTAGGGTATCAAAATATACATATTTTGATAGTAAAATTTCCATTTTAAATAAATTATTACTATTATTTATTAAAAAAAAATTAAAATTCGTTTGCTTAAAGAAAAACTATATATATGCACATATATATTACCAAATATACACACATTACACATAAAAAAGTCAAAAGGTTGAAATTTGTTGGGTATTGTTATCACAGAGGGTATCATGGTGCGTAAATTTTTCAACTGACTGGAGTGCGGTAAAGTTAAATTGTAAATGCGATGGTCTAGGCAAACATTACATTGGGTTTTACTGTTAAAATGACAAAATGGGTAGACCTTTTTGTAGTTCAAATTTTAATTACACGATCCACTTTCAGTATTAAAAAAAAACTACAAATTAATTCTCCCTGAGTGGATCTTCTTGTTCTTGTTTTCTCCCTATTGGAGCAGGATTTTCAAATTTACTATAATAGAGAAAGTATAGTGAATTATAGGTTGTCCAGAGAAGTGATTGCGGTTTTCTCATTGGAGAGTACGAAGCATGGTTGAGTGAAGATTGGGTTTCATTATGTTGCAGTGTATTCAGAACAACGTTTTAGCAAATAATTTGAGTTATACAAAGTTAGAGTCAAAGGGTCCTTAGAAATTTTGTCTATTTGTGAAGATTTAGTTCAAACCTTTTGAGAAAACTAATACAATAGGTGAAGTGGAAGTTGTGTCATCACTAATGGTCAACGATTTGGTTAGAAAGTTATGCAACCTATACACCTGTCTTCAGTGGTTGAAAGTTTGTAATTATAGCTGAAAAGTTTATAAAACTTTCATAAATATTGTAAAACTTTATGAAAAGCTTATAATCCTTTATGTAAGTTATGAAAGCCTAAAGTAATGAAAATCAAAATTTTTATAAAAGTATGAGAACGGATTCAAAATGGATTAAATACTTTTCAAAATTGTTTTCAATTGTTGTTACTAGACAACATTACTCGAGCAATCTGTCTAGACTAATTTAACTTTTTATTATTTTCTTTTGTTTGAATAATTTTTGGATTAAATTGTTCATAATTTAGCAAAAAGAAATTCTCTTTTTGTTTAGCCAAATCTTTACCATCATGAAAGGTTGCGAGCAACGAATGGAAATTACATGTTCATAAAAAAAGAATCTTCAAAAGCTTCACTGTCGCACCGCGTGTAAACTTTTTTGCAAGTAATAAAAACCATGTGCAAAAAATTTTTGCACACGAAAAGCAGCGAGTGGGTTTAGAAAAATAAAAAAAAAATTTTCTATAATACTTCAAAAATTTTTTTACTTTTCTAATTTGTTTTTTAATTTATAACTTTTAGTGTAAGAAAATGAAAAAAAAAATTTCTCAGAGCAAAACTGACTATAAAGAATATGTCACACCTATGAAATTAAATGTGTGAAGATTCAAATACCCGTTTGTATATATTGTTTCCGTAGTATCAAAATTTTTTATCAATAAATTAATTTTGTTGTTAAGAATATTTTTTGTTGTTATGATATTTGAGGTTAAANATACCTATGAAATTAAATGTGTGAAGATTCAAATACCCGTTTGTATATATTGTTTCTATCAAAATTTTTTATCAATAAATTAATTTTGTTGTTAAGAATATTTTTTGTTGTTATGATATTTGAGGTTAAATCCTATATGCGTTGGCACAAGATTCTTACATTTCAGGGTCATTTTAGATTGTTTATTGTCGCTTCGCTTTTATAGGGTCAATTACACCGAGTGTTTGGCATGGGAGATTTTTTGGAGAAAATTTAGGAGAGTTGTGTTGGAAATCAAAATCCACTTCTGTTAGAATATGTTGAATTGCTCTGACGACGGGTAAATCAATTGCACAAACTTCCCAAATTTTTTTCCAAAAATCTCCCATAGCAAAAACTTAGAGTAACCAACCCTATAAAAACGAAGCGCTCAAACAAACATTCTCCATGAAGTCTATTACATTTAAAATACGCAATATTTTGCAAGGTTGCTATGAAGAACAAAATTAAAAAGCCTTAAAGAATTTCGTCCATAACTTGTTAAATTTCAAATTATTCCTAATTTTTTTATTGGAAATTTGAAAAATTAATCGTCTTAGTGACATACAGAATAAATAAGCTGGCTTACATGTACCGCAAGCAAGAAAAAAGTTTTAGCGACTATAAAATATATTGACTTATTAACTAACCTTTTAAAAACTATTTATATGTGTATAATTTCTCATAGAAATCTTGAAAAAATTTATTCAATAATTAAAAATGAAAATCTTGCGAAATTTGAAATATAATCCAAGCTCATAACATAAAGAAAAATTTAGACAAAAATTATAAAAGTATCACCATTGAAATTCAACTTAATATTTTATTCTTCCGCTCGTATGTTTTTCAAAAGTTGTTTAAAAAAATAGATGACTAAAAATTTTTTACTGTTCTTATGTTGTTACGTTGTTAGAAAACATCAAATAATGCATGTAAACTTTTGATACAAATATTTTATAAAATAATATTATTTATCCAGATTGAAAATCAAAACTTAGAAGCAGAGATCAAAAAGGCTAATTTTATTATCAATTAAAACAATGTGAGTTACTAAAAATACTACTAAAAATAGAATAATTTTTGGATTAATTACATAAATCTTATTTTTTTATTAAATTATATGGGTGAGTGGACCATTTAAAGCATAATGTATTCTGCAGGAGCTTTGAGATAAATATCTGACGTTTTTCTTAGAAAACAGAGGGTTACGAAAGGCCATTTAGATTGGAATGATAAGATTAATTTATTAGTTCTTGCTATATCAATCACTTTTATGTGTTTTTATCTCAAGGTTTAAACTTTCCTAAATATTTCACTACTTTCCTACAACCAAGTGTTAATTTTCAAGCAAACTATTTAGCTTTTCAAATTTAAGAATTTTCGAAACACGTCTTACCACTCCCAACTAATAAATCTTTCTTCTAATGTCACAGTATAAAAAATAATCTGAAGGGTGATCGAAAGGTTGGAGAACTGGCAGTCAGTCCTACTAAGTACAGTTAATCTAAAATCTTAGAATTCATTTAGAAACGACAGAAACTTTATTTTTATGCTCATTTCCGTTCTAACCAATGAAAATTTTACCATTTCCACCTATTTTTCATTGCAATCTCCGCTTTAGAAAACGCAAAAATGTAATTATTTAATCAGTATTTTATATGATTTATCATTCTATATTATTAAAATTGTTTTTACCATTTGTGTAATATTGTTCTAGTACAAATGCTAAAATATATTTCTAGACTTTTAATAATTAGCAGATAGTATAACGATATATCCGATGTAAAGCTACTAGTAAACTTAACTAAACTAAACCTACAAAACATCATCTATTACGTAAAATGAAGCAAACAGGTTCTACGGAAACCAATCGAAGCAAAACTGGATTTTCATTGGATGGAGTTGTGTTTTGACAGATTTATACTGTTTAGACGATTTTCGTTTAGATAAATTTCCCGATTACCTTTACACTCAGCTAGAGTGAGTCGTTATCCTAAGATATTGTAAAATAAGGTTTCAATCTGTCAACTTGTGCATTAGGAGTAAGAATTCGTCTTTTAAAATTGAGAGGTAAGAGAGAAAATAGTGAACATTTCTTCATGAAATGTCAAGTCATAGTTTCCTAAAGACATGGACTGAGAAAGCATTTTTATTAGCACTGATCAACCGAGCTATCGAAGTTTATGTGATTTGTTCACCTCTACGTCTGTCTCGAAACTTCCAACCTGTTTTATTTGTTATAAACAGTTGCGCATTATCATTGTCAAAAGCCTATCAGATTATGTTAAAACCTTATTCTATCGACTTTACTTTATGGCTTTTCAAATTAGAATGAGATGTTCACCTTACTCAAGTTTCCTAATGCTAATCAAATAGGACTCGTCTTACCCAATCATATGACAAGAACATATATTTCGATACCAAATATCCAACTACTATTGCAGTGTATCGTAACTAATAATATACAGAAGTTGATAGGTGAAGTTAGAAATTAAAAATTTTTTCTTGTCTCTTTTCTACATTAACATCTATAGAGTGTTTTCGAACATAAATTAATAACATTTTGTGCTATTTTATAACGTATCGGTACATGACGGCACTACCCAAAGTACAAACGCATTTATAGATAGTGTTTATAAAAGCAACACGTTTGTAATAGCAACCTTATTTTACACTAAAAGTTTAGTTTTGTATAATGAACCTAGAGAAAAAGTTATGCAATGAAATTTTGACAAGCTCATAAGTTAAATGAAGTTAAAATATTTGACAGAATCAAAGAATGCTCAAACTCGCCTACTCGTATAGAAAAGAAAAGAACCTCTATAGACTCACGCTTTTAAATAAATAGTTATGAAAAGTGTTCCTATATGAAGAACAATTAGGGAAAGGATATTTTCCCATAGGAGATAGGAGAAAAATCACAAAAGATGGAAAGAGTCCAACACGGTTTCTCTCATACTCTTCACAATCTTTCACATTTTTTTTTACATATTTATTATGTCTATTTTAGAGTTCTAAATGCCTGGAAAGTTTCGGGAATATTAAATATATTTCTTCCAGCGGAAATTTAAAAAATTAAAATTAAATTTAGACATGCACAATGCTTATCATGCGAGACGCATTTTTGAATCCCAGAGTATAACAGTGATGTTTTGTGTTTGATAAATTTAAATTTGTAATTCATCCAGTGCATTTTTTTTCGGTGCGGAGTTTTCACAAATTAATATGACAGAACAGAAGGAAATAATTTGGACTTTCTTTTATTAGCTTTTAGTACTAAAGTAAAGTAAATACTAAAGTAAATACATTGTTTACAATAAACATTAACGAGGTGGAACTTATGTTTGTTTATATGTAGATATTTGTTATATATATATATTTGTTATACTTTGTTTAAACGCATATTTGTTATACGTTGTTTATACGTTATATCTGTTAGAACGTAGTTCGAACAGATTTTGCAAGAACTACTTTCTATGATGTTTTTTTGTGTTACTTTGAAGCCGCTTGTTTAGTGCTCAAAGATTGAAAAGTTGCATAACACTTTCGAAAATTTAGAATATTTGGTTCACTGGTTAAAAAGTTGCAACTGTTTGAAAAATTGCGAGATAATTTCTCACCAACAAAATTTTTTAATTTGCTCATACGTAACGCGCAGGTAGACTCTGGACACAAAAGTTAGAATGTTACTTGCGCGTTATGCACGGGGTTGAGCAGCATTTGTGAAGAAGCCATTGGCTCTTTCACTCTTTCCCGTAGATTTATCTGCGTCCTTATAGGCAGTAATTTTCTTTCAAATCCATACAACTGAGAAATTAATTCTAGTAAAAACTAGCAAAATTTAAAAATATTTTACGGGTTCTCAGTTGAGTTCCCTTAACTATGGTAAACCTAGAATCAGCCTAAATCCTAGAGACTAAAATGTTTGGCTCGTGGTAGACGAGGTCTGGCTTACACCTAAGTCAAATAAACAGCAGAGAATAATTTGTTCATATTCGCTTAAATATAGGATAATTCATAATTGTACATTGTTTCATATAATGGTACATGTTATATAATACATATTTGCTTATCTGATTCAAATCTCATGCTTATCATATTTCAAATTTTAAAAACATTCGAAAGCAGATTTTATTAAATTTTGTTGGAAAATTTTTCAAAATTCTCATTGAATTACTTTGTCTTACTATTGTTCCCAATTATTTGGTCTTAGTGCAAACCAAGGTAAAAATGATGTGATTTATATACTGAGAAAGTGAATAATGGTTTGTCTTAACCGAAGGTTACGCTTAACCTTAGCATATATACCCAAATTTCTTACCTATGTGCCCACAGTATGTGTTGGTCCCATCTAACAGTAGATCCGTTTATCTGAGGATTACTCTATTCACAATTTAAAAAAGGTCAATTACTTTTACTCATTTATGTTTATTTATTGAGGAAAATTTAAATGGTTGTTTTCCGAACATAAAATATTTTTTATGAAATCTATTTCATTCCTTATCACAGCTCGCAACTTTCTGTTGCTTGCTTGTCTTTCTATTTACCAAGAATAATTTGCTGCTACAACTAGTAGCAAGTTGACGAAAGTTGCCCGTAAGTTTTACTGGGACAAGAAAAGTTGAAGTGATCACAAAATTTCTGTAGAAAAAAGTGATGTGCATTCATTTTTTTGCATCTTGGTCCGACCAAACTTTCTAATAGAGCAGAGTTGTATTTCCTAATAGAGCAGAGTTGTAGAGAGATTATCCTCGATGTTCAAACTTTTATGTCTTCCCAAGATACCTAGATATCAGAATTGGACAAGTCATCTAGAATCAATGACTGAAATTAGCCTAAACAAACAGTGGATTTTAATGATAGTAAACCATTGTAAACGGAGTAGTCTTGTTGAAAAGATAAACCGTCAAGTTGGGTGAAATGGAAATATATTAATAGATCTATAAATTTGATGCTCATGAATAATGCGCATATACATGTACACTGTGGAAGTACAATACATAATGTGCATTTAGACGTCAACTCCGTATGTAAAATGCCTACTGTGCGTTTACAATGAGTACTGCGCATGCAAACGTCCACTGTGCATATACAATGAGCATGTGTAATGCCTACTGCACATTTAAATTTTTACTGCGTATTACGCATATAAGCGCCAACAGCGCACTTAAAATTTGTACAGTGCATATGATCGTTCAATGCATAAGTGCAACGAGTACTGCGAATGTTAATTTTTTAGAAGCAAGGGAAGGATATTTAATGTGCTTTAAAATTTAATTGGAAATTTTTTACTGAAAAATTTGTTACCACTGGTTCTGGGACTCGAACCCAGATACACCGTTTTCCGGACAGTGTACACACCATATCACCACGGTGGTCCCAGCTGTCCTGGAGACCAATTTTTCAGTAACTTGTGTTGTTTGTTTTTGACTTTTTTTATTTTTTGGAAGTGGGGACATTTCGTCTCCATCACTTCAGTCACAACACTTTTTAAAATTCGTTATGGCAAAGGGTCGCGTAAGTTTCAATTTATAATTTGTAAATAAAGGACGCATGCACATTTATTCACCACGGTGGTCCCAGCTGTCCTGGAGTCCCAGAACCAGTGGTAACAAATTTTTCAGTAAAAAAGTTTCCAATTAAATTTTAAAGCACATTAAATATCCTTCCCTTGCTTTTAAATTAAAAAATGTGCATGCGTCCTTTATTTACAAACTGCGAATGTTAATGCCCATTTTGCAAGCATTCTGTGTACTGCTCAAATAAAGGTTATCAGTTGTACAAATACAATGTGCGCTACGGAAGAGCAATATGCACTGCCCAGGGTAACGTCATCTTTGCTTGTAAATATCCACTGCTCACTTTCAAGAATTTGATGAATGGATTATCAGGTAGAGAAAATCCTATTCCGATTCATCTATTACTTGTCGAATTAATCCATTAATAACAGAACCAAACCACCTTTTAGCAAAGATTTGAGATCCGAGTAAACATCAACCGCTCGAAACAGATCATGAATATGGCAGAACTTTGAGCTCATATACTGTTGATGCATGAGCTGTAGAGTAGTGAAAATGCCGTCTCCATCCGTTCCGTCATTCTCGAGTTATGCCCCTTAAAGGCGGGAAAATGGACAAAGCATTTCCTTAATATGTATGCAACATGTAATAAATTCATGACTTTCTCTCAACCGTATTGAGTTCCCTATTTCCTACAACTCTTCCGCTCATCTCAATTTTGTTTTGATTTAATTTCTTTAAGCAAATATTGGATCGATCCAATTAAATTACCTTTTTCTTTTCCCTTGATGGATTACGAATAAGAACAAAACCAAAACAGGATGATACCACCTGAACAGTCACTACAAACCATTGTGAGGCGCCTACTTTATGTAAATTTTCTCAAGTGAGAAAATCTTGATAGAACCAAGTAGCAGTATGTATGGAATCAGGTAACAAGGTATTGCAGAAATACGCATCAGCTTCAAAATTTGTTGTTGATTTCTGGTAAAATTCTAGCTTTGTTCTTTTTGAGACGTTGTTATCAAATTTGTTTGAAAGGCGATGACAATGACAACATCAGCAAAACGTCTAAATTTCATTTTGTACCACCGAGGACTACCATGAATATTATAGATTTATAATTAGATTTTGTAAATATAGTTTCATTGTTCATTGTGTGGGCTTGATAGCATGATTTTCAATATAAACGGTATATTATCTGTAATATTATTGATATGTTAATGGTGCGGTTTCAAGAAGCAGGTCGCCCACTAAAAGGCAATACTTTTCTACAAATTATAAATAGGCAAATTATAAACACTGATTATTTTTTTATGACACAGGTTTAAGGATTTATTAGTATTGCACATAGTGTCTCTTCTCGCAACGATGTAAATTTAAACTACATGCCACTAGCAGTTGACACTGTATAATTTGAGTCAATATAAGTTTTAGAGACAAATTCTTACATAGCTTTCACTTAACTTTAGTATCAAATTTAGAAAGCTAATTATAGTATTACATATTTACTGTGAAAATGAAAGTACATAGTCTCAACTAGTCTCAATGATAATGAAAATTTTCTGCAATAAATATACTCGGAATGATGGTTGCCTATCCAACTGTAGAGATTATCCGCATAATTGTGCTATTTTGAATTGAAATTTTGTGTTTTTTTTAATGGAAACTAATGCTACTCAGGAAAATCAGCACTTTACCTAAGAACCTGTATTCACATTAATTTCAATGTTCGATACTAAAAATGTAATTTTACACTCTTTTTCTTTTTTTCCGTCAATTTACCTATCTCCCTCAACCTTCTCCAGTTTGGTTTTACTCTCAATCATCCTCGATTTTTCATAATGTTGTTACAGGTCTGTTTTCGTTGACCCGTACATAACTGAAACCTGTGATCATTCTCCCGATTGCCAGTCATCTAATAGACAGCACTAGAAAAATGTTTAATGTTTTTGAATCTACCAATCATCAAAGCAAAAACTTGAATACATCAACATAAGAATATTTGTAAGGAATTGCAAAAAAATTCACACAGACACTCTATGTTCCAAAAGTCTATGGAACGGAAAAGATGGTACTTGAAGAACATGAGCGAAAAAGCGGATGGGTCCTTCAATTCCTTCAGCTTTGCCTATTTCGTAGTGACCTTTTGAAGATACAAAAGTAATTTTCACTTTCATCCTTATAGAAAAAAAAACTAAATGGTCATATACAAAGAAATGTTTAAAAGAAATTTATTACTTCCTTCTGTTGAAGTTCACAAAACGTCAACGAAATTGAATACTTTAAAAGTATGTTCCTGTGTATCATTGCGAACTAGGATTTAAGTCTAAAGTTATACTCTTATCATAGTAAATTCAAAATGTTAATTCTTGTTATAAATTTGGTATAAAATTACGTTTGCAAATCCTAATTGCAATACTTGTTTCTTATTCTCACTGGGTCATGTCTTTCAATTTCTTCCATTTCTGAAGTTATTTGGTCATGTAAATCAGGTATATTAAGTTCCTTAAAGATATTTGGTAACTTAGACGTATCTGTAACCGTTAGATTTGACAATCTAACAATTTCCGGACAAAAATCATAGTTCTACTGTAATGTGCTCGATAGCTGCACCATGCATAGTTACACAATCTTATGGCTACAAAAAGTACTATTCCAAATAACACTCTGTACAGGATGCACAAATTTTTTAGAAACTGGAGAAAATTAGCTTTCTCTTTCGACTCATTCCTCATGTCGTCGCTTGGTCACATATTTGCTCTTTATGGAACAGCACATAATCGAAATGTAGTAAACTTGACAAAGTGCCAAATTTCCGTCTGTTTCAGGATTGGCAATATGATTACACATTTACTCAATTCCCTTGACCTTTTTCTTCACAGAGTGACTAGTAAAATTTTTAGTACTATTCGTAGATACTAAAGTATCAATAATTCACATTTATCTCCAGAGAGTTGTTAAATTTTTTAAAATTGTCTTTGAAACCTATTTCTGAACCATTATTTTCTTTCTTGAATCTTATTTTGTGTTTCACTTTTTCACTAAATCCTCCTCTTTTTACTCTTTTTTTCATCGCATCCATTTAAGCTTTTCGTTGTTATCTTCCTCTTGAGTTGCTTCCGGTTATATCATTTTCACTCGCTCGCTCTTTCCGTTTTCTTCTGTTTGCGGTTTTCTACAGGTTGGTATATCTTTCTATTGCTAGATTTATAATTCAAGAGACTGAAATAGGTAGGAGAGTGCGGCAGAAGGTAGAGATCTTCGTTCCGCTCTACCGACAATAGACAAGCTTTCATCAGACAAAGTGTCTCACCTCGACATCCAATTCATCTTAATGGGATTGACGTTTCCTCACCAATGCTCTTTTTCTCTATCTCACAGGTACCTTTTTGGATCCAGCCGTCAAAGTTAATATCTCCTAGAAATCCCTACCCAGTGATGAATATGGTATAGTTGTTGAAAATTACTGTTTTTCTTCATACATTTTCATTCATTCACCTTGCGTTTAGATAAATGTTTTGTAATTTATATAATCAATCATCCCCCGTAGTTGATATACAAGTTTGAGTTGTTGTTCTTGTTGATTACATCTTGAGTTCATGCTGCAGCATCATTTCAACAACTTTCGAGTATTTTCATTACAATATGTATTGACAATACTACTATAATGCAAAGTAGTGAACATTTGTATTAACAACTATACTCGGAAAGGTATTCTAGAGTGACCTAAGAATTTTTTTTAGATTTTAAATATTTATAGTTTATTTTATTGGCAAGATGCACTAATCAGTTTCGGTGCAATGCGGATTTGGTAGAAATCTTACGGCAAAATGCATCCAACAACAAAGTATAACCTAATGTAACTTGGTTTACACAATCCACATAAATTTTAAAATGCAGATGAAAATTTATCAAAAAAAATGAACCCACACTTTCAAATTCTTATTTTAATAAAATTATATTCATATATAACAAATTTATATAACCCTGTAACAAATTTGATTTCTTCTTTTACCATCACTTTAGGCTAAAACATAAAATTTTTGACTTGATTATTCTTTAAGTATCTGAAAGAAACCGCTTTAATTAACATCTATTGTAACAAAATTATAATCAAAACGCTTCTTTGAAGTCAAAATTTGTATATCAACTACTACTTTATAATTAAATTTTTTTTGTTTAAATTAACGCTTTGATTAGATTAAAACTTTGGTATTTTTGAAGAGAAGAGGAGTATTTTAATGATATATATAATAAAACATAGTAATCTTTTGAAGCACCCGTAGACTNAAAAAATGAACCCACACTTTCAAATTCTTATTTTAATAAAATTATATTCATATATAACAAATTTATATAACCCTATAACAAATTTGATTTCTTCTTTTACCATCACTTTAGGCTAAGACATAAAATTTTTGACTTGATTATTCTTTAAGTATCTGAAAGAAACCGCTTTAATTAACATCTATTGTAACAAAATTATAATCAAAACGCTTCCTTGAAGTCAAAATTTGTATATCAACTACTACTTTATAATTAAATTTTTTTTGTTTAAATTAACGCTTTGATTAGATTAAAACTTTGGTACTTTTGAAGAGAAGAGGAGTATTTTAATGATATATATAATAAAACATAGTAATCTTTTGAAGCACCCGTAGACTAAAACATAACAAGGAACTGTCGTATTGCGCATGATGACAAAATTGAAATATTAACACTATTTATTTTAACGCTGTTTATTTCTTTTGTTAGTGAAGTTAAGATTAAGATTAGTACAGACACTAAAAATTGAATACTTTACTCAATGTAGTTTGTAATATAAAATAATATGAGAATATAATTCTAAAAATTTGTTTTTGGTTCTTTTTGGCTCTTGCCTCTTATATTCCTTGTCTTTGTTATCTTATTTGATAGAATGACAGAGACTAATCCAATTAATATTTTCTACACTTTCTCCTTATTGAGGACCCTTTGAGTAGAGAAAAGAAAGTAAAAAGGAACAACCGACAAAGAAGCTAAAAAGGACTTTTGGCTCTTATTATGATTACGCCAGATCTCATCTGCTGAGATTGTTGAGAAGTAGAGAAATTAGGAGAAAATTCTCTCGTTTTATATATTGTTTTGAGTCTCCTGAGACAATTTTCTCCTGGGCATTTACCAAACTCGTCTTCGTCCAATCATGATTCTCCTTTTTAGTTCTCAAATTGGAACCTTCCTGTACACTCCTCAATTCTGATCTATAATCAATTCAGAACTGAAGATAGAAAATACCAATGCAGTCATGTTGCGTAAATTGAGGGTTAATGGTGAATTAGTACAAATAAAAGGAAAATGATGTTATTTTTTATTCTTTGAATTTAACATGGATTGGATATTGTGTTGTTACCAGCAAAGAAAGCAGTGAAAAGGATCTATGCGGACATTATATTTGATTGATTTCTATTAAAAAAAAAATAGAAAAAAAATACATGTATGTCCAAAGTGGTTTGTTTACATTGCCAAAGGATTTTTCTCTNAAATGATGTTATTTTTTATTCTTTGAATTTAACATGGATTGGATATTGTGTTGTTACCAGCAAAGAAAGCAGTGAGAAGGATCTATGCGGACATTAGATTTGATTGATTTCTATTAAAAAAAATAGAAAAAAAATACATGTATGTCCAAAGTGGTTTGTTTACATTGCCAAAGGATTTTTCTCTTTTTTTTTCTCTCTCTACATCTTCTTCACTAAGGAAAAGAGAAACAGAATAGCGAAAGTGCTTGTTCAAGTTTTTCCTATTATAAATTTTTTTTTTCATACTCTGATGTCATTTTTAACCGCGATCAGCATAGCTCCGAGGGGTTAATGCGATATTCATTCTGGTCGTCATGCAAGTGTCATTTCACGCACTAAATATGTGGACTTTTTTCAACCATTTCCAATTGATGTTATATGATGGTACATGGCATTATTGCACTTCTCTTTAATTACACTCTACTGAAGCTAAAGATAGAAAACATTTCATTTCTTGTTAAACAAGATCAGAGCAATTTTGCAGTCATTCCAAATCGAAACATATTTATGTTGTCTACCAAATCCTTCGGTTCTAGTCGAAATGTTTTCTTTTATGATTTTAAGCAAACTTTGTATTGATTCTATTATAAGAGTATAAGGTATCAATGATTTGTGTCGTTGCTATTCTAAAAAATTTTCATTTGATGACAATCTAATGTTCTTTTCTATGTTAGCAACAATTGTTTTGATCATAGTTTAAGATTTCCTATTATTCAAATGAATTAATTTTATTCTAATTTGAGAATGAATTTCAATGATTTGACTTTAAAAATTTGTCACGCTATATTGTCCAAAATTTGCCATTGCTGATATCCTGATAAATCTGTTTGGGTTTGCAAAGCTACATCGCTTTCAATTTGTCCTATAGTTTCAAGTATATCTCATTGGTTCATAGCATACAACATTCCTGTAATAAAATTCAGTCTGATTAAGATTTAAGTCAGATTTTTTGACCTAATGTCAGAATTCTTTTCTATTATTCAGAATCTAATTTTTAATGCTAATCTAAGAGTTAATCTTTTAATAAAATCCACGACTATTTCTACTTGACCTTTATGTCTCGTTTGTGCACGGTTTTCTAAGTATTGCGACGTATTTTTTTATATGTTGGTATCTCAAAATGTTTGGAAATAGAGTACCACTTTTCATTTTATATCAATATCATTAGTGTAAAATTCTACTTTCCATCAAAATTATGTAAAACAATTTCAAAACGGATGGTATCTATCATAAAGTATCACTTTACACGTATGAATTACATTATTAGTACACGGGTTAGCACACCTAGCGAACAATTTTTTCTCTCATTACTAGATTTGAGCACTCTATACTAATCATTTAGCGGTGCTAAAATGAGTGACGGAAGAAACAAAGTTGGCAGTTGAGATAACAAACCATGTCTATGAAGTCTGTATATATAAAACATTAGTAACTCTATTATGTTTTGACGATACAATTAATGTTATGAAAATATTACATGTGATATGCTCAAAAAACTGAAAGCTCGAAAATAATATGATCAAAAACAAAATGATCGAATACGACAAAATTCTAAATATTTTGTTCATTCTGACATTGTATTCGTCTTACCCTTCGATTATATTGCTTTTGGTTAATATTGTAAGCAATTTCATTTTAATTTGATTCCATTGTTTCTAAGCAAATTGTTTTTGCTTAAAAAAATTTTTTTTTTATTACTGATACCTGACAGTATGAGACATATTGTTTACCTTGGTTAATACATGTTAAGTTTTCTTAACTATTTGAAAAACTTACATAGATGGGAGTTTTTGAATAAAAAAAGTATTTTGTATAAAAAATAACTCCTACGATTTAAGTAAATACAATCTAGATGTATCATTTTTAATGTAACATTCATTATGAACATGTTTATGAATATAGGGCATAAGTGTAAATAACTTTCTGATAATATTAACGGTGTGTCACTTAAATTGAAATTTTATGTGAAACAAGCTTGAAAAATGTAAAGCTTGTCTACGAGATGATGTATATTGTGTTGTCGCTCAACTGATTTAATGTTATATTAAAAAAAAATAAAAGTGTAGTTTTCAATACATTTTCGACACTGTTTTACTCTGATGTGATAAAACTTTTGAGATAATATTACTAAAAAGCAGCAATAGCTAGTGTTATGTTAACACATCTAGTGTTATGTTTGTCTAGTTTACACAATATATTTGTTTCTATTAACTGTTAACTACTCGCTACTAACAAATAACCATAAATGAGAAAATACTTAAACTTTTAGACACTTCTGACTATAAAGGAGAAAATAACTATGACATAATGCTAAATGCCAGGAAGTTAAGATGATGCTAATATTTAATGGCATAATTTGAGGTAACATTATGTGTTTTTTATATAAGGTGTTGGTTTCTTGTTATAAGAGTTTGCCGTAGGTGTATAATGGGTGAATATGTTGGAGTAAGGAAAAGTCTGTAAGTTTTGCTTTATACTTAAAGTTTTAGTCATTTTAGTCATTGTGTTGACATTAAAAACACCGCATTTTGTAGTGCTATACGGAGAAGTCATAGTGCATAGTGTTAAACTTTCTTTACTGGCAAATATTTATGTTACAAAAATATTCTAGACATGATGTGTTTGTCAGTGGATTTACCTTGTGTACATGTCCGCTTTATCTGATGTGGCTGAGATTTTTATTAATTTTTACTATAAAAATACCCATCAAGAAACTGAAGAATGAAAGTCAACCAGTTTCAAAATATGATCACATTGTTGAAAGAAATTGAAGCATGCAGTTCCAATCAACATAAGACTTTAGAAATGAAGTATGTGACGATTGGTAAATTTTTTTGCACGTTTTGTACGTAGTACACACAAAACGACTAGGTCACACGACTACATAAAATTATAATGTGTAAAGAGTTCGCTGTGTTTAGTATCACTTGTATCAAAAGAGACTTACAAACATCCTCATCACGTGATTCTTAGAATAATGCATACTTATAATATTGAGTACTTGCTCAAAAATTTATGGGAGGAAGATTGGCATTATAGACTTTCACTTATACACTGCTTCCAGAAACCATATACCTATTGGAAGTTACTTTTAACCTTATGCACTTTGCTGGAGATTCTCTGCCATCACTGGAACAAAAGTTTTGATTTTTAAAATTTTCAATCTTTGGTTGTTATTTTGAAAACTCTTAGCACATTGACTGAAAATAATATTACAAATTTCAAATTTCAAAAAATCGTAAAGTCTAATCCAGTGACCGTAGAGATTTGATTATTTCTATTTCATGCATTTCTTTATGTTTTCTTTAAACTGCTAACATTTTTCTAGCAAAAAATAATTTTTGGGGATGGATTTCTCAGGCTTCCCTAGGGTTTATGATTCATGGGACTAGTGAACTTTGTTTATATGAACGACTCACCTATTATGTACTGTATATTATTCTGATTGTTTATTTTTATTTTTGAACCCAAGCGACATGAAACAAATAACCTACATAGTTGCAATGTTGCAATGGTGTTCAATGTTTGGCAATGTATAGAGTCAGGTGATTTTGAGGAGCGTTTTATTATTCTGAAATTTATAACATGGTACTATGCGATGCAATATACAGCGACTAATTTCAAAAACATCAATAATTTTTTTCCATGGAGGTTCTGACGGATTTATTAAGATTTATTAACAGAATGAGTTTTTAGCGACTAGGTAGGGATTCCCCCACTACACTAACAATCACCCGTTCTTGTATGACTGACTGACTGGCCGATTCAAAACTACGAAACTTATATTTCACTATTAACTAAATTAAGCTAATAAATATCTTGCTGGAATTGTTGTTGTTGACCTAAGCAGTGAAATCCAAAGTGATTTTATATTGTGATTAATCTGTAATAGGAACTTTTGCAGAGAGATAGTGTTATTGATCCCTCGGTTCTAATTATTTTGCTTGTGAGCCTACCACTGGCAGTCTGTTTACATGGTTGTTTTGCTTGTTACTTCAAACACTGTGGACCAGAGGACAAGATTTTGCATAGTATTAATTTTGTTTAGAACTTTAAAAACAAAACAAAAATTAATAACTTATTAAATTAATCCAAAAAAGTTTACAAGGACAAAATAGGTGGAACAGAATTATAGCGATATGAATGCGCATACTGATTTTTTGATTTAATTATACTTGATTTAATAAGATTGCTGATTTGATTTACGTTTGGTGAAATATTGTAACGACAAGATAATTTATATTTCATTTATTCTCAACTTAAACATCTCCAACTTAGCCCAATTTATAATTTTTATTCTTTCAAAAGTTTATTCCATCATGACATCATCCTTTAGCAAATTTTTCCAAACTAACGCTACATTAAAGAATCGACTCATCAAATAATGAATCACAACAACGCGTGTTCTATTCAGATCGGTTGTTGTCGCTTCGCTTTTTACGGTCGGATTATAATAGTCTTTAATATAGGATATTTTTGGAAGAAAATTGGGGATCGTTGTTTGTTTATTTTATTTTGTGAATTTATTGGACCATAACGAATTTTATTGGAGCAAAATAAAGTAAAATTTATTTCATTGTTCTTCTATAGCAACAACTAATAGAAGTTTTTAAATTAAATGTACACCGCGCTTCCAAATTTCCTCATAAAAATCTTCCATGTCGAAGACTAAAACGGTCCGTACATGTAAAGCGAAGCAAAAACAATCGGTCTGCAGGGATCTTGCTATAACGTTCATCCGTAAACTGTTTGGTGGCTTTCAACTTTGGTTTCAAGTTGGTCAAGTTGGTAAGAAACACATACTCGTGCAAGTCGGTGATTGTTGGGTATTGGGATTGTGATTGTAGGTATCCCTGCCTACTCGCTAGAAACTCACGCTGTATTTAATTGTGCAGTGTTGGATATATTCATGGACGAGTCAGATGCTACTTAAGCCGTCGCTGTTTGTAAAAAAAAANTTAATTGTGCAGTGTTGGATATATTCATGGACGAGTCAGATGCTACTTAAGCCGTCGCTGTTTGTAAAAAAAAATTCTCGGCCAAATCTATGTCCAACCTCTTTAGTCAATTATTCATTTTCCCATATTCAAATCTTCNTTAATTGTGCAGTGTTGGATATATTCATGGACGAGTCAGATGCTACTTAAGCCGTCGCTGTTTGTAAAAAAAAAATTCTCGGCCAAATCTATGTCCAACCTCTTTAGTCAATTATTCATTTTCCCATATTCAAATCTTCNTAAAAAAAAATTCTCGGCCAAATCTATGTCCAACCTCTTTAGTCAATTATTCATTTTCCCATATTCAAATCTTCAATTATCTCAGCCACTGAAGAAGACAACAAGTCGAACCGTTTGGTTTTCAAATAAACTTTCTTTTTGGTACAACATGGATTACAAACCGCATCATTCTAATTGAATTATTCGTTACTACTCAATTGCGCGTTATTTCTCAAAATTATGTTCAGCTTTTCTTCTCAATAAAAAAATTTTCTATTTAATTGATATAATTAAGGTGCGTTAAGATTTCAGAATCAACACTACCTTTGTTGTCTTGAATTTGAATATTTGCGCCAACATCTTGAGGCGTGTTGTTGTTGCAAGTTTATATACATCTAAATGGTTGAGGGTCACAAAATTCTTTTGACAAAAGTTACGAGACAGGCAACTAAATTTTTTGAAGTGTCTGTAATTTTCAATGTGAACACTTTTGAAACAGTTGCGTGAACAAGGAATGAATCCATCTCCAACCAAGCACCAAAAAGTATAAAATTTAAAATGTTTTAGAACAAATATTTCCTTTCAAATATTGTTTATCTGTAATTTGTTAATTGTCAATTTGCAAATTTATTTTGAAATTTTCTTGATAACTTATAAGTAATAATGGCTAGCAACCCATAGAAACCTCGAACCTCAAATACAGCATCTACGTAAGAATACAAATAGCCTCTGTTGTGGTTGATGTGANACCCATAGAAACCTCGAACCTCAAATACAGCATCTACGTAAGAATACAAATAGCCTCTGTTGTGGTTGATGTGATGTTAAAACAATCATATTTTCCTGCTTCGTCTTATGTCAAGTATTTTTATTTACTTCAAAAATAGAGTGATTTTGTACAAAAAAATTACCTCGAAATTAGCCNACCCATAGAAACCTCGAACCTCAAATACAGCATCTACGTAAGAATACAAATAGCCTCTGTTGTGGTTGATGTGAAGTTAAAACAATCATATTTTCCTGCTTCCTCTTATGTCAAGTATTTTTATTTACTTCAAAAATAGAGTGATTTTGTACAAAAAAATTACCTCGAAATTAGCCAATCATACCAATTTCGTGTACCCTGTTTGGCACATCAAAACCCTCATCTCTTTTGCTTCCTGCTATCTTATCAAGTATTTCTCATTGGATCTAAGAATAGAGTAAATTTTTACCAAAACATTGCCTCCACTGCTAATTTCTTTTGTCTCTGTTTGGTTCTTAATACCTTCGTCTTTAACCGCTTCCTTCAATTAGGTCAAGTAATGCTCATTGGCTCTAAGAAGAGAGTAATTTTGTACCTAAAATTGTATCCAAATTATCCAATACTGCCAATTTTATTTGTCTTTTTTTGGTTCTTAAAACTCTCGTCTATTTTTGCCTCCAAATATTATGTCAAGTATTTCTCATTGGCTCTAACAATAGAGTAATTTCATACCTAAAATTGATTTTAAATGCTAAATGTAAATTCAGTTGGCCAACAGATTAGTACAGTTTTAGCACTAAAAGATCACAGCTAATTGGCAAAGAAAAACACAATTTTGTCTGCCACAGTGAGTTTGTACCGATCAGGTTTATTAAGTCCACGAGTTTTCTACGCATACACCAAAAATGAATCAAAACCGTCAATTTGACTTTTGAGCCTTTATTTTGCCACTCTGCCGCATCATTTCCAAATTGGCTAACTGGGAGTTCAACAGGTAAAAGTGGGTTTAAACTAGAGATGCCCCGAGTAGCAATACTCGGCCAATTGCCGAGTACGAGTACTCGGTGTATTGGAAATGGCTGTAGTGAGTACTCGGCCGAGTACTCGGCTTCCTAAGCATATGGTCATTCGATGCGGCTCAACATGTACAGTAAATCTGTGGCGCTTAAGCGTCATTTTTTATCTCAAATTTGATGCCGCTGCATACCTGCTGATTTTGAATTTTGAATTTAACGAACACTACAGTTTGTGTTGGGAATTCATTTCAGTTCAGTGCTTTTTAGTTAGACTGATCTGAACTGAACTGGAAAGGATTTCAATAATAGGTAAAACTGTACTGAAATGAAAAATATTGAACTAAACTGGAAGTGATTAGAAAATAGTGAAATACTGGGCTGAACTGTACTGGGAATATTTTGAAAGTAATGAAGTACTGAATTTAACTGAAGTGAACTGGAAAACTTAAATTACTAAACTGAAATGGAAATTTTTTTTACAAGTAATAGTACTGAACTGAATTGGACTGAATTTTTTTTAGTAAATTGCAAAATTTACTTCAAAAAAGTATAAAATATATTCTCGTCATATATTCTAATTAAAAAATGGTGTAAAATTTCTAAGTGAGTTTAGTTTTTACTTTCAAGAAGTTTTAGATACTCTTGATACTAGTTTTAGATACACCGAGTTTCAATACTCAGTGCAGTTGGCCGAGTAGTGGACAAGTACTATTTTCGAATATTGCCGAGTACGAGTACTCGGCAACGAAGTCGAGTATTGCCGAGTACTCGGGGCATCTCTAGTTTAAACTATCCCCTTTCGTTTCGTCAAAAAGTTTTGAGCCAATTTGAAATTATACAACAGTATGCAGAAATGCATTGTAAGTATGTGAGTTCGATGGCTTCTGATAATATTCATAAACACTATTTGAAAAAAAAAATTTTTTCTCTTCTTTTCTGCTGATGATGAACTAAACTTAACACTCGGCACTAAGTCAAAAAATTTAAAATTAATTTAAAATTTAGGAAATATTTGTCTGAACTCATTTTTGGAAGGTATTTTTTGATGGTTTTCAAAATCATGTCAAACNCCCCGAGTAGCAATACTCGGCCAATTGCCGAGTACGAGTACTCGGTGTATTGGAAATGGCTGTAGTGAGTACTCTACCGAGTACTCGGCTTCCTAAGCATATGGTCATTCGATGCGGCTTAACATGTACATTAAATCTGTGGTGCTTAAGCGTCATTTTTTATCTCAAATTTGATGCCGCTGCATACCTGCTGATTTTGAATTTTGAATTTAACGAACACTACAGTTTATGTTGGGAATTCATTTCAGTTCAGTGCTTTTTAGTTTTAGACTGGTCTGAACTGAACTGGAAAGGATTTCAATAATAGGTAAAACTGTACTGAAATGAAAAATATTGAACTAAACTGGAAGTGATTAGAAAATAGTGAATTACTGGGCTGAACTGTACTGAAGTACTGAATTTAACTGAAGTGAACTGGAAAACTTCAATTACTAAACTGAAATGGAAATTTTTTTTACAAGTAATAGTACTGAACTGAATTGGACTGAATTTTTTTTAGTAAATTGCAAAATTTACTTCAAAAAAGTATAAAATATATTCTCGTCATATATTCTAATTAAAAAATGCTGTAAAATTTCCAAGTGAGTTTAGTTTTTACTTTCAAGAAGTTTTAGATACTCTTGATACTAGTTTTAGATACACCGAGTTTCAATACTCAGTGCAGTTAGCCGAGTAGTGGACAAGTACCATTTTCGAATATTGCCGAGTACGAGTACTCGGCAACGAAGCCGAGTATTGCCGATTACTCGGGGCATCTCTAGTTTAAACTATCCCCTTTCGTTTCGTCAAAAAATTTTGAGCCAATTTGAAATTATACAACAGTATGCAGAAATGCATTGTAAGTATGTGAGTTCGATGGCTTCTGATAATATTCATAAACACTATTTGAAAAAAATTTTTTTTTCTCTTCTTTGCTGCTGATGATGAACTAAACTTAACACTCGGCACTAAGTCAAAAAATTTAAAATTAATTAAAAATTTAGGAAATATTTGTCTGAACTCATTTTTGGAAGGTATTTTTTGATGGTTTTCAAAATCATGTCAAACNAAAAATTTAGGAAATATTTGTCTGAACTCATTTTTGGAAGGTATTTTTTGATGGTTTTCAAAATCATGTCAAACTGAAATTTTTGACTATTTAAAAAAATTATTTGTTTAAATAAATCTTTTAGTCATAAAAATTTCATTTTGAAGCGATTTCGGAAATCACGAAAAATACCTTCTCAAAATAAAGAAAGCTACATATTTCCTTAATTTTAAATTAATCGGAAACTTTTTGAGGCAATACGGAGTGTGACATTAGTTCATAAAAAAAAATTATTCAAACAGTCATAAAAATATTGTTTGAGTATTTTCTAAAACCAACGAAAACAAATTTTCAAAATAGGTTTCAGCACACCCTTGCAAAATTTCAAATTGAGCTGAGAAGTTTTGACGAAATGAAAGGTGATAATTGAAACCATTTTTACCTGTTACTCCCATTAGCCAATTTGGAAGTGTTGCGGCAAAGCGGCAAAATAAACACCTGACATGTGTAAACTAAAACTCACTCAAAGCTTCATCAAAGCCGCGCGCTTAGGTGAGCGTAAAAGTGGGCGTATTTGTACAACAACTCTTCTTCGCGAATTCGAGTAAGTCATATCATGTCAAGCAATCGGAAATTTATGTTATATTACCAACTTGACATCCAGTAGCAAGATACTTTATAAAGAGGGTTCAGAAATGATTTGCAAATTGAAGCGATTAAGGATGGTTTTTTGTGTTTTTTTCTACTTCAAGATCATAACCTCCATTTGGTTACATGGATTTGAAAGTTTAGAACAAAGATTTTTCTTTTGCCAACATATTCCGGCTCCTCTATATATTCTATCCTTGCCTTTCTGTAAATGCTAGTGGAAAAGTGGATTCAATGAAATTCCTCCTAAATTCTAATTATTGCAACTTTCTCGATCACTTAAGCCTCTTCATACCTCAAGTTTCCATCCACTACCGCAGTCCGAAACAATGCAAAACCCAACTTTGCATATATTTCAAGTAACGCCATTCAGTTTTAATACCATGTCAAGTGAATGGTTAGTACAATAAAATTCATACTCATGAGAGAACCCTGATTTTGATCCATATTTCTTCCTTGGCTATAGAGATACTATTATTGTAACTAAGCTATTCTTGGGTGGCCATACTGTGCTGACTCAATATTTTTGACCTTTTTTTTCAAACGACTTAATACAGCTAAGTTCCTGTAAGGTCGACGTTATACCTGACTCCCTAAAAATAATTATTGGAGAAACTCATTCTCTACTTATTTGTTTGACATATTTGGCAGTAAATGCTTCAGGTACGACTTATAAAGCTTAAACTCAACTGTTCATCTCGTGGTTTCTACAGTTTTATAACTTATTCAGCAGAACTGCTCCCTACTAACTTCGTTTCTTATAAATTATGATTGAGTTCATAGGTTGAGTTAACACTTTCATTGCTGACGGTTCTTTTAACCAGGAAGCTCATATTTTAAAACCGCGGGATAAAGAAATAGAGTATCAGATGCACCCGTTACAAAAAATTTAAGGAAAAAAATTTAAATAAATATGAGGAGTATACATCCTTTTTGTTGAGATTGGTATTTTATTACTAGAGCTCACTTCTCGTTAGGTTTCTCCTTGTCTGTTCATAAGAGAAAGTAAATCCTACGAGATCCGCATCTTCTGGTCGTTTCACAAACGGTTGGCCGTAAACGAAATTTACATAATCCTATAAAAGCTCTGGTCGAGCGACTCAATCCTTGAAAATCCTATAGCTTTTAAGTGAAAGGCTACCGGAGACAGTATTTTCTCTTTTACCAAATAAATTCATACTGTTTCAAAGGTAACTCGTGTGTAATATGTCTTCAGCAGCTGTTGCCTCAGGAAGTTTTTCTATCACAACTATGTCTTATTTCTAAGAAATTAAAGAAATTGCTTTCAAATGTCATTCTATCTTTGTAACTTGTGTGGGTTGGAAGAGTGAATCAATTTCCACCTCTGGAACTTTAAAAATTACTTACAAGTGCTCTACTTTTACAATCTAACAATTGGATTTATAACTTTTGAGACAGGAAGTCTGGAGAGGATTTGAGTCATATTTCAAATGTAAATGTACGCCACATTACACAGAAATAGACTATTCCTTCTCCGTTCCGGTTTTGTACAGTTTGTTTCAAAATTAAATATATTTTTATACATGATAGATATATCTGTTTTGTACAAACAGCACACTACCTACCTATGACTGACGGCTTTCAAACGGAAGCAATTGTGACAACTTTAGGATTCGATGGGTTTACTTCGAATCAAATAATCTACTTCGAATTTTCTGAAATTTTCTTAACTATGTTTTCCATTTCCTGTCAGATTCGAAAGTTTTAATGGAAGACTTTTGATTGGAAAATAATTGAATTTTTGAATGATGTGATATTCGATGAAGCTAACTCGAGCACTCTAGTTACTTACTGTCGATAATAATCTAAAGATGACCGCAGAAATAGAGTTAAGTAAAAAGTATCAAAAAAATATCTTAACTCTTGAGTCTCATCAGATTGGTTTACTTGAAGCATGGTATTGAAAATTTCATATTAAATTTTTTTGTCAAAATTTAAAGTACTCTAGCTTAACCTCTAGAACTCATCAGGTAATTGTGTACACTTTGTATTGTGACATGCTATCAACATTGTATCATTTGAAAATAGTTTGTAGTTTGGTTGAAAATTATATTCCACAATCGACAGGCGTCATTTGACTTCTACGGATAGCTAATGTAGCTGGTTACCTTAAATGACCCATGGAATTCATATAGCACTTATTGTGATTATCTAACAGGTAAATTTGAAATCGGCATAAAGTTATCGTGATACCCTACAAATTTTTGTGAATTATATATAATACTCTATATTTGCTAACTCTTGATGACCAATTGAAGTCAATCTACTTTAAATTTTGTTTACGTTGTACAAGCAGTGAGAGCATACATTCGTAGTCACTTATTTGTCTCAAACTGACATGGACTAGGCAGTATATTATTGCACTTACCTTGCATATAATTGACTTAGTCAGAATATTACAGTGAAGCCCGGATGTGATAGAAGTCCGGTTATAGCAAACCATACTCTCCGCTTCCTACCAAGCCAATGGGAGATTATGTGTTAAGTACTTCGGCTATAATGAAATCGGTTATACTGAACTTTGGGACTGGAGTGAACCAGGTCTACCTGTCACGAGAGTCATTTTATCCGATTATAGCGAACACGATTGAAATATATCTCAATTGCGCAATGAATTATTCCTTATTCATTTATGTAGATATACAGGGTCATTTGAAAGTAGCTCTGGGCTTTTGAACATCTGTAACTCTTTATTGAATTGACATACAGTTATCATTTTCGACTCGTTGGAAAGCTGAANCTCTTTATTGAATTGACATACAGTTATCATTTTCGACTCGTTGGAAAGCTGAATGTCAAGAAGAAATGTTGGACGCAATCGCAAAGTTCAAGGGTCACAATTATTAGGAGTAATTCCTCATCAAACAGAAAATTTTTAATTTAACATTACAATTGGCATGGAAAAATTTTAGAAACAAATCTTGAATTGTTTTATCGACATCGGTTTGAGTGCTTTAAAAAGTGCTGAAACGGATTGTTTGAATTTGCGACAATAAAAGCCGCAATGGTAATTCTAATGCTAAATTAAAAAATCTCCATTTAATCATGAATTGACCTTAGTGACGCTGGTTCCTATCCTTTTTGATTGTGACCAATATTTCTTCTTCCCATTCAGCTTTCCAATGAATCACAAACGAGNACTGGTTCCTATCCTTTTTGATTGTGACCAATATTTCTTCTTCCCATTCAGCTTTCCAATGAATCACAAACGAGACTCCTGTGTCAACCCAATAAAGAGATACAAATTTTCAAAAGCCCGGAGCTTCTTTCAAATGACCCTGTATGTACCCGACAGACAGACATGATGACTCCAATGCCCTCCTACTTGAAGTAATCAGGGAGTAATGACATTAAGTTCTTTTTATTACTTCCTCTCAATTTCACTGTAGATAGGTAATTTGAACCATATTATACTTTTATAGGTGTGAAAACAGTAATATAACACACACTGCACATATCCTTTGTGTTAATTACAGATTTGATGAGAATGAAAGAGTAAATAAAATCAGCTAGTATGGGTAAAAATGGGTATTTTTGAACAAAGAGAAAAGTTTTTGGTAAAAAATATTTTTTACCGACAGGATGAATTTGATGAAAGTAACAGAGTCCCCGAAGAGTCATCGGAAGAATATAATATAATACTTCTACACCTAACACATATAGTTTTTTAATTAATGAACTACAAAAGCTTGGCCAATATGGGGTAGAAAAACCTTTGTTTCCGGTCTGCTAAAGTTCTTAATTAACCTGGGTATTCTCCCATGGCGTCTTTTTTCACACTTTCAGTTTCGTCCAAACAAAGTTTCATCAAAAACCAAATAGGAATTCATTCCTAGATTTATCATTTATTATGTGACTCCAATGGAACTCTTTCAAAAAAGCGGAAATAAATTTTTGTCTTATATAAATTTAGTTTCAAATTTTCTACTTTTAGTTAAGCCCTATAAGCTATGGTTAACTCTGGAAGAACCGCCAGACAAAAAAAAAATTATTTTAAACTCATTCCATTTCCATCCAGAATGGAAATTTGTAATAAATTTCCCATGGTTCACTTCCTGTTAAATCGAATTTGTGTTCTTGAGCACTCTACTCATCCTGTTGAGTTAAAGTTGTGAGCTCATCTTCTGAGATGGTTACAATTTAAAGCAACTAGATGATCAAACTAAAAGATTTCAAGTATACTGACTTCTATCACTGATATAATAGCACGTCACGTTGTGTACTCATCAAAACGTTTTTTTTCTCTCTCTCTCTCTGAAAACAAGAGTTACAGTAAATAAGTATAGAAAGAAGTTGTTCAAGCATCATAATATAAAACACTTACGAAAAACTTTGTTCTGTCAAATTGGGATCTCATTATATCAAACAACTTTGTAAAATAAGATATGAAGGTTTTGAAAAAAAAAACATAATATGATTATGAGGTTGTGGCGTGTTTTGGGTAAGGAAAAAGTTGTCCAAATACTAAAAACACATTTTTCTATTTCTATATAGACTAGCTGCCCGGATTCAGGATCTTGTCATATTAGACGAACNAAAAGATTTCAAGTATACTGACTTCTATCACTGATATAATAGCACGTCACGTTGTGTACTCATCAAAACGTTTTTTTTCTCTCTCTCTCTCTGAAAACAAGAGTTACAGTAAATAAANTCTCTCTCTGAAAACAAGAGTTACAGTAAATAAATATAGAAAGAAGTTGTTCAAGCATCATAATATAAAACACTTACGAAAAACTTTGTTCTGTCAAATTGGGATCTCATTATATCAAACAACTTTGTAAAATAAGATATGAGGGTTTTGAAAAAAAAACATAATATGATTATGAGGTTGTGGCGTGTTTTGGGTAAGGAAACAGTTGTCCAATTACTAAAAACACATTTTTCTATTTCTATATAGACTAGCTGCCCGGATTCAGGATCTTGTCATATTAGACGAACTACTAAAGAACTCGTATGACAGACGTGCAACACCAACAAATCATCTCAGTAAGTAAAGTAATTACTTAAACACTACACAAAGACTACTTTTTCATATTTTGATGTAGCTTTGTAGTTTACAGTTCATATTTTTTTTATTAATATAATAATATAATTCAATTTGTTTATATAATGTATAATATGTTTGTGGTTTTCAAATATATTTACAATGTTTTACACCCGTGGCAATTGTTATAAGAACGGAAAACTATTTCAACATTGGGTTGAAAATCTTGTTCTTGATACCACAAGAAAGTTTGGACAGTTTAATTGGTTAACTTTAAAACATCTCATAGAAAGGTCTAGAATAAATAAAATAAATTTATTTATACATATTTTATTCATATCTAGTGTTTTGGTATCCGGTTTCAGACTCCATTCACTGAATTTACGTAGTAAATATATTTTTCTTTGCATAGTGCGCGGTTTTATGGTTAACGTGTACTCTATTCATAATTATTAACCGCGAACAACTGCTGGTGCTGTTAGCTGGTATAATTATTGTTGGATGAAACAATTTGTAAAAAATAGTGATAAAATTTTATGAAGATTATAAAGTAAAATAATACTCTGCATCCAGAAAAAAACAGGAGACATTTTTGATTTTTTATCTCAGTTAAAATACTATCATAGTTCGTTATAACAACCCCTGGATTAGCAACAAATATTATAACAACTCAAAAATTGCTTGTTCTTATGGAGATTATCAGGGTCCATGGAGACCGTTTGTTGTCGCTTCGCATTATAGGGTCGTGCAGTTTTGGTATTTGGCATGGGAGATTTTTGGGAAAAAATTTGGGACCGTTCTTCGTTAATTAAAAGTCATAAAAAATATTTCGTCACGTTTTTACACAACGGTCCCAAATTTTCTCCCAAAATTTCCCATGCCAAACACCAAAACTGCGCGACCNGCCAAACACCAAAACTGCCCGACCCTATAAAACGAAGCGACAACAAACGGTCTCCGTGGACCCTGGAGATTATAACGTTAAACTTCTCGGTTATAACTACATCACATATAGCAACAATCTCTGTATAACATTATTTTCTCAAACCATTTCACATTTCAATAATATATAAGTTCATTCACAAAGAATTTAGTCATTTAAAAGACTTTTTCTACCTTGGTTTGTGATTTTCCATCTTGAGCCTCAAAAATTAGTATATACGTAGAGAAGAGTGGGGTTAATTGGGGAGCAGGCGGGTGGGTTGGGTCGACGTCATTTTCACACTAACCTAAATTTTATAAACCTAAATAATTGAAGAATTTTTATTTATTTTACTTTTCAAATATACATACTACAAAAATATTTTGAATTGAAATTATCTTGCAATGTGCAGNACTACAAAAATATTTTGAATTGAAATTATCCTGCAATGTGCAGTAACGCCTGTTGTATACTTTATTTGTTCGTTGTCGTTGCTACGCCATCGCTTACTCCGTTCGTTATTTTTTCAATATATACTTTGTCCATTCGTTGTCGGATGATTTTTTCTTATTGCTTTCTTTGCTCGTCGTCACAAGAATTGCTAGGAGAAAGTATATAACGAACTTTTTAGAAATGTTTGTTTTGTCTTTGCGTCATCGTTGTCTTTCAAAAAAGTTGAAGCAGTGTCAACTTTTAGGAAGGAAAAGGTTGTATTTTTAAATCAAAACAATTGGTATATTTGAATTTTTTCAACTCTGTTGGCATGTTTNACTTTTCGGAAGGAAAAGGTTGTATTTTGAAATCAAAACAATTGATATTTGAATTTTTTCAACTCTGTTGGCATGTTTAAAAAAATTTTTTTTTCAACTTTTTAAAACGCAAAGGCAACACATCAACTAAATAAAGTATACAACATTTTTACTTTGTCTGGGTGTTGTCGAAACAACAACCAAATAACACTCTGAGAAAGTATATATTGATTCTCTGTTCTTCCCTATGACAATTCTCGTGGCAAAGCACGAAAAAAGCAAAGTATACAACAGGCGTAACGCATTTTGATCATAGTATAATAAATGTTATTTTTTATAGAAAATATTTATTCAATTTCCAACCGATCTTGAATCTGAAAGTAGTCAGGAGGGACGGTTAGATAGTTTTATGTGGGGATAGCTGGGTCATCGCGCAGTTTATGAATTTCTTCGCTGAAAGCTAAAAGATGAGTGTCTTGTTTCTTTCCAAACAATCTACTAATAAAGTATACTGGTTTCGAATAATTTTTGTTAAACTCACCTGGCGACGAATTCGCTAACCAACCTAGCGAACAAACTCCGAGTCTGTTGAAGGTAACTTCTCCGGGTTTGTGAAAACCTAATTCAAGACGAGAGTTAGAAAGAGGTCAACAGACCCTCTCAACTTACCCAACATACCCAACTTTATGAGGTTTGTTTGGCGTTAACAACCCTAGGTTTTGTCAAAGTTAATTCTCTAAAAAGAAAATAGGCAAAAAAATTTACCCAAACCTTCAAATACACTCGACAAAGTTCCCCTGCTCTTCAGCAAGGTTACTGAGTATTAGTTAAACTATTTTAGTTCTACTGTTTTAGTAAACAATAAGTTTCAACAGCGGAAGTGTCAATTGATCATTCGGTGAGTATTATCACTGTTATGTAGTAATTGTTAGTGTTGTGAGTCAACTCCACAGCAACAGTTTGCTGAGACAACACCACAACACAAAACATACAAAAGCGATACTTCAACAAAACATTCAAACGAACAAGAAGCACTGATGAACAGGTCATGAGTTACTGGACGTCAAAGGTTAGGTCCTCGTGTTGATTGATAGAGAAGTAATTTGGTGTTGNTGAACAGGTCATGAGTTACTGGACGTCAAAGGTTAGGTCCTCGTGTTGATTGATAGAGAAGTAATTTGGTGTTGTCACGGCAAGTACCGGAGTTGACTCAAATTACTTCCAAATCAATTAGCGAATGTTGAACACAATTAGTATTAAATATTTTGCGAAAAAGTAAATTGTGACATTTAGGAGAAAGGAATCCCTCAGGTTAACATAATTTTGAGTAGAACAAGTGACTTGATCTACTCAAATTTCTTAGTTTACCTAAGTGATTCCTTTCAGTTTGATCTTCAAAATTTTTTAAATTAATTGTATAAAATATTAACCCCATAGATTCTTACCTCTAACGATTAATTCCACTCCACAAAACCATTGATCAATTATCACTAAAACTTTCAGATTGATTAGTATATTTTAAAAGTTAAGGATTATAAATAATTTTTTTTTGTAATAAAGAATGAAAAAAAATTCCTGCATATCCCACAAGACCACATCTTCCATAATATTCAACCTAACAACCCATACACAAATGACTTCTTGCATGACGTGAACTTCTTCTATATCACTTTTCACATCGACTACACAACCAAGAGGTAACCTTAAGGTTTAGGTAAGCAGTATTTTCTCAACCCCCTTACTGAATAAAGTATAGTACTCAGGTGAGGAAAAAAGTGAGAAGAATCGACTTTTTTTAAATTAGAGCTTGGAAGAAAATTTTGGTACTCAGGTCGAGGCAAAATCAGAGCAGAAACGTAAAAAAATTCTTCCAGGGAAGAAAAAGAACATTTTCTGCTCAGGAAGAACGACCCCCTTTTTCTGCCGAGCAAAAAGTGAGAAAAATAATCTCAAATCAAATTTTGGGGAATTAGAAACATTTTTTAATAGTTTTTCACAAGTTTCAAAAACGAGAATAACTTCTAGTTAAAATCTTTATCATTAATCTTTGAAAATTCAAAATTCAAAAATCAGAAAAACACTAAATCATCATCCTCATCATCAGAACTGTTAATTTTCAAAAACTTTTTAAATTAGCAATGGACAGTGACAATTTATTAATCCGAACTCTTTCTTTGAAATCAATTTATTTAAAAATTAGTCACATGAAACTTTTTTTGCTCAGCCTTGACGTGAGTACCCTCTATTTTACGCTTGGCTTAAAGTGGGCAAAAATGACATTTTCAGCTCAACTTTTTTCCTACGTTTCTTCTCATCCTAGCCTGAAAATTTGTCACACTTTTTGCTCGGGTTTAATCCCCACCTGAGTACTAAGCTTAAGGAATAATTTTTGGGTTTTGCTTGGGTATACTCAGTATGTTTGGACCCAGGGTGAATATAGATATAGACCTCTAGGTAAGCTGGTGAATTGATTCCCTGTAGTCGACTGTGAAGCTACAGGTAAATAGTGTAATATATTCTAACTAAGCTGAAATTATTTAATTCAGTGAAAAATTGAACTTTATANTAGGTTTTGCTTGGGTATACTCAGTATGTTTGGACCCAGGGTGAATATAGGTAAGCTGGTGAATTGATTCCCTTTAGTCGACTGTGAAGCTACAGGTAAATAGTGTAATATATTCTAACTAAGCTGAAATTATTTAATTCAGTGAAAAATTGAACTTTATATTAGAAATGCCGATAAAGCGTAAAATGAAAAAAGAACGAAGAAATAATCCTGCTGTTTTAAGGGTGCCAAATGACAGCCTCAATGTCGAAGCGAAGAAATTACGATAAGTTGCCTCGAGATAAGAGATACCTCACGAATCGTTCCGTCTCTTTGCATTAAAAGTGAAGATAGATGAAACTCATCTGATTGGTTATCGAGCACATAATAAGATCTTCACACCTGATCAAGAGTCATTCTTGGAGTAATATCTGTGCACTGCTGATCCTTATTCTGGAATATCTTCCATCAAACTCCTAAAATTAGCCTATCAATGCGCTGTTCACTAGAAATTAATGTATCCAAGCCCCAGATATAAGACTCGCAAGACTGGGCGCGATTGGTTCTTCGGTTTTCGAAAAAAACATCTAAATATCTCGTTAATGACATCGCCAACAACCATTCTATCCAAGACACGAGCTTCAACCGCCACAATGTCAACTTATTTTTAGAGATACTAAAATCTCTAATGGAAAAGTTGTGGTGATTCTGTCAACATCCGTTGCAACACTTGTCCATAAGCCAAATTCAATTATCGGTTCAATCATCATAGGAAAGGTTTAAAGTAAGTTGGAGCGTTGATATTGGCAGAACGAGCGACATTAGTTAGAACGGCGATTGCTGTAAATGCTACCTGAAAATCTATTCCTCTAGTTTTTAATTTTCCACAAAAAATTTTCGAAGATTTATCATAAAAGATGGGTAAAGATGAGTAAGAGCGTCAAATGGCTTGGGTTGGATGGAAGCAAACAATTTTTTGACATTTACACTTTTGTGATCATGTACGTAGAACACAGGAGTAGCCAATTCTTATTCTGATGGACAATCATGAATCAAATTTAGCAATCGAAGTAATTGATTTCTATAAACAGAATGGAATAACGCTACTTATGTTCCCACCACACACTTCACACAAATTACAACCCTTGAACCATGAAAAGAATACATTTTTTTGTCAACTGAAAAGATACATTTTTGTGACCTGAGACTCATGAATGAAGGAATGTCCAAGCAAATATATGATGACGATTTAAAATATTCCGGCAATAGTGAAGGAGGACTTCCCGAAGTCGACAACACCAACTAACATCATTTCTGCATTTTCGTGCTGTTGCATTTTTCCACTAAATCCTGAAAATTTTTCAGGAGTCAGAATTCTCACCGTCGTATGTGATTGATCATCTAAATCCAGAAATACTAAACTTATCTCTATGCGACTCAATTGCAGTTGACAACTCTAAATTGGCGGAGAACTAAATTCAGCCTGAGTCACTCCAATTTCTAAGGCTGGACCGCGGCAGGCGTAAAACAGAGGAAGAAATCGGAAGTGATGTGTAAATTTTCACTGACACACCAGTCCGGGATAAACTTCATAAGAAAAGAAAAATTAGTGGTTCTCAAAGGCACACAATATTATCACCGTGAAGAAAATGTTATATTTGGTTTAACCAGCATACTCATAATGATTCTTGAATAAGATAGCATTTTCAAAAAATTATCTTAATTTTTGCAATTAATGTCTCACCGTTTAGATTGAAATCGAAAGACTTGACAATAAATATAACAAATTTTGACTTTTAGGGATTTATTCAACCGTCCCCATCATCGCCTGACCCAACTATCCCATCGATAGAGAAGGTTGAGTCGAAAGAGAGTTTCAAAATCGTATAAAAATTTTATGAAGTTTTTGTTCTTAAAATTTGCAAAGATTATTATTTGCAGGGTGAATGTATGCAGGTCAACTATGCCACATTAGACATGAGGCATGGTTACATTATTGCTAATGCGCTTGAAATTAATCGATAATTCAAAATCGACTCAACTGTCCCCAATCTCCCATACAACTAGTGTTGCGTTAAACAATATATCATGCAAATCAGGAACTAAAAGTTAGGGATTGTTGATGAAAAGAAGTATAAAAACCTAACAATGTCAGGCAAATTAAAACATTTGTTCATACTTTATACACTTTTTCCATATAATTCTTTTAATAACCTATTGTTGTTATATGTGATAACTAGATGTGACAACCCCAATTAGTTGTTATAACGAGCTTTGAGTATATTATGATTGGTAGGAAATCGATAAGTTAGATATGAGAGTATTTAAAAATTATGAAATTTTAGTAAAAATTTATCCCGCGATGTTTTACAAAAGATTTATTTTTTCTGTGAGGTTGTATTATTGCACCCTCTGTTAAGATTTGATTTCTTATCATTTTTTTTTAAAGTACCATGTCTCGCCCCCGGTATTTTTTCTCAAGTCTTTTATTTCGTGTAGATTGAGTTTGTTCGTAGAATAGGGAATTCCTTATTATGTTGAAAGGATAACATAATTAATCTCTTGTACGACTGTAGTAAGTAAACTTTTGTTAATATTTTTACTATAAAAAAAAGTTTTAGTTTTTATTTCAAATTCTTTTCAGATAACACGACTCCAACACAGGTCTTTTGTGAAATTTTTGTTAGAAGTTTTGGAAGTCCAAATCCTCTTACAATGGTAAGTTCATCAACTTAATTATGAATTATTTTCTCTTTCCTCTGACTGTTAAAGGTCTTTCTTTTTAGTAGACGAATTTGGTCTGGTGCTAATAGTTTCCTTTGGCCATTTAGAATAGGTTTAGAGGTATTAGCATATTCAACAAATAATTCATGCTACTGTCTGTTAAACACAAAACACTATCTCTTACCTTCAATGGCGCCTTCTCTTTACTCCATTACAAATTTTATTTTCGTTTTCAGCAGCATTCTTCACAAAATTTTCTAGAAAATTCTACTTTGGTTGGCAATGAATGATTTTTGTGCAATAACTTTTCGCAAAAAAAAAATTTTTTTTTTCTTTTGGTTTAATTCTGAAAACTAGAAAGTTTTTTTTTTTAATTTTGGAAAAAATTATATTGAGAATCAAATATGAGCTTTAGTGATTTGCATGTAGGTCAATGAAGTGACTGGACAGGTTGAGTGAAAGAGAAATATAGCTACAGTACGATACGGGTGATTTATCGAATTCATAATTTAAACATGCCAGCAATCAAAGCAACAATTAAGGTAAATTCTCGCGGAGAACTCGCCTTCTGTTATAATACAAAAGTTTTGCTATGAAATTCATCTCACTTTTAAACGCGCACGGCAACTCTAGCTCTGTGAGTTGTAAATACTGGTATATAACAATGTTGACACAATTAATCTTAAAAATGAATAATTNTGTTGACACAATTAATCTTAAAAATGAATAATTCTAACAAATAGGTCATTAAAAAATTGTACAGCAGGCAAAAAACTTCAAATTCTCTTTTATTATTGCCTTAATAATTTATAAAATAAAGGTTATTAATCGTTAATATCAAACACGGATTTTAGAAAGCAGGAATCCACTCTTGTAGAAATGAACCGATAGCTCAGTTCAAAACATGTGTGATACTTTATGAGTCTTCTTAGGATTCAGAAGACAACGNATATGAGCTTTAGTGATTTGCATGTAGGTCAATGAAGTGACTGGACAGGTTGAGTGAAAGAGAAATATAGCTACGGTACGATACGGGTGATTTATCGAATTCATAATTTAAACATGCCAGCAATCAAAGCAACAATTACGGTAAATTCTCGCGGAGAACTCGCCTTCTGTTATAATACAAAAGTTTTGCTATGAAATTCATCTCACTTTTAAACGCGCACGGCAACTCTAGCTCTGTGAGTTGTAAATACTGGTATATAACAATATTGACACAATTAATCTTAAAAATGAATAATTCTAACAAATAGGTCATTAAAAAATTATACAGCAGGGAAAAAACTTCAAATTCTCTTTTATTATTGCCTTAATAATTTATGAAATAAAGGTTATTAATCGTTAATATCAAACACGGATTTTAGAAAGCAGGAATCCACTCTTACAGAAATGAACCGATAGCTCAGTTCAAAACATGTGTGATACTTTATGAGTCTTCTTAGGATTCAGAAGACAACGTAAATTAACAGGAAGTTGACCATGAAGAAGAATTGTCATCCCATAAATTAATAAAAATAGATGAAGATTATTCTGATGATGAATTGGTTGGTGATGTATTTAATTATTGGAAAATTTCATTTCGACTAGAATTTTTACGTATGTTATAAATTTACAAAGCTATCAGATTGTAGAAAATAAAATTGCTAGATAAAATTGCTAGATAAAATTGCTAGATAAAATTGCTAGATTCCTTGGACTAAACACGTACAAGAGGGCTCAATGCTTGTTTTTAATAAAACGCGTGCGTTATGCGCGCGATTTTACGATAAATAGAACAAAATACTTGTGCTACACAGAAATCTTTTAATATCTACTGTAATGATCCTATTCCCTCATTGGTTGACCTCCATGCCCTCATAGAATATTTTCATATCATTATATTGTGCGTTTCCATTGAAAAGTTCTTCTGAAATTCTTCAATTACATATTACATTTTTTTATGTAAGAGCAAGCTTCCGTCGGTTTGAAAGCTTGATCTTAACCGATTGTTTTTACATTGCATATAAAACCAGGATGATCTTGTAATAGGTAAATGAAGGTATATAAAAAATTTTTTCTTTACTAACTACCTAGTTTGTATAAGAATAATTTCTTAAGTAGTTTCACAAAGTAATTTGTTGATTTTTGTAGGTAAAGATTTTACAAGAAAAACCNTCTTAACCGATTGTTTTTACATTGCATATAAAACCAGGATGATCTTGTAATAGGTAAATGAAGGTATATAAAAATTTTTTTTCTTTACTAACTACCTAGTTTGTACAAGAATAATTTCTTAAGTAGTTTCACAAAGTAATTTGTTGATTTTTGTAGGTAAAGATTTTACAAGAAAAACCTTTCTATCTGAAATGATTTTAAGTGATACGGTTAGAANCTTTCTATCTGAAATGATTTTAAGTGATACGGTTAGAAAGTGGGGGATGTGAAAAATATTGTTTTTGCTTATTGAGATTTGAATTTTGCTCTTATATCAAGCTCCCGATTCAAAAATAACGCAAAAGCCTTATCTTATAGACGTTTTGCTCTTACAATCGTTGTTCTTATAACACGGTTAATATCCTATGCTAAATATATTAGAGCAAACCAGACACGCAAAACTCTTATGAAAACTTGGAGAAGCTTCGCTTAAATTTATGAATTTGAAGAAAAAGCCAAAAAGAAAACATGAGAAAGGGAGTCTCTCTCGAACCAATTATTGTTCGCTTCTACTCTTATTATTCACTATTTATTTTTCAACACTTGTCCTTTTCTCAACATCTGAATTATTTGTTAGCGTAGAAAAGAGATCCTAATATTAATATTTTTTATTTATTTTTGTTTAAATTGAATTATTTTCATTGACCATTCACAAGATTGAATAGTATCTTAACGTCGAAAATGATCATTTTCTGACAGAAANTGAATTATTTTCATTGACCATTCACAAGATTGAATAGTATCTTAACGTCGAAAATGATCATTTTCTGACAGAAAAAGCAGTATTTAGTCATAATAGGTATAGTCGGTCATCTTTTCACATATAATATGCAGAGGTAATCAATAACAACTAGCCCAACCCTATCCAAGTTGCATACATGGGCAAAATATTTATTACTTCAAGTATTTAAACTTTTTGAAATNTCTAGCCCAACCCTATCCAAGTTGCATACATGGGCAAAATATTTATTACTTCAAGTATTTAAACTTTTTGAAATAAATATGCATGCTTAATTTAATTTAATACTTAAATAAATTTCAATATTTGATTAAACTAATAATTTTCTAAAAAATATAGAGCAAAACTTGAAATAATTAACTTTCAGATTTTAGATTTAAAAATTCTGAAATTTTTTTTTACAATCAGAATAAAGATCCTGATACTTATTTTTATATAAAAAATTATTCTAAAGCAGTTTCTAGTACGCATGGTATATAATTTTTTGAAGAATTTTTCAAACAAATTGTCTAAAACTGACATTGACCCAATTGACCTCCGTCCAAAATGACCCTCCACTCTCACTTTGAAAGCATTGTTATATGGTTCATAATATTTCTCATCAAAATCTTTAAAGTCTAAATGGTATCATATGTTGCCTTTAGTGATATGTCTACAGATCAAGGAGTTACTGAATAACTTACAGCTTCATTTAAGCATTATTTTAAGTCATAATATAATCTATCTCTCTGCCAACAACGACCAAACCTGTTGTGACCAATGGCGGTCAAGTAAATGGTGGAATCAGTCTGAGGTTCATGTAAAACATTCTTCAAGGAGTCATCTATCCCTTTATGAAATTTCCATTAGAATCTGACAAATTCACATGAACACCTTGTGTCGACAACTTTTGAATTATGTTGTAATAAAAGATGAAAGAACAACTTTTGACCAAACTTTACAATATATTTTATCGACTTATAAATCCTACAGTTAAATGGTGATGCACTATTGGTTCAAACTTTTTATGAAGTCTACAAAGTTCAAAGGAGGTCTTGTGGTTTCGTAATTTTCCTAATGCACAATACCAGAAGCTGCTTTTGACTAGGTTAAGAGTGGATTTTCATTATTTTGAGTTTAAATTATAAATTCTTCTTGACTATGTATGGTATATGTCACAAACTCAGTAATTTTTTGGAAAGTATGTTCATGTAATTACAACTCAAGGAGAAAATTTCGTAAAATTCTTGTTTTTTAATCATCAGTACTAATTGGTAAAAGATGATAAATGAGTTTCTACCAGCTTGCTAGAAATACAGAATGAATCAGAGCATAAAAGTTGGAAGCATTGGATTGGTCGAAATTTTATTACTATAAACAGGACCTTACTTTTGGTAAACTGAAGGAATATGCCATTAGCATTTGTTACATCACATTTTGCGGGTTTTTTTTCGCTTTCTCTGTTTTCTCTCACTTTTCCTTTTTCTGGTTCGTTTGAGCATTCTCGAGGTCGAGAGGAGCCAAATGATGTTAACCATAACTCAACGAAATGTAAAAAATTTACTTTCACGCAAGACAACAATTAGGTCTCTAATCTTCTCAATTTGTTTTTTTTTTGTCTTTTATGGTAAAGGACTACAAAGTTGATTTGTATTTGAGACAAAAATGGCGAGATGAGAGATTGAAACATCATGATTTAAAAGAACCTCTGGACCTGAATGATCCAAATTTAGTCAAAGCAATTTGGAAACCTGAAGTCTATTTTCCAAATGCAAAAGAAGCGGATTTTCAATTTGTTACTGTACCAAATGTTCTTGTTCGGATTCATCCAGGTGGAGAAATTCTATATATGTTGAGGTAAGGAATTTATCAACCATTCAGTTATACCCAACTTATTACATTTTGATTTGATATATTACGCATGTGCCGGTAGGAGTAAAGGGATGATTGCCAAAAAATGTTGTCTTTATTGGAATAATTTTTATGGTAAACTCGACTCAAAATAGTTTTGAGTTACTGGTTTCAACTTACTATAAAAATTTAAAGTTGTACTCCTTATATCAAACGTTTTTTATACATACCATATTTGAAATCAAATTTGGCAACGGGAACAAACTGTTTCTTTAAAAAAAATAATAATGGATAGATTTAAGTTTTCAAATACAGTGTGTTTCATAATTTTTGATTTTATGCTTTCCCTTCTATTTTCAAAATTTGAACGGCAGTGCTTGTCTCAACATCGAGTACGACCTTTGGATTATATATTTTTAATTTAGTTTATTTATTATACCTCCTAAGACAAAATTATATAATTGTATGACTTAATAAACTACTAATTCTCTTGGTATTACAATATGGAAAGAGGAATCTATAAAAATTTTTGACTTTTCTTGCTTTTGTGTGTAAATTTTTTAATAATTTTGTGAAAAGGAAATCCTTACTAAGATTATTTAAAGGAACCAACTCTTTCAAGAAAAGCAAAGCTAAGCAATAATTAATTACTATTTCCCCCTTCTTTTATTGTCGTCCTTGTCAATTTCTTAAGAAAATGAGAATCTTAGCTCAACAGGATATCATGATACTTTTATTTGAGTCAGGAATTCCAGCTTTGGCTGTTTTATTGCTCGGGATTGTTTCTCAGTCAAGCTGAATCCATCAAAGGAACGGCTCTCTGATCGAACCACCCGGAGAGTTTAGAAAACAAGCATAAATTTAAAAAAAAAGTTTTTAAAGTGAGCATACAAATTTTTCAACAATAATTATACAACCTGTGTCATAGAACTTCAGGACATTCCTAAAAAAACCTAACTATTATATATAAAAATTCTCTAAAATTTGATACCTAGGGTATTAAAATTAATAAAAAGCTGATAGATAATTATAGGGTATACATTTTTTATTATAATTTTCTTTCTTTTTACATAGTGCGAATGTTTACTAGAAATCTGTGTTAACTTATGACTTATAACTTATAGTAATAAGTGTTAACTTAATACTGAAAATTATAAAATGAGTGATTGTTATAAAAATTTTTGTGCGCCTACTTCACTTTGTAACATTTTGTATTGCCGTAACGCAAGGGTTAGAAGAAAGTGGTGAAACCATGAACCAAAAATAGTTTGAACACACTGAAGAAGGATTTAGTGTAAAAGTACGTAAGTAAGAAGATGAGGAGTTTTCTTATAAAAATCTTTCTCAATCTTTTTGAATTGTCTAGGAGGTACTAACTTGGTGTGTTTAAAGTGAGATAACAAAAAAAAAGAGAATAAAATAAGGTTTTTCCCTTCAAAAGAACCATTTTCTGGTAAGGAATAGAATGAAAATCAAGTCAAATAAAAATATAGTGAAAATGCAGAGAGTAACCATAAATGGTAAAAGTTTTTCTAAAGAATCAGAGTTCAATAGACAACTTCTCAAAGGAAACAGATTGTTCTGATTTCATACTGCTTATTTTTTATTATTTTTTTTTGGTAGGACCTTATAAAAATTGAATCTTATGTATATAGTTTCTCTGAAATTGTTCTAATCTAAAATATACCATGATTGGAAAAAAGTATTGAATTTTTATCTACTACAACTCCTGTTGCCGCTATTCAACTTAAACCAATATTCTACCGTGTGTCTTTAATATTATAATTTTTATTTTTATATTTTATACTTTTTTTTATTTAATTCATTAAGAGAAGTAAAGTAGGCATATTGAAATTGAAGTTGGCATAGTAAAGTTTAAATTGCACAAAGTTTAAATTTGATAATAAAAGAAATAGCTTTCTTTACTTGCAAATCAAGTCATCAATTTGAGTACCATAAGACAAAGCTGTTGCTGTTCATCGAGTCTTGCTTGAAGTTAAAAGTGAAGTATCTGAAAAAATTCATTTATATTGGATTACATAGAGTCATAGATTAATTTCTTATTTCATTTATACCGGGTGTTTCATATTAATAGTAACTTATTTATTATTTTAGTTTATATTTAGTTAGTTAACATTAATGATGATGTCGATGAGACCCAATAGAAATGAAAGAATTTGAAACTATGATACTTGCCCCAACCTATGTATAGCTAGAACTGAAAACACAAGATATAAACTTATAACGGCAAAAAGGGCAACAACTTATGGTATACCTTACTAAAAATAGTAGAATGTTGGTGGCTATTTGAGGTTTTTTTTTGTTATTTGTAGGTTGAAAGTAACTTTCTCTTGTATGATGAATTTGTCAAAATTCCCTCTGGATCGTCAAAAATGTACAATGGAAATGGCAAGTTGTAAGTTGATGAAAATAAAAAAGTTTGATACTCAATTGTATCTGGAAGTGACAAAGTGGTTATAGGAGAATTGTGGTTATTTGTATTTGGTTTTAGTTTCGAAAACAATGGATGAGTTGGTCCTGGAGTGGGTGAAAGACACGCCTGTGTCAACTGGAATTAGTGGCATGTCACAATTTGAGATTGATGACATCAAAGCAGAGAAGTGTACTGAGTCATTGGGACAGATTGGTAAGATTTATATCAAATTATTAGAGAGAAACTTTTGAACAAGAAAATTTTTTATTTCGGAGTATACCTGTAGTCTTCTTATTACAGTACTGGACATATTTATAGACGAACAAGGAGATACTTTTGACATTTGTGTTCTTTCCTAGAGAAACTGTTCGACAAAAATTATTTTTAGTTTTTTTTTACTACTAGGAAAAAAAAATACTTTTTTTCCGTCCAAATGATATTTTTTATATGAAAGATCACTCAAAAGTAAGGAAACATGTACAAAAAATTTTGTTTCTAGTACCAAAGTGTCAAAAGTTATGATTTATTGAAAATCAAGTTTTTCCAACATAATTCTGAGAAGGTTGTACTTTATGGTAGTGTCTGAGAAATATGTTTGAAAAAACTTGAGGTTCAATTAATCATAAGTTTTGACCAATTAATCTTGGAAGTCGGATGTTTTGTTCATATTTCCCTATTTTTAAATAATTTTTCATATAAAAATATCATTTGGACCGAAAAATATTCTCTTAGAGAAGAAAAAATTGGATATAACTTAAACTTGAATAGTCTCTTCAGCTAAGTGCACGGACCAAAAAAGTAGTTTATCTTTTGTCTAATGTGTCCAAAATAGTACAGTGAAAATCGGTTATAATATCACCCTATTATTAGACGGGAATACAGTAAACATCGAATAAGTCGAGCTTTGAGAAACCTGAATAGTTAGATTGTGGTAGCCGAAGTAAAACGCTTGTGATGCATTTATCGAAACCGCGAAAAAGTATTCCACTTAACCAAAATCGACTTAAGTGAGGTTTACTGTATTTTTATTAAATTTTATTAAACGCGTTATATAAGACCTGGATTTTTCGGTTCGAAATTTTTGTTTTTATAATTCATTTTTACAATGCTATGAGACTTTGGAGGTAGAAATTATAAACTGGTCTAAAGATCGGCATAATTCTGCTCCAATTTTATTATTCCCTAAAAAGTTAGTAGTGGAGGCGACAGTAATCAAAGTAGATTAGATTGTACTTGTCGTTGTTAATNCATAATTCTGCTCCAATTTTATTATTCCCTAAAAAGTTAGTAGTGGAGGCGACAGTAATCAAAGTAGATTAGATTTTACTTGTTGTTAACTTCATGGCTTCTAATAATTTTTACAATTATGCGGGATATACTCCAATCGGTACCAACTAAGAGCGGAAAATTTTAATTCTGTTTTGTGAATATTACCCGTTTAAAATTTTAGTAGTGCTTCAACTTTCCAATAACTGAATCCAACGATGGCGTAAATGATTTTTTGAGTTCTGATTTTACAATGAAACTTAAAATTGAATCATTTGGCTTGAACTTTCTGCCGCAAGGTATTGAAATACGGAGACACTGCCATGGAGAACAAAAAATAATTAATTTATTTCTCCACTGATATTATTCTTTCATTAGAGTAGTGTACACAATTATATAGTAGCTTTATATTTTTTGACATTGTCCCTAGATCGCTTTTACAAATATTTGAACTTGGGACTCTAGCAGAATCATCAACTTTTAAATTAATTCGTTTCCAGTCACTGTCAAGCGTAAAGACTGATGAAATATTATAGCCAAATTTGTTCAAAAATACACCGGGGTGTAATGTACAATAGAACGATACAATTTCCTTCCATGGGGCATGATGTGTATGAAACGCGTTATCTGTATCATGTATATGTATGTATGTAACAAAGCGTAGACTGTTTGGGATAGGTAAATATAAACAATAGCTTCTGGAAATTAAATATAGAGTAATAGGTTTATTCGTTTTACATTTTCATTACTTAAATCATTCGACTATCTTAATTAGAAATTACAAGGTAACCTTCTAGTTCTTTCTCTGCGTCCGTGTCCCTCTGGCGTCGTCTTTTTAATTTTTTTAACAAATAAGGTAAAATCAGTCGAATACACTAAGATTTGACGCCCGTCCGTCAAACGAGTAACAGCTAATATTCCAATTTTTCTCATTCATTCTAAGGGTCTATTTTTGTGGAACAAATTAAATATAGCTATCGTTCATTTTGATCAATTATGAGATTTTAATCAAGGTTAGTGACTGCGACTCAAAGTAGCATCTGAATACAAATAGACCGAAACATGTATAAATTTTTCAAATGCTAAAATTAACTAATGGTTTGTTTGCGGCTAAAGCTAAGTATATTTACTAATGGATTGTTTGCGGTTAAAGTTAAGTATATTTACAGCGCCATATCTCTAACCCAAATGGTGCAAACCATAGGTAACCGTTTCTCTAATCACAAAATCAATCAATAGAGCTATTGATTGGCTTGATTGAGATGTTAGGCAGTCATACTTAAACGTTCCACAGGATTTCGTCACAGAATATTCGTCACATGGAATATTCGTCATAAGGATTAATCGTCACACAAAAAGCTCGTCACAAGGAATATTTGACACACGGTAAAGTTCGTCACAACAGTATTCGTCAAATAAATATAATAAAAACTTGTGTAAACGCAAGCAGTATATTAGGTAGCATAATTACTGCAATCGTGATGCTACTAATCATAATTTAAAAATAGATTATCATCACACAATTATTCTAATCATTATAAAATAAACTCAAGGCTTTCCAAATCTAAAGGCTTTTCCATTTGAGAAAGCAGCAGTCACAAATCTAAATAGCTATTAAATTATTTAGAAATTATGTTATTTTTTCTCAATAAAATTATGATTTATTTGAATTTTATGAGGTGATTTATTCATTTAAAATTTTCTAGAAAAATTTCTGTCACGGAATTTCCGTGTGACGAACTATCCCTGTGTCAAACAAGACATGTGACAAACTTTCGTGCGACGAAAAATTCATGTGGCGAACTTTCCGTGTGACGAACATTCCATGTGACGAATATTCCGTGTGACGAACTTTCTGTGACGAATCATGCTGTGACGAATATTCGTCTGACGGATCGTCATAAAACCATACGCAAAGGCCTTCGAAATGCCTGCACTTTTTCATGTTGTTTTAGCAAGCAAAAGTTGTTACGCCCTTGTACTCCTGCCATTTTTAAGGACTTATAATTTTTGGTCCAAGAATACATAACTTTTGGTACCATTCACTCCCTATACTGACAGTTCTTCTTACAAATTTTCATTAAATATGATGAAAAATGAATTTTGAAATGCAATGTTGCATTAAAGAAAATTGTTCAAGTTCAAATAGAAATGGTTAACCTCAATATACTTTTTGTAAGGTTCACTCCCATCTTGTATTCGTTGTAGGACCACTACAAATATAAGATACGTTTATTCGTTGCGAAAACCATGGTATTATTACCGTAGACTCCTCTACACCATTTTATTATAAAACTACAGTAAAAGCTATCTATTTATTAGATTCAGATATATAAGACCACATTGCTTTCTAAACACACTTTGTCTATGTTATTTTCTCTTATGGAGATTTAGTACTAATTTACTCATCTATAAGACCACTCCCTATAAGAGTTTCTATGTATAAGAAATTATTTTGGACAAACGTTGTGAGAAATCACCTACTTATAAGACCTGTTTTGTATAATAAAAAAGTGCGCATCTGCGGTGAAACTTGTTGAGAGTGGAGCAACACGTGTTGTACTAAAAAGATGTATTCGCGCATATGGACACATCGCCAATTTGGATTCGACAAACGGAAGACATTGAATTAATACATTTCGGTTTGGAAAAGACTGCGTTGGAAGAGCACATTATTCCAATGCATTACAATAACGCAACGGGTAAAGTGCATCGTGAAAAACATTAAACTTTTTTCATTAAAAATTTTTGAAATCTAATTTCCAAATTTAAATCCGAATTTTTTTATTTGTAGTTGACAGAAATCAATACAGTGGTGTTTAGATTTAAAAAAATTATTAGAATATCTACACTTGGCGGCAATGTTAATTTTAGTGCATTTGTTGCTCGTTTTCTTGATTCAGTCTAAATTATCCCAAATTTTCTATCTAAAGAACCAATTTTTGTTTAAAAAAAAGACGTCTTTTCATTTAACTTCTCAAAGTGTTAAAGTTCTTTATTCTGCCTACAGCAAAATTTAAGCTACGTATTTAAATTTTAGTTCAGTGTCTTCGCTGTATTATAGCTCCACGTTGTTCTTATTGTATAAATATAAGAATACAAAAATTGATATTTATTCTCAAATTTAAATACGTAATGCTATATTATTGCATCATTTAATAAATTATTTATTTAATACACTTGCCTTCATTTACTGCAAATAGGACCCAAGGTGGTCTTATACAGAAAACTCTGTATAAAACTACCTGCTTACAAGGCATACTTTCCTTGTTTTCCAAAAACATTTTATACACATGTTATAATGTACAGTGGGAATAGCTGGGGAGTGGACAATGACACCCAAGTTCACACACCCCATCCGAACTGAACAGCATATATGGGAACACCATTTTTCATTAGTATCATTAATTAATATGAGGTTCAGATTTTACACTAGTAGATTGATAACCTGTAATCTTGTTTTAGAGCGTTAAAAGGTGGGTGGGGCAGATGCCCAAATGCAAAAGGTGTCAAAATTTGGACTTTGTTTTTGAAGGAATTAATTTTGCTAATTCGTTGTTTTTGCTAACTAATAATAGTTTTACGTTTAATTGCTTTTTCTCATTACTGGAATGGGTCTACCACCACACCTGTGACTAATAGTTATAAAAATTAATTACCGCTACCCTGAGGATACTTACCAACAAGTGATGGAAAGGTATAATGCCCATCCAGCTACAATTAACCATCAAATTCGAAGTAAGGCTACCACAAAAAATATTATTGACAAGTTTCAAACGTCGTTCACACTGTTGGACTTGAAACCAAAAAATCTCCAGAAACCTGCAACTGGAGAAGAAATTGCAGCAGCTGTAATATCTGCTGCTTTACTCGATCCACACACGACAACTAGGAAGCTCTGTCTGGATTCCGAAATTAGCCAAAAGTCAGTAGTGAAAATTCTAAAACAGAACAATTTTCACTTCTACAAAATGCAAATACTGCACATGCTGAATGACGACGACGCGGATCGGCGATCAGAATTTTGCGAATGGGCACGTGACATGTGCCATAAAAAACGGGAATGGACGCGCTGCATTATTTTCGGTGACGAGTGCTCAGTTCATTTAAATGGAGAAGTCAACCGACAGAATTTTAGGCTTGTAACAAAAGTCCAAAACTTTTACGAAGTCGTATTTAGTCAGATCCAAATATACGCATCTTGATTAATACTTGAGTAATAATCAGTCATATTGCGATCGCATATTTGGGTGTCTTTCATGATTTTAATATTCTATCCATTTTAGTTCCTAACCTTACGCGCAAAATAGTTGTGCCCGTCTATGGTCCCTGGGTGGGGTGTGTGAACTTGGGTGTCAATGTCCACTCCCCAGCTATTCCCACTGTATAATAAATTTACTTTTGCGGCTGAATGTTATGTGGTTGTTTGGAAGCGTCTTTTTATCGTTTTGACATGGAGATGGGATGCATCCTCATTTGCACAGTCCAACTTGACAGATCAAGCTATAAGTTTGTAAATATATTCCTAAATATATCTAAATATACAGGGTAAATTTAAACTTGATTAAGAATTTAGAAATCAATAGCCAGCGAGATGAACGACGAATCGTTGTTAGTGATTATCCATGTAGTACTTTATCGGCTAACAGTTTTTGTGGATAGATGGGCAAAAGTCGAACACCCAGCATTCTATCTCCTCACTATCCGGGGAAATGATGAGCACTCCATCACTCCGGGAAATGATGAGCACTCTAGCATTCCAGCACTACATCACTCCGGGATATGATTAACACTCTACCACTCCATCACTTGATCACTCCGGGAAACGATTAGCACTCCAGCACAATCGTTCTAGCCCGTCACTCAGCACACAAAATCTTCCAATCAAATGATGTATCACTTGATGAATTTCCGAAGGGGGTAGAAAGTATTCTACATTAAGGTTCTGTGTTTTTCAAATCATGTAGGTAATGACACAAGCGAATATTCCGTATTACGGGAAAAAAATTATCAGATCACACCGGCGAAGTTTAGCACATTAGTACTCCATCAATTCAACACTCTGGCCTAAGTGGAGTACTCCCTCACACCGTCACTCCACTACTCCAAAAAAATTTAACCACTCCAGTACTATGGCCTTAGTGGAGCACTAGATCATTCCGTTCCTCTACCACTCCAACTGTAAAGGGACACTCCAGCACTCTGGCAAAAATATGACCACTCCAGTGGAGTGCACTCCGCGGATTGCTACCCATGTTTGCTTTTGTGTCACTACAAGTCACCGATTCTCAAATTTAATCACAAGCCTAATGGTAAATGAAGAAGTTTACTATAAAGTTGGAGTGAAAATTTTTTAATTTTTTCTGAACTTCCCTTGCTACAAGTTTTTAAAGTGTATACTCGTTGCACTCATTTTACGCTCGCCGTTGCAAATGATAAAGTTTTAAATCATAAATTGAATAAATTGTGCCAATTAAATATTACTTTACTTTATAACTCTTTGAATTTACTTTACATTATATAAATCGCCGCACCACTGATCCTACATCAGTTTCAAAATATGTTGCCAAATAGGCTTAGATTTAAATTTTTTTTCCATTTCGATGTTGGGGTTTGTTCCGCTCACCAATTCAATTACGTATACTTATAGACAGCACTTGATTTACTTAAGGGTGAACTTTTGCTTGAACCAAAGCTATTGTTATGCAGTGATTTATTTAGTTGGCTGTCTGTAAATAGTTCTCCATGAAAGGTTAGTAAAGAAGCCTATCCCAATGTGTGCCATTCTATCGGCTATCCCAGAATGTCTGTAGTTGAATGTAATTTTTCTAACCATCTCACCAATATTGTGTATTAAAATAATTTTTTATTATATTCGACTCACTTATGCATTACTGAAAAACTTAGAAATACATCACAGAAAAGTCGGAAATGTTATGTCAGTGACCTTAAAGGTGAACAAATTTCAACGACTTACCTAAAATTTGCATTGTCATTCTTGATTTCCTAACGTTTTCAGTATAAAGAAGTGCTGTTCAGCTGGTTGCTTGATTTGACTTATATGTAGGTTCGAAGAAAGTAAATTACATGTCAAATCGCTATTTCCCCTTCTACTTGTATTAAGACATTTTGTATTATAAGTACTTCCCCTAGATATAAGTGTTTGAAACTGACATAGGATGATCTTGATGTTAGAAATTGGAAACTTTTGTCATGGGAATATAGGAAATTGGATTTTATTGGCATTGGAGACATACAAGTTCTTTTTTTTAACTTATTACGTTAGTTGACTGTTAGACACTTCCATTATGGAAGGATTGTTACCAAAGTTATGAACAAAACTTTTCCAATGATAGATATTATCTAAGAAATGATAAAGTTTAGTTATCATATTAGTAGAAAAGGTGAGGGAGCCATGTATTCTTCGAAACTAACTCATTGAAAAAGAAGAGACAGTTTAGCAGATGGATTAAGTTCAGTTTTTCAATTAAATGAGAATCTATTTCTGCCATAAATATTTATGACAACCCTAATGAAATACTTGTCTTTTGTGACAAGGTTTTCCCTTTAGAGTCCATNAGTTTAGCAGATGGATTAAGTTCAGTTTTTCAATTAAATGAGAATCTATTTCTGCCATAAATATTTATGACAACCTAATGAAATACTTGTCTTTTGTGACAAGGTTTTCCCTTTAGAGTCCATATTTTCCGTTTTAGGGTTTTCTACCAAAAAGTACCAAAGTAGGATTAACTATAATGCTTTATTGCAAAACTTTTGGGGTTTTCCAGCTCCCAAAGTAATCAAGTAGTTGTTAGCCTCGAGCAAAAGTGAAAGTAAATGCTCTCTTGATGTTATTTCAAGAAAATTCTAAGTCAAAAGATTGACTTAGATTCTACTATGAATAGGCAAAATGTTTCTTCTGGAATAGAATCAGACACCCTTTTATGTCTTCCTTCCAACACCAATTTTATTCCAGTGAGAATAACTACGTAAAAAGAAATGTGTTTGAAACAATAAATCCGAAAACTTGGGATACGAAAAGTAATTTGCACTTTCAGTACAAAAACCAGCCTAAAAAGTAAATAGTATTAAAGTTGTAGTGAAAGAATTCACCTACAACAAAAACATGAAAAGCGTTTTTTAAAACTACAATACCCGTTGCTCACATTTAGAAGACTAGTCTAGGGTATAACACCAATATACTAAAACAAACTAAACATACCTTATATAGCCTCATTTTGAGAAATTTAATATAGAATGAGACGAAAATGGACAAGATTTACTATTCTATAAATATTTATTTAGTTGTGATGTGGAAGTAGGGGCTCACGAATGGTATAAACTATGATAAAAGACATAAAAGTGATTTAGTCTTTTGTCATGTGTAGCTGACCATATGAGTCAGAAAACTGTATGTAAAAAATAGATATGCGTTTCACTAATGATGCCATAGTTTGGTTAGAAATATATACACGTTATTGATAGCGCTAGACGGATAATATAACAATAGCATGATAACACGAAATATGTGTATAATGCGATAGAAATCGTTTTTGTAGAGCGTGCTATTCTTCTATATATACTTATATATTCTATTTATACTATATACTTCGCAGTATAGTTATAATTATACATGTTTGTTTTCATAATTAAAAAATAAATGCTACTTGTGCGCATAATATAAAATATTTCATGAATCGTAAATAGAGATATGTGGATACATTAAATGCCAGTCGCACAAAAAATGGAGATACATGAAATTATACAGTCGATGTAACGTGCAACAAGTATGTCAAATTAGCATGATAGATGTAGGGACACAGACAGACAGACAGGCGGTTTGTTGAATCTCATAAACTCCTCCAGGTTTGGTGTTCGCGGTTAATATTGAAAGAACTAGTAACAAAATCGCACGGCCAATCTGCTGTTGTCAGATTTGAAAAGAAATATTGCATATTAGTAGATATTGACTTATAAATTAATATTACAACTGTCTGTTTGTTACTATGAGCCCTAGAGCTCATATGGATTAAAAATAGTTTCCAATTAAATATTTTCCAAGAAGTTTAACCTAGCTTCAAGTTTGTCGAACAGACAAAAAAGTACAAACATTTTCTTTGACCATATCTTGAGATCAAACGGTTTGATAAATTTCGTTATATTCTGAAGAAAAATTGTTAAATAGCTAAATTATCACAATTGTATCTACCAAAGTGCAAAAATTTCTGTTAATTTAGCCAAAAGACTATATCTGTGCCATTTGTGCATGGTCCTTTTAAGTATCTTTTTCCTTCAAAAGATTTTATAGGTTGATTTTTGTTTAATAAGTTGGAGTGTGTATGATAGTTAATAGTCAATCAGAGAAATGAAATTATTAAAAGTAGTATATAAAACATCACTTTCATAATAAATTCAAATGAGGGCTTTCTGAAACAGCAGTAAAATCGCAGTTGGTGTTGAAATAAATGGAATGCCACATTTAGACCTTTTGAATTCTTATGAGTTTCACACAGCTTCTCATCTTTAACGGGGTTAAGTATGATAAGGGAGTTTCAAAATCTGACGTGTGGATTTTAACAAAATTTAAATGTAAAATTTATTAAGATTTTACGACTGTTTTAGACGAACGATATAAAAGTAGAGTGAAAATTTTTATACGATCAAGACTTATGAACTGTATAAGAAACCAGTACCATTGTTTCAAATGCACAAAATCTCATCATATTTGAGACATTCCGACAAAGGCGATTTGCAAATAAAAACTAATAATTTAAGAAGAGTAATATTTTTAAATTTTGTATATTTTGGATTATTTAGGCTTTAAAAGAATAACCGGGCAAACGTAAACTTTATTCTAATTCCGCCAATCACAAAGCATTCACACGATTCTGGAACCTTCGCTAACACAATACGTTTAACTTCTCCCTAAATTTCATGGTTTTAATGCATGATTCGTATACATGTACTTGAGGTTATTAACAATATCAAATACATAATGGATCCTGGAAATTTCATCTAGTTCCAGATATCCTATAAACAAGCACAAGAAATTGCATTGTTTACACTTTTAGCAATTCCTTTGTTTCAATCCTTGTTGTCCAGGATTCCGTGTGATATGAAAACAATATGGTCAAATAGAATAAAATCTTGAAGACAAATTCATACCAAAATATTAAATTTAATCAATTCGACATTTATATCCCTTTTTTATGGATATATATGGTTCCATCATGTTGCCTATTGAAGTCACCAAATAGCGAAGTGGTCGAAATTGAAAAAAAAATCGAAATCCTTCANTTTCCATCATGTTGCCTATTGAAGTCACCAAATAGCGAAGTGGTCGAAATTGAAAAAAAAATCGAAATCCTTCACTGTGTGTGTAAGTTCTTAGGTTACTTTATTTTCGACCACTTCAATGTTCAACCGCTTTAATGGGAAGCTCCATCAAATTGGTTGTACACAATTATTTATTCAATTTTATCGTCATACAATTTTTGCTATTTCGAAGAGACACTCAATTACCTAATAAAATATAATAATGATACAACAATTTTTTTTAAACAATTTTGAATTTTTGTTTTCTACTTGGTCAACATTTTCAAAGAAAAAGATAAAGGAAATTAAACAACCCAAATTTACCCAATGAGATCTTAACATATATTTTTTATATGACTAACATTGAGTGAATTTGAATTTTTAAAAATTTTGAGGGTATTTATTACAAAAAAGGATGTAGTTGAGTGTTTAGGGTAGGAGACTGGCTTTGTCCAAACTCTATGAAATCTTGATGTGAATTTTGTTAGGGTAGAAGAGCATAGGGAATTCCACCTGACCTTCCTTCCCTTCCCATGTATTCAACTTCCTCTCGACTCGTTTAAATGGAAATGGAAAGTAATCCCAATATCCAAAATCCTATTCTTCAGACTTTTACTTTCAGACTCGTAAATTCTGAAGTGAAAAGTTTTTTTAGAGAGGTCTTTATCTACAATGGACTCACATAAACACAACCCGTGTATGTAAACTTACATATATTAACAACTTTATATATATTATATTTATTTATTTTTTATAACTAGAAATTTATTGAGATGTGGAACTAGTTCATCAGTTCCTTTTTCAGTATTCCAGTGACTTCCTCTCATATCATCACCTGTCAAAATTTGAATGAGAATTTTGAAATTTGATCAAAATGTCAAAACTTTTTTTTTAAAGAGTTAAAAATATTTCTAGATTTGATTTCTTTAATGTTTTCCGACATTCCGTTTGCAAAAACTTTTAATGGTACCTATGCCATTTTGTTATACAAGTTTGAGTGGATCATGTCACATGCAAATTAGTTTACCCGTGTAATATAATTTGAATTTTTGAAAACTACTAAGGAAAAAAGGCGAAACTTAATTAATGCTAATAAATACCAATTATGCTAGAGTTTCCAACTTTTAGCTAAAGGTCTTCTTAAGTTGCTCTTTTGAGAAAATTTAAGGGACATTTTAAACTTAACCCGTGGAATTTGGGACCTAAAATATGAGGGTGAGCTTAAGAGTCTCAGGAGTATAGTTATAAAGGCATTTTCAATGATCGCTAAATAGATCCGTCATCGAGATATTTCACCTTAGAATTGAAAATAGTAAATGTAACAAAATAGTTCATACTTTGCTATTCACTCACCTAGTACTAACTTAATTTAGTCTCTAGTTTTAGCTTAGGTGTATGCTTACTCTTCCCCAGGGATATTAAATGTACTGTTTAAGAAAAACGTAATATTTCAAACTTGAAACCTAATTTAAACAGGAAAATTTGTCAGGAAATACCTGTTCGTTGACGTTTTGGTAAAGTCAATTTCTGCGTGGAAAGATGCGCGAATTCTAGGTATAAAACATCTATCCCGACGGAAATTTTACCTGTGAAGTTAGTAACTTGTTTATTTGATACTGAACTTTATGATGAGTGTAATAATAAGCTTAGCAAGATGAGCAAATATCTAAGATCACATCATTAGCTTAATTAGTTTTTCTATCAAAAGTATCAAATGAGTTCCAATATTTTTCAAACTTACATCTCTATTCACTTGAAAAACTCTCATTCCACTCATTTTGATTATATATTAAAACGATCATTGGAGAGTAGGAAAGANTCTATTCACTTGAAAAACTCTCATTCCACTCATTTTGATTATATATTAAAACGATCATTGGAGAGTAGGAAAGAAGTGTCTTATTAACGAAAAATAACAAGCAGAGTGCACTAAAACTACTTGTCAACAACATGCCGATTTGCAATTATCAATTTTCAAATAATGTTATGTATTTATATTATGTTACCTTACATATCAAGTATAAATTCGGAACAAATATGTACAGAAGACCCAGAAAAGTTTGGCAAATTTTAGTACAANTCTATTCACTTGAAAAACTCTCATTCCACTCATTTTGATTATATATTAAAACGATCATTGGAGAGTAGGAAAGATGTGTCTTATTAACGAAAAATAACAAGCAGAGTGCACTAAAACTACTTGTCAACAACATGCCGATTTGCAATTATCAATTCTCAAATAATGTTATGTATTTATATTATGTTAGCTTACATATCAAGTATAAATTCGGAACAAATATGTACAGAAGACCCAGAAAAGTTTGGCAAATTTTAGTACAACAGAATGGTTCTTAGTGTCCTTTTCTGTCTCAATGTCAGAGCCTCCACTTGGTTACGTGGAGTCCAAAGATTATAAAAATAATTATGAGTTCTTTTTGCTAATCTTTTTGGGCTCATTTTATTTATATTACACTTTGTGATATTAATATACAGTAACATTTTTAAATAGTGGCAAATGATTTCTCCGGCGTCTTTAAAAACATAAAAAATTGAAGAGACGGGTGAGTTGGGTGCCGTTCTGTCATAAACTACAAGGGTAAAATTTGTTTCTTTACATGCTCAAAATGACCTCCTACTATTGCTACACAATACAAAATTTTATATGCCAACCTCATACGTTGAGAAGATTGTATAAATACATAGCGAAAATTTTACACAGATTTTTCAAATTGTGCCAAACTTTGACACAAAGTATTGTTGAGGTTTGGAGTCTTTGGGGTACCCTTGTTCCTTGATGATAGAGATCTGGAGTCTTGTGGAGTGACAGTCACAGGTGTCACCTAGAGCTAAAAATACAACCAACAACAGCCAACTAGACCAAGGGGTGAAATATGTGGAATAGTGAAGCATAGCTCCTATTCCAACGGAATAGTGAGCATAGATTCCTATACCCGATAAAAGTTTTCCCCATCTATGTCAAAAGATGAGGAGAAGCATAAAGTCTTCCCCGTCTTGGTGATAACTGGTGTATCATCATCACATAGTCAGGATTGGAAATATCATCTTTCCAATCGGCTCCGTAGCATAATTGGTAAAGTTTTTAGTCCGGAAAACTCGAGAAGTGGGGTCATAACCCACCAGAGACCATATTAATGGATTAATCGCTGTTTTCACCTTGGCGGGGCAGTCATTCTCCCTCAGTATACATACCATTTTTTGTTAACTAATGCCTCTTTAAATATAATATTATTCTAAAAGTCCAAAACTAGTGGTGGTTCAAAACAAAGAATTTAGTGTGAACAGCATGAGTTTAGGAACAGGTTTTGTATTAAATTATTAAGCGGACTGATTTGTAATAACTGAATGAGTGATTCATCAAATATATTATGAATGTTTTAACACAAGGTTTGGGTTTTTTACTAAGATATTTAAGCCAACTTCATTTGAATCAAAGGTTAAAAAAGCAATGTTTATTAAAAAGATTAATTTTGAATCCCGCTGATGCAATTGTAAAAATAATATAAACTCAAACATCGACCCTCCAAATACGTTTATTAAATCAAACGTTTTANGCTGATGCAATTGTAAAAATAATATAAACTCAAACATCGACCCTCCAAATACGTTTATTAAATCAAACGTTTTAATCAAGCTTACACTAGTTTAAATGATCAAATTGATAAAATTTAAGCTTGATTTGCATTCAAACTACCTACTTAAAGTTAAATCTCTGTCTGATATGTTTTTAACAATACTCCACTAACTCTGGTCAAAAACTTCAGTCATGTTTAACTAATTAAATGAGCAAATTAGACTAAGTTGCTAATTTATAGTGAAGCGTCGGCAAAAATGACGCGGTGCAATATCTTGATGAAAAATGTTGTTTACTCCACAGCTAAGAGAACCCGCTATGTTCGATGTCCTTTCTGTTGGCACTACCGGTACCGCGTAACAAATTTCGCCTTACCAAGTTCAACTTAGGCTTGGTTTACAGTATATACATAAAACCGAATTATTTTTAATTAGCTCTAGTATTTGTGCATGTGTTCATGTTTCATGTATTCACATATTACAATAGGTTATGATTTTTTGATGTAATTTAGTCCAGAAGCTACTATGCATAATATTGACACGGCGTACTATTGTATATAAATAACCCTAACTTGAAATCGTTACCTGATATAGAAAAATAATAGGTAAGTGAGGTATTAATTGTGAAAAACCAGGTGTAATGAGATATTCTTGGAAAGATAACCCTCAATAGGGAAAAATAATTAAAATTAAGCAAATTAACGAATATATGAGCCGCATCAATTTCATCGAATGCTGTCAAACATTGTGATGTACTGTTGTATCTACCAGCGGCTTCTTATTGTTATCATCCCCATTGTGATATTCCATTATGGCATTTCAAACTAAGTTAATTAATTTCACTAAACCTAAAACCGGGAATGTTGGAAAGGAGAATTTACAATCAAACTCCATTGTCTAAATTCTATGCAATCTATGAGGTGTAACCAATATTCCAAAATAACTATACAGAAATAACACCTTATTTTCACTTTCATGTGCGTTTAGATAACTTTGTGTAACTGCATGTTTACCGAACATTCTGAATACTCATATAAGTATTCTCTTTAAGTAGCACCGCTCACCATACATAACAACGCGAATCAGGTAAAATCGATAAAAGGATAGACAGACAGACATGATAACTTCAATAACCCACTAATCATAACAAAAATGAAAAAAATTGGCTTAAATTATCATTTATAGTTATTAAGTTTGAAAAAAATTATGTAAATTTTTGTTTTTCTAGGAAACTACAGTTGTCTGATAGCGGAGTTTCACTTGTCGAGGTCAATCGGGTTTCATTTGGTTCAGAGCTACTTACCAACCATTCTGATGGTTGTGATATCTTGGGTATCCTTTTGGATGGATGTAAACTCCGTCCCTGGGCGCGTCACACTTGGGGTTACAACTCTCCTTACAGTTTCATCTAAATCAACGAGTAAGTGAGTGGTATGTCAAGAACAGGTTCTCATTCAAATGGACATACAAGGATCCTCCTTCTCATATAATAGACATGACATATACCCATGTCTTCATTCATAATTCAAGTTTCTCATATCTATTTATCAACTCACTTTCACTCTATCATTTCTACGGCATCATCAATTTACGTTTTCGAAAGCTCCTCTTATCTGATTATAGTTTCTCATTTGTGCATGTCTAGGAAATACATGAAACGGGACAATACAAAATGAACCTATTCTCGGATTAAATAGCTGTGAATACTGACCGCGCAAAGAAATTCAAATTTTAACCAAATTCTAGACTTCTGCACACTTATTCTTTCATGAACACATTATATATTTTAGTGCGTCAAGTAAAATGTCCAAAATTTTATCACGTAGTATTATGATATCTTTTCGGTAATATTAAGTAATATTAAGTGATCAGTTGAAGAAGCACTCCGGTCATGATTTGAAAGGTTAAAAAATTGATTAAAAAATTGATTAAAAAATTAGGATTATTAGCTAATTTAACCAGTGCTACGGCAAAGGCTTGCGACGTAAGTAAGAGTACTGTTACCAGACCTTTTAAGCAGCGTTCGACAAACACTGTTTTCCGAACGCTTTTCGGAGTGTGACTCATTTACCATCGGAGTGATTAGAAAGATTTCTCACCAATATTATNGATTTGAAAGGTTAAAAAATTGGTTAAAAAATTAGGATTATTAGCTAATTTAACCAGTGCTACGGCAAAGGCTTCCGACGTAAGTAAGAGTACTGTTACCAGACCTTTTAAGCAGCGTTCGACGAACACAGTTTTCCGAACGCTTTTCNGTAAGTAAGAGTACTGTTACCAGACCTTTTAAGCAGCGTTCGACGAACACAGTTTTCCGAACGCTTTTCGGAGTATGACTTATTTACCATCGGAGTGATTAGAATGATTTCTCACCAATATTATGTATTTATTTGTTCTTTATATTCTAAGAACAAAACCCTTTATATAAACTCAATCCCTTAAAAAAGTATAACTTTGGTTAGGTAAGCTTTTTAGTAATTTTTTTAAGTTTCTGACAATTTGTCGCTAACAAGATTTTTTCAAAAAAAAAGTGCTAATGCAAGTGAAGCTTGCTAATTTGTTAATTTAAATTATGAAAATGCAAATCAGCATGCTTTAAATTTTTTAATTTTGGGGAGTGAAATTACATCATAGACCATTTTCCCTCAAAAATTCAAATTATCTACTACTAGAATCATTATTAAATATTACAAAAAAAAAAAAAGTTCATTCTTTACCTTCCCTAGCCTCATTCATATTATTATAATATATTATAATATTATATTTAGATTATATTTTATAATATATAATATATTTATATTATACCATTATAATATTATATTATAATATTAATGAGTAAGGATTATGAAAAAATATTCTGTTATCATAAATAAAATTTTAGTGCAACTGTCTATAATTTGGTTAAAATTTGAATTTCTTTGCGCGGTCAGTATTCACAGCTATTTAATCCGAGAATAAGTAAGGCAGCTATATTTTCCGCGAAGGAAAGATGCCATACTGCGGTAGTTGTCCATATGACCAATTTTAACCATAGAAGTCACTCTGTGAAAATTAATTCTTGACATCTAGAGGTCACCAATGTTATCATCGGTTCAACAGGCATCTGTCCGATTTGGTTGAAAATTGGCACAAACATAAATCATCATTTTCTGAGCAATTTTTAAACAGGAGTTGAAGATTGTCCGAATGCACATGACCACTAGAAATCATCATGTAGTCAAATTATTATGAACTTTATAGGTCAGGGATAAAATCTTAGACGCATGGGCACCATTAAACTTGATTTAGAAGGCTACAATCTACAATTTTGACGATTTTGAAGTAAATGGAATAGGTGACTCTGTTGACCCCGTCTTAACTTTAGTGATCTCTAGAGGTTAAGGGCAAATTTTTACATGGTATACTCCCTTGGGCAAATTTGCTTATAAAAAATACGATGGCATGTTATTCGATGAAATATCAGGTGAATCAGTTTGGTTGCCTTTGTGCGGAACCCTTTTACAGAAAATGTGCAGTAGCGACAAAAATTAACTAAGCAAAAACGAGATCAACAAATTAGCTAGAGTATTCATGCGTAGTATAATTACAGTTTAAACAGCGTGAGATGTATTTGATGTTGTTTTAAACAGTAAGTATTTGACTACCAGGCATTAATTGGAGAGCAAATACATGATATGTATTTGAGCGTAAATACAGGGTGTGTAAAATTTTTTTCCTATATGAAAGTCACTTTTTCCAAAACGAAATGTAGAATTAAGAATTTAGCGTAAATAATTTAAAATAAAATTTTAGTTCTGCTGTATAAAGTTTGCACATATAAAGCATTAAAATGATTCTGAAAACCTGAAATGAAGCAATAATATGTTGGCTAAATATATACTTGATGCTTTGCAGCTTGCACTTTTATATATTGTTAACTTCTGCCTACTTTGGAGAAAGTTGACGAAAAAAATTTAAAAAAGATTGAATTTCTCTGTATGGAGAAAGGGAGGGAAACCTCGGAAGTAGGCTGCGACTTTTCTGTCAAAACTGAGTTACAATTATTTGAATTTTCTGCTTATACGCGAGGGAGGTAATTTCTAGTTTGCTACAGAATCGGATACTTCAATAGCAGACCATAAGAACAGACTGTTATTATAGAACCAAGAATGATTTACAATATAACGTTACTGCACAGGGAAGGGAAATGAGTTTTGTAGAGCCGTATTTTGTGGGAATGTTTAAACCATAACGTCCTTTTTCAAATACAAATTGAAAAATAGTTTTTTCGTTCTTAATTTCACTTGTTTCGGCAACATCGGGTTTAAATCTTTATAGCTATGGACATTAACTACGGACTAAATTGACAAGTATATTATGAGAGATAGTACTTTTAGGTACACTTTGGTAAGTGATGTCAACGGATGATTAGTTTTCAGACAATTTGAAATTGATGTTCATCTCTGTCTGTGGGTTACAAATCAAATTATGTAAAAACTAAAATTTTCGGAAACGTCTATCTCCAATAGAAATTTGCCTTATAATGAAAAGAATAAATATTAATCACACTAAAATATTCATATAATATAGTAAAGTTAGAGTTTTACGGTTGCACAATTAAAGATCAATTTTCTTGAATTATGACCCTATTTGTTAGATATTTGTCTAAATTAAGCCTTGATTTATATTCAAAATTGCAATCGGAAAAAATAGTCAAAATAGTCTGTTGAAAAATGGGATATTATACTCAATTTTTCTGACTCCGGGTCGGAAATTGTGATTTGATAAATTCAGAAAATTTACGTTTTGAGAGAAATTGAGCAAGTTATTACACTCATCAGTTTGTCTAAAAAAATTGTGAAATTTTGTGACCTTTGGGTCTCAGGTTCTATTCAACTTTTGGAGAAGCCGAAATCGAAATTTCATTATCCGTTTTGAATTTTGCAAATTTATTTTCTGTTATTACCTGTCCCACGCCAAATTTACTTACTGGTCATCCCTATTAAGTACTTTAACTAAAACTTAATTAAATATAGGTATTGTTTGTTGAGTATCAAATTTTCATTACCAGTTACATACACAAATGTTTAGAGGGGCATTTAATTGACATGGTGAGAAATCAATTTTATTTTGTGATAATTTGAATATCATCTATTATACTTTTCCTGTTTTCATTCCAACCCGGATCTGCTTCCGATTTTGAGTATAAACGAGATTTTAAGTTTGGATGTATATTTTTTGATTGAATTTACCATCATTGATTATATTAATTTTTCTGTAAGTCTTTGTTAAGATTAATTTGTCAGGTGATGTTCAGATTTATCGTTATGCAAACGAGATCTCCCACTTAGTGTTAGTGAGGGGGTATGGGAATGTGTCGAATTTAACTAATATTTTAAAACAAGATTTCAAATACATTACTGGACAATCGTTAAATGAGATTTTTTCGATTTCACCCATAGTTTGACCTCCGGAGATTATTCAATTGAACATGATTTCTAAGGGGGTCTGAAAAATGCTTCTTAAACACGGCCAGGAAGTAGGTAATATAAAGAAAAAAGTCTTAATAGTATGCCGAGTTTGAGAAAAATNGATTAATTTGTCAGGTGATGTTCAGATTTATCGTTATGCAAACGAGATCTCCCACTTAGTGTTAGTGAGGGGGTGTGGGAATGTGTCGAATTTAACTAATATTTTAAAACAATATTTCAAATACATTACTGGACAATCGTTAAATGAGATTTTTTCGATTTCACCCATAGTTTGACCTCCGGAGATTATTCAATTGAACATGATTTTTAAGGGGGTCTGAAAAATTCTTCTTAAACACGGCCAGGAAGTAGGTAATATAAAGAAAAAAGTCTTAATAGTATGCCGAGTTTGAGAAAAATTNCTTCTTAAACACGGCCAGGAAGTAGGTAATATAAAGAAAAAAGTCTTAATAGTATGCCGAGTTTGAGAAAAATTGGGCACACCACCTTTGAAATCTATATATCAAATTGAATGAATGTCCTCTGGAGGACAAGCTAAAGGTCGAAATAAAAAATGGTCCATTTTACCTTATTAGTGATAGTGTTGGCTACATCCGTGCCGAGTTTGAAGGGAATTGGACAGACGTTTATATCTTATGTTAAATTGAAAAACCTCTGGAGTTATAATCGGAATAATACTTATTTAAACATAGTATGGAATTTGTAATCCAGCTATAAAATATTAACAAAATTCGACTGACAATCATACACCAACGCTTATGTGTGGGAGGAACTTTACATAAAGTTGTTGGGCTTATGTGCTGTTTTGTTACGCTTTTTACTTGACTTGTAAGATTTTCTTGGATATATTTTTAAGCTGAATTTTTGGTGTTTGTAGATGTATTTGTTTACACTGATTGATTTTTTAGATTCAATCAAAAATCCTATCAGAATATTCATAAAACTTTGCCAGTCTATGTTATAAGAAATATTTGGTAAATATTTGATTACTTATATTTATTCCCTCATTACAGGGTGAGTAATCATTTTTAGTACCTTCCTTCTNTTTGGTAAATATTTGATTACTTATATTTATTCCCTCATTACAGGGTGAGTAATCATTTTTAGTACCTTCCTTCTACACTTTCATCGTAGATCCGTCTATGTTATGTTGAATCATGCAATAAAGTAGGACACGATGGTAAAAATCAAAATTTTTCAAAAACCCTTTTTTTAATTTTAATTAACGAAGTGGAATGAAAAATAAAAATTACTCATGCGACACCTTCCCACTCAAACTCCTTCTTANTTTGGTAAATATTTGATTACTTATATTTATTCCCTCATTACAGGGTGAGTAATCATTTTTAGTACCTTCCTTCTTCACTTTCATCGTAGATCCGTCTATGTTATGTTGAATCATGCAATAAAGTAGGACACGATGGTAAAAATCAAAATTTTTCAAAAACCCTTTTTTTAAATTTTAATTAACGAAGTGGAATGAAAAATAAAAATTANTTTTTTTAATTTTAATTAACGAAGTGGAATGAAAAATAAAAATTACTCATGCGACACCTTCCCACTCAAACTCCTTCTTATTCCTTTTATGTAGTTGCAAATCATTAATTTTCAGAAAGCCAAATCCCATGAGTAATGACTCCTTCAATTTATTATTCTATTCGATGGATTCTATTTTTCTTGGTACTCAAATCAGATTAATTAATTTCAATAGATTTTTCTACTTTACTAAGATATACTTTACCAAGATAAGTAAGATATCTGGGTCAGACCAGTGTTATAAGGTGAGTAATTATGGTTATGTCAACACTGTCTAATTAATGAATGTCACCTCTTATTTTATCTAACATAATGTCGTAGCCCACTGCAAATTTTTAAATAAACCCACGCTAAGATTGGAAAATGATATCAAGTGCAAGTATGTTTTCTAGTGAATTAACAAAGATTACTCACCCTGTATATATTCCAACAAAAATTCATAATGATAAAGTACTGAAGGCTTTGCGACTTGATGGGTGAGTACAGAGTATGCANTTTTTCTACTTTACTAAGATATACTTTACCAAGATAAGTAAGATATCTGGGTCAGACCAGTGTTATAAGGTGAGCAATTATGGTTATGTCAACACTGTCTAATTAATGAATGTCACCTGTTATTTTATCTAACATAATGTCGTAGCCCACTGCAAATTTTTAAGTAAACCCACGCTAAGATTGGAAAATGATATCAAGTGCAAGTATGTTTTCTAGTGAATTAACAAAGATTACTCACCCTGTACATATTCCAACAAAAATTCATAATGATAAAGTACTGAAGGCTTTGCGACTTGATGGGTGAGTACAGAGTATGCANTATATTCCAACAAAAATTCATAATGATAAAGTACTGAAGGCTTTGCGACTTGATGGGTGAGTACAGAGTATGCATGAGTTTGAACGAAAATATGTTTTTCTCGTCTAGTTTGGCGTAGATCTCGTTTCCTTTGAATGAATAATAGAACTATTTTTATGGTTCTTGCAATATGTTTTCACGTATACAACACCAGAGGGACTTGGAGAGAAATATATATTCCCAGGATGAAATCATTTGCTAACTACGAAGAGAAATAGACTGGAATGATCAACATCATACATAAGTTACAAGGTAGGAGGTTTCCTTTGCAAATTTTAGTAACATCATTCACTTTTATACATATTCCTAACAAATGTCATTCAAAACATATATTTTCTTCTAACCCTCATCATTGGAGTATTAATATTTTAGTTCATAAAAAATAATAGCACACTAGACCCAGTTATTCATTTTGGTTAGTTATTTCTGCATTGTCATGTATCGTTGATAAACAAATCTGCCTGATCAGTCTTTTTCTTTTCTTTTCTATGCGGCTCTAACAGCATACGTTGGAGTTCCACTAGGATTAGGTAATTCTTTACAATCACAGAGTAACAGCAGTTCTCACAAGTAATATGGAATGATGATGATTGGTTAATGGCGACTGGCGAGACTGTACATATCAATAAAACCATATACCTTGAAGCAAAATTCGACCAATTCCCTTCATATGCTTTGAAATATCCTCAAATTTGATAGAAAGGTAAGTAATTTAGAATGACACAATTTATTTTGATTGCAGATATACAGGAGAATTTACCCCAAGCCAGCTACGTCAAAGCTATTGATGTGTAAGTGCAAATATTTATAAATCAGATTAAAATTTATACTAAATTATGTTCAAAATGCATGCATATATGATCGATCATTTCTGGTTTCAACAAAATTTTGAGGTTTTTATTAATTCTAATAACGTTAACAAATCATCAAAGTGTCAAACTTATACCATGTTGCTGAAAAGTTTAATAATATTGCACATTTACACTTACAACATTACCCTTCATCGCTCAACTGGATGTAAATAAAGGTCATGTATCTATTAAATTTGTTGATTTGTACACTACGATAATGTTTCAAATAATTTAGTATAATTTCGAAGATATGATGAAACACTAGACAGTTGTTTTAGTACAGAATATTTGATGGGTATGAAGGTTTGCAAATGGGTACAAATCAACAAGTTATATCAGTAAAAAATAATCTGGCGGAAAAAAAAAGTGTCGACAAACGCATTTAAAATTTTTTTGTAACTTAACGTTTGATGTTGCACCAAAATTGAGTCAAAGTATTAAATGTTTTTTGGAAGCATATACATGCATTGGAAGCATATACATGCCAAATACAAGTACATTTTTGAACAGAATGAGTTAATATGTGCAAAATATTAATTAAAATTTTGTTCTTTAGATGGATGGGTACCTGTACAGGTAAAGATTTGACAATTGTATTTCCTAAATTTTTTGTTTTAAATCATAATTACTTCATTTATACAAGGATTTGTATTCTTGGCTCTTCTTGAATTCACTGTGGTGAATTACTTATGGCGGAAGGAATACCATCGAGAATTTGGACATAAAACAAACAGTTTGTCATATCCAGATGCTACAGCAACTTTGAACAGAAACATTGAAGAAACACATCATTCACCTACAGAGAGTGGAACAAACGTGAGAAACTTAATCCATGTTTTTATAGCAAATCAGGGATGGAATTAGGTAGTGGTCACTAATACTCTTTCTAAGGCTATGATAAATTTTAAAAAGTCAATGTTGTGGAAGTATGACTATAACATAATTTGTTGACAGGTTTAAACAAATTAAAAAAATTATATAAGTTATCTTAATATCTCTTGTGCTTCGATGGGACTTTTCTGCTCATTTGCTAGGTCCAATCAAATTTATTGGCCTCCTCGCATAAATAAAAATACACTAAAGCAAATGGAGATATGATTATAGGGTATAACATAGATAAGTTACCACTAAAGCAACGCCACTAAGTTACCTTAATGAATCAACAATTCTAAAATCCTTAAAAAAATTATAATATACACCTCAAATTTCCTCAACGTAAGTAGGCCATTCTACAATTTGCATCTATTGTATACAACTATAAGTAAATCACGAAAATTTTCAATGTTGAAATCATAGGGAGTCTTTTGCGTTCACATTAGCTACAAACAACTGCCAATAGGAGGCCAGATGGTGAAAATAAAANTGCACCTCAAATTTCCTCAACGTAAGTAGGCCATTCTACAATTTGCATCTATTGTATACAACTATAAGTAAATCACGAAAATTTTCAATGTTGCAATCATAGGGAGTCTTTTGCGTTCACATTAGCTACAAACAACTGCCAATAGGAGGCCAGATGTTGAAAATAAAATTTATCAGTACTCGACATCAGTGAAGTTGTAAAAGTTTTGACAAATAAGATAAACAGTAGCAATTACAGAACCATATCTAAGCTAAACTGTATCTTCAAATAATTGACAACTAGAATATTAATGGTGCTAAATCGTAGGTAAATGAGGCACTAGCTTTGCTAAAACAATATTTAACTGAATTATTTTTTGATGCCTACTCTTAGCTAAGGGCGGTTCTTTTGCACAAAACATGTGCACCTACTGTATAGAACAATCAATCAAAAGGCGGTTCAAAAGATGAACCTATTTGTTATCTGCAACCATTGTAGAAGTTTCTAAAGTCGTTTATGTTGAAAAATATATAAAATTCAATAAGGTCAAATAATTAATCCAATAAGATCAAAGGCAAGAAGACGCTGGCTTTTGGCATGGTCAAATGCCATTAACGTTTGACTTTTGGTGACCTAAAGAAATGGAAATATGTGGCGCATTTACAAAAATTATATTAATTTTCTGAGCAGTCTTTTGGAAACATTTCAAGTATGTTTCATCAAAATTGTTTTGGTTCCCCGCTGCGCAATCTTTCAGACAAATTATCATTTGCTGGAATGCAGTCATAGGCTGCAATGTACTAAACAGAACCAAGTCCCAAAGATAATTATGAAAACACCACAATTTTCAGCGTTTTAGTTTGGGCCGTGGATACAGAACAGAAAAGTTATGTATGACTCTGATCTCACTTGGTATGATAAAAATTTTGTTTTCATCATCTNGTGGATACAGAACAGAAAAGTTATGTATGACTCTGATCTCACTTGGTATGATAAAAATTTTGTTTTCATCATCTCTAATTTTAGATTTCGGTGAAGGCGTACCGATTATTCTAAATACAGATACCCCTTTGTACGTAAATAGCACCANTCTAATTTTAGATTTCGGTGAAGGCGTACCGATTATTCTAAATACAGATACCCCTTTGTACGTAAATAGCACCAACAATTAATAGTGCAATGTTTCCTGACACTGATAGTCTTACAGACTAGCAGACTTGAGAAATTACAATACCCTCTTACTAATATAATCTAAAAATTCAGAATGGCATAGATTTAGTCAAATGTATCCATACGCTGCAAAATATGAAGCACACTTATATAATGTTAATGTAATTAATTTAAAATAACATCATAAATTATCGCTAAGCTTTGGCTACGGAGATACACACACGTGAATAGGATAAATGCAATTCAATAATAATACTGATAAAATGTTATACGGGCAATAACTATGAGATTCACCACTGCATAGTACACTCCCTGAAATAATGCTACNATAAATGCAATTCAATAATAATACTGATAAAATGTTATACGGGCAATAACTATGAGATTCACCACTGCATAGTACACTCCCTGAAATAATGCTACGTTAAGGAAAAAATGAATAAGAAATAACAATTCACTCTGTTAAATATTATTTCAGATAAAAAGGAGCGAATCCAGTGACAACTGCTTACAAACGAGATTTATCCGAAGTGGATCTGCACAGCAAGGCTTGAGTGGAGTGGAGTGTCCGACCATATTTCATACACANTACTGATAAAATGTTATACGGGCAATAACTATGAGATTCACCACTGCATAGTACACTCCCTGAAATAATGCTACCTTAAGGAAAAAATGAATAAGAAATAACAATTCACTCTGTTAAAAATTATTTCAGATAAAAAGGAGCGAATCCAGTGACAACTGCTTACAAGNACTCTGTTAAATATTATTTCAGATAAAAAGGAGCGAATCCAGTGACAACTGCTTACAAACGAGATTTATCCGAAGTGGATCTGCACAGCAAGGCTTGAGTGGAGTGGAGTGTCCGACCATATTTCATACACATTCGAATGAAAGTAGACCAGATACCAAAAACCATTCAATTTCAAAATTCTCCCAACCGCTTATATCTGCAAGAGTTATCGACGAAACTTGTCGATTTGCATTTCCATTCGCCTTCCTTGTTTTTAACTGCATCTACTGGCCATACTACTTGTACTACCCATAGACAACAATGAAGCTCATCATTGACCAACCAAACTAAAACTTAATTCATTTCAGGTGCTTGTTGATTTTACCAGAAATTAAATTGACTTATCTTCAAAAATTAAGCAACTTGTATTACATTAATTGTGTCAGTGTTTCACTTCAATAACGCATTTTGTCGTAATTGGAATAATTAGATTATTAAGTTCTAATCACTACTTTCAAATTTTAATTGCAGATTCAGAATATGTAGAGTTCTATGACAATTATATGATGTAAGACAGGTTTAAAAAATTTCAGAATTGTATTCATAAAAATATCGGTTTAATTGTAGAAATATTCCTTAGGGGATTGGGTAAAGTAATACGTAAATGGATCAGAAAGATATATGTCGGGTTAGCATTAGCCTACGGGTATCTGAANAATTAGATTATTAAGTTCTAATCACTACTTTCAAATTTTAATTGCAGATTCAGAATATGTAGAGTTCTATGACAGTTATATGATGTAAGACAGGTTTAAAAAATTTCAGAATTGTATTCATAAAAATATCGGTTTAATTGTAGAAATATTCCTTAGGAGATTGGGTAAAGTAATACGTAAATGGATCAGAAAGATATATGTCGGGTTAGCATTAGCCTACGGGTATCTGAANGGATTGGGTAAAGTAATACGTAAATGGATCAGAAAGATATATGTCGGGTTAGCATTAGCCTACGGGTATCTGAAAAGTTTCGCTAAAAATTTAAACAAATATACCTAAAGATGTGCCATAAGAAGAATTTATGTGTCCATCTTTTCATGCACTTTCTGTGGGTCACCAAAGGTCAACTATTGAAACTCAACAAACACTGCTTGAAAGAAAGATGGTAGTAATCCAAAAAAATTAATAGTTGACATTCATTATATTGCAGCGGTCTATGTGTCAGTTAATCTCTACTATTGAATTTTTACGGGCAAGGGCGCTTCTTATCGATCACATTTTTACCATTACAAGCTCCTTTGTTCGTAAAAATTCAATATCAGTAGTTGACACAAAGACCACGGCAATGGGGTCACATCAGTTATCTAAAAACCTTTTGCATCATTGGCATCAGAAGCTTTCGATTGGTATCTTACGTGGCTATGTTCGTGGAGTTTCAATAGTTCACTTCCGGTGATCCAGAAAAGGTCAACAAAGTCATGTCTCCACAATGGACATACTAATCTCAGTACTTTGTGCAAATTTCGAACATAACTTTCCAAACATCTATCGGTTAATGCTAATATAGCATACTCTATTACTATAGATTACGAAACTAACGTTCATTACCGACATAACTCTACATTTCAAAAAAATTTTCAAAACGAAGAATGAATCTTGCTCCTTATTCAAAATAAAATTTTAACTTCAAACGTCCCGCTTATAAGCTGGTTTTAAAGTTAAATGAGAATGTTGCCTATCTGTTTTGCTCACATGATTGATAGACCATCGTGAGTGAATACTTTTACTGACACAATTCACTAAACTGAAATACTAAGTCCAAAATAATTGCGGCGAAGTCGCCTGTATACAAGCCAAATTTTGACTAAACGAATTTCAATAAATAGGTCATCAGACATGATTTCATTAGATTGATTATGGCAAACAGATAGATTACAAAAAACTTTAATGAAACCAAAACATTCATTTGGCGTTGTAACCTCCAGGGTCGTGCAGTGTCTCAGATATTTTCATTGGTTTGACTCTAGACTCGGAATACAGTTAGATTTCTTTATCACAAACTATATTTAAAAGAACCCTACAAAAATTTGTTGAGTAGTTTGCCCTCTAGAAGCAAAAAAGTAATTGAATGCGTAATGAAATTGTCGAGCGTCATACCAAATTTCACGTCAACCGGAACTTGCGAAAAAATCAACGTTGTTATGAGGAATTTTTTTAAATTCTAAAAAATGAAATTACCTCGTAACTACACTCATTTCCAACTTTTATTTTTTGGAAATTGGATGTCGAATCAACATCTAGCTTTATTACCAGTTTTAGTTTAACATACTTTGTCAATGACAAAATAAAAAAATGTAAATTTATGAATAGGAATTATAAGGTAACCCATCATACATGATTTTTGAAAATTTCTCATAGCAATCAATGAAATGGGTTGTTAGGCTTCCCAATTGTGACTATTGATTTATACTGAATTCAAAAAAGTTTTGTTGAGAAACAATAATTCTTTTTTAACCGCTACGCAAGTGTACATTATGAATTATGCTTCTACCCAAGTTTATTAGTATTTACTCCAAAATTTGAATTATTTTTGTCAATGTAGCAGTCCATACTATATTTCTGATCAATTGACGTATCACTGACAACAATTCCCGAAGGCAGGACTATTGTAGAACTTTCAAAAAGTTTTCTGAATTACAAAAAAATAGTTTGTTTAGTTTCATTCTACACATTTCAGACTTTAGTTATAGTAAGTTGCCTATTTTTATAAACAAATATTTTTGTCTTGTTAATTAATAATAATTGATAAAGCACCACAATTTGAAAAAAGTACAGTTTATCTAAAATTTTGTAACGGATTTTCTCAGACAAACTAAAGAAAAGGAAAGATATATTAGTGCAATGCCCTTAACATGCTTGGCTTTCACTGCCAGTAAAAGCGCAATATTCATGAATTTGCCAGTAAGTTTACAAATAGGCGCTACGGAACATTGGAATGGTTAAGTAAAATTCACGACTAATATTTCAGTCAGTCATCGGACTGAGACATCAAAGTATGTAACTGGTGTTACTCAGTTGTAACAAATTTGAGGTCAGAATGATATTTGAACGCAACTAACAATTTCCTACAGTTAGGTTCAAAATGCCGTTCTATTAATGTGCGCAGATGCGCAAAATTTTCGCAGTTTATTAATAAAGTAATTATTATGTTAATTCAAATCCGTATATTGTAATAGGCGCTGGACCCTTGTACTGTTGAATGAGCAAATGAAAGAGATGCAATATGAAGGAAAGTTGTGGGTCAGTTGCACTTCCCAAAGAACTGTGGGGCATGGTATGCATTTCAGTAAGACTGCTCTATTCAATTCAAATTTTGGAAATCATTTGACTTCACGACTTTCATAGCCTGCTGTTAAAAACTCAATGACTTAAACCGAAAGGAATTATACTGTAAGCAACAAAGTCGTTTTCTAAAAATTTAGGGTAACCTGTATAATTTGTCAGCTTCTTTATAATAAAAAAGAGTCACATTGCTTTTCTTCTGCATTCACCTCAGAAGTTTATAATATTTGTAGTTTTAAATTTTTAACATCAATCATAATCAGACGAGTTTGAGTTTTTGATTCTACTAAGTTGTAAAGAAAAATTCTGGAATAAAAAAAACTTTTTCATTCGAAGAAGGATTTCAATCAAAAAGTTTTTTTCTTGTTAATCAAAGTTTTTATTACTAAAATGAAGTTTTCAGATGACCAAGTGACCATTCGGAATGAAGACATGTCTACTTCTAATTTAGATGTATTCTACAAACATAATATTATTTATATAATTTGGAAATACCGTAAATTATCACTTTTTATAACTTGCAATAACTTTATAAACATTGACTGGAGCCACGTAGTAAAGTCGTAATAAACTAATATTCTACAACATTCATATTTTCAGTAACTTTTGAAATAATTATAAACACAAACTGCATAACACCAAATAACACTAGTAACTTATAAGGGTGTCCTGGAAGTAGAGGCACAACTTTGATAATGATACAAGAATGTCGCCTGAAATGAAATCTGTCTTCAAAAAATAAGAAATAGATCCAGAATCGCATTTCGTACATGAAAGTGAAGTCTTGTTTGTGGTGACTTGGATTAACGAAAATGTCTAAAAAAATGGTGAGATATTTCCTGCGGGGATTTTTCATTACTACAATAATTTCGCTATTCATGACAAGAAAATCATTCTCCAAAATTTTTTTGCAGAGCGTATGAGCATACTAATATTTTATCATATGTGTAAAAGGTATTAGGCTTCCAATTAGACTAATTTTAAACCTCTACCTGCCCGTCGTCCCGAGAAATTATCACCAGAGGAATTGAAGAAAGTGGATAAAGTCTTTCTTCGTCACTAAAACACAACTGTCCGTACTACAGCTAAACGAGTCAAATTTATGAGGTCTAAAAAGTCGGATATCAGAGTTATACAAACTGGGGATTACGACTAAGACCATGAAAAAGTCTCTGAAATATGTCAAAGATAAGAAGCAGCGAGCGATGACCAGCCTTAGCAAAAGTTTCAAAATTGCGCGAAAGAAATTTCTCACCACAAATGACAAAAATTACGTTACATTTGACCATTTACATTTGCCGGGCACATAGTGTGTGAATACCTTGGATCAATCTGCGTTGGATTGTGCAAACAAATTAACCTAAATCACCATATTCAATCGGAAATATCTTGTTTGGCAAATGATTGACGAAATTGAGAATGTTTCAGAGTAATTTGTTTCGGAAGGGACCTTACACTAAAAATTAACCTTCGAAAGTGTCTGAAGCAACGATTACTTCCTATCATACACAAGCATCACGAATTAGAAGACATTTTATTTTGGCTTGAGCAATCACGTTCACAATTCGCCTCTACTGATGTAGACATTCTAAGTCAGAAAATTGTCTATTTTGTACCAAACTCTCTAAGCTCCTTAAACATGACACAGGCAAGAGGAATTGAAAAATTTGGGCTATTTGCAAAAACCAGTTCTGTCAGATACCCAAACAACCTAAAATCATCCAAGGTTTGAAGCTAATTAGGAACAAAATTTCCGAAAAGGCTCCGAAAGGAGTAGGAAAAGAGGTGATGGGACATGCCTACTAGAACTTTCGAGGAATTGGATTCAAAAAAGTCAGACGGGCGATGTATGACCTTTGAAACAACGGTATATATTAGTTAATATTTGTAAAAAATTTTCATTTTTGTATACTTATTGATTGATTTGAAATCTCAGTTTAAAATTTGTGCCTGTACTTCCCGGACACCCTTTAACTAACCTAATGACTAATAATACTAAAAACATAAGAATGTTACAAAAAATGTTTCAAAATTCGAATTTTTTTATTTATTTTGTGAAATTTAAGAAAATTTGTGTCTCCATGAATCCTAATTTCGACGATTTGCCTTGCGATAGTAGCCTATTTTTTGTTTCGATCAACGTACTTATTTTTGTACTTAGGTATTTATCAATTTCTGCAAAGTTTTGCAATAATCTAAATTCAAACAACTTCTTCAAATGAAGACATAAATATGAATGAATTAAAACTAATATATTGGCATGCATAAATTAAAAAAAACTATAGTTTTATCAAATATGTAAGGAAGCTGGGTGTCAGAAATACAATATGAAATAGAAATAGAAAGTTAAATATAATTCCTAAAACTCTATTTACGTATTGTGGTGACGATTAGTTCGTTGACTTGACCTTTTCGAGTTAAAAAACTTCGATTTCTTTCTCTAGCATTATTCAGGCGTTTCTTTCGTCAACACCGAATCAACTTCGGTGTTTCAACACCGAATCAAGCTGTTTCAACTCAAACCACCCTTTTTAGCTAGACAGTAGCAGAGGTTTTTCCGGTCTTCAATCTCAGATATATTTTACTTTTCAAGGTAGTACACTAGGTACTAAGCCTTTAGAGGATACACCTTCAGTGCACAATGTCATCCACCAATTATTTTTGCAATTGAGAATAGGGTAACATTGAGTTTTCTAAGATTGCCTTGAGGAATTCAAAAAGATAGACTACTGGATGGTTGTTGTATTTTTTTTTCAAAACTCCAATTTTGAAAACTAAATGGAGCCTGCATATGAAAATAAATGTGTTGGCGTCATCAATATTAGCAAAAAATTTTAAATGTGCGCATGGTTGAATTTTTATTTTGGTATTAGTGGACACAACTAGAATACAAAAGCAGCAATAGAAAAAGAAATGATAAGAACNTTCAAAACTCCAATTTTGAAAACTAAATGGAGCCTGCATATGAAAATAAATGTGTTGGCGTCATCAAGATTATCAAAAAATTTTAAATGTGCGCATGTTTGAATTTTTATTTTGGTATTAGTGGACACAACTAGAATACAAAAGCAGCAATAGAAAAAGAAATGATAAGAACATACTGTTGCTTCCACTCATTCGTTAAGAGGAAAAATAATCAGGCCAGTCACAGATGTTTAGAATGATGACACCTTATTATAAAATAATTTAAAATTTAACAACGTTTAATCTTATAACCAAAATCGGGAATTGCCTCATTATTCCAATACGATCGAACAACCAAACCTAAGAATCAGATCCGATGGCACAGACTGGACAGACTGGTTATTTTGTCCAAACTTATAATACGCAGTAATTATGAGTAACCATATTTGGATTTTTCATATCATTTACACAATCATGGCATTCAGTTTTCAATAATCTTGAGTTCAGCATGTTTTTATTCATCTTTGATTTGCGGCACGCCTTCACATTGAAAATTATTCTCGAGTTAATCAAAGCTTGTGTTCTGTGTATTGCTGCAAGTGAATCAAAGGTTTATGTGATTTATTAGTGTTTTAACTGTTTAAAATTTGCATTAATGTTTATTTTGTGGCTCTCTCGTAACACTCCGAAATTTGAAATAATTTTTGACGAAATGCTGTTACTCATTGCGGACACCATGTTAAAATAATTGTTAAAACATTTCTACAGAATTGAAAATGTAATTTAAAAATTGATTAAAATTTTGATTGAAAATTTCTAAAAAAATTTTTTTTGATGATTTATGAAACAGATTTTTGCAAAATTTAAACTTGATTTCGACGAAATAAACATCAAAACCCTTCACTTACAATTTAAACTCCAATTAGACAATTTTAAAGTAGTGTTACTTAGTGACAAAATAAAGTCTGAGCTCATTTTAGTACTTATATTGTCATCGCTGTTTTCAAAATTGANACTTAGTGACAAAATAAAGTCTGAGCTCATTTTAGTACTTATATTGTCATCGCTGTTTTCAAAATTGATCGCTGGAGAAAGCCAAGAATTAGACAAGCCGGTCACGGTAGGCAANATTTCGACGAAATAAACATCAAAACCCTTCACTTACAATTTAAACTCCAATTAGACAATTTTAAAGTAGTGTTATTTAGTGACAAAATAAAGTCTGAGCTCATTTTAGTACTTATTGTCATCGCTGTTTTCAAAATTGATCGCTGGAGAAAGCCAAGAATTAGACAAGCCGGTCACGGTAGGCAAANTATTGTCATCGCTGTTTTCAAAATTGATCGCTGGAGAAAGCCAAGAATTAGACAAGCCGGTCACGGTAGGCAAAAATGGATTTAGCTCTTCTATCAACGTTGTGACAGAAAATTAATAGATCAACTATACATATAATTATTATGAATTGTAAATATCTATACTGAGTAAGAGAAATCATTTTTTTGTACCCCGTATTAAAGTTAAAAGATTACCTTGAAAAAACGTTGTTTATGATTAATCGTATTCAGTATACTGTGTGATAAGTGTTTTGCTCGTTTCCAAAATGAACACAAAGGGAGTTGTATTGGGATTTTATTTATACAAAGGAACAGATTAAGATTTAAGGTAGATTCAGTAACGGATATCACAGGAACAATTTCTTACTAGGAAAGGATTCAGATACAGTGGTGAGGAACAGGTCAGAAACAGGAACAAGTCAGGAATAGAGATTACAGGAACAAAGTTTTGACAGGAATAAAAGTTAGCAGTAACACAGTTGATGTGACCAGGAACAGATGAATTGGTTTAAACATTATCCAGACAATAGATGCACTAAGGTGATAATAGAACTTGAAAATAATTAAAACTGTTAAAAGAATAATTACAATTGAATATGTAATAGGAAGTGTAATTAAAATTAAAAAAACGAAACTGCGAACGACCTTCATCTTTGAATTCTAATCGGACACTAATTTAATTGAAAGGAAACTTGGCTCTTATCCAATACTTAAAAAATATTTATAAAAAAATAAATAAGTTTCAATAGGTACCAAAATTGTTTCGTAATAACAGGAACTTAACAATAAAGTTTATGCTTTAAAATTTGGTTCCACGGAAATATTGATTAAAATCGTGTAAACAGTTTGGTTGGTTATCGATTGAGTTCAGCTTGACGAATGAGTGGAGATGACAGTAACTAGAAAATCATTTCATAATGTATTGTAAATTTTTGAAGGTTGGTTGCTATATTTTGGATAACTATTTTGCCAAATTTATTATTTTGAAAAGAAGTTAGACTTAACCTTCTATTTGTTAATCTTGAAGAATTCTTCTTAACAACATTGGAATTTGCAATAAACATCGTGTTCCAGTAGACTAGCTTTTCGGATTATTTTTATTTTAATGACGAAATGAAACAGAACATTAAAGAAAAATTGTGGGAGGAACTTCCCAGGAGTTTTCACAGAACTACGGACAACCGCACAAAAACATTTTGCAGTCACAATTTACAAACTGCATGTCAATCTTAGGAAAGCATTATTGAGAAACCTGCTTACCTATATGGTTTGGATGAATTGAAATAGGTAAATTCATTGTTTTGAAGAATTTCCGTAGTTCAACACCCTAGTAGTGNATATGGTTTGGATGAATTGAAATAGGTAAATTCATTGTTTTGAAGAATTTCCGTAGTTCAACACCCTAGTAGTGATATAACTTTGCTTTCTATTTTAAGCACGCGCTTATGCCATTCGTGATTTATGAGTATGACTTGGTGCATTTTTCATTGTTTTGAATCACGATCACCTATTTGAATTTTACACCCGTAGTACGCACACCATCGGTCATNATATGGTTTGGATGAATTGAAATAGGTAAATTCATTGTTTTGAAGAATTTCCGTAGTTCAACACCCTAGTAGTGGTATAACTTTGCTTTCTATTTTAAGCACGCGCTTATGCCATTCGTGATTTATGAGTATGATTGCTGCATTTTTCATTGTTTTGAATCACGATCACCTATTTGAATTTTACACCCGTAGTACGCACACCATCGGTCATNGTGCATTTTTCATTGTTTTGAATCACGATCACCTATTTGAATTTTACACCCGTAGTACGCACACCATCGGTCATTAAATTCAATTCCTACTTGTCAACTAAAGAACCACCAACCTATTTTTAGTGGTGTTATAGTTATGTTGCTATTTAAATTGCCGCATTATTCTATTCTTACATTCGGTTTATTGGCCACTTGACTTTTTCTTCTCTTGAATAATCATTTAATACTAACCTTTGCTTTCGTTATAGTCTAAAATAATTTTTGGCTTCACCGTATTCTTTTTGGTCAAGCCATTTCCTGGTTCATGAGACTCGGTGGAAAGCAGAAGAACATTATGTCAAGACTTTGCCTTGTAGCTAATTAACGTCGGGTTGTCTGAATACAAGAACATGGACGACCCTTCAGGACTGTGATTTGTATGTTTAGTCTTGAAAATGATGGTTACTTCTCGACGATTACCGCGAATACTGCCAAGTAGTGCGGTTTTATGCTAAAGCGAAAGAAACCGATAGCATCTTGGAAACAAAAAAGTTATCCGCGGTTATAGTCCTCCCTGCCTCCAGAAATAGTTGGCTCATGACCCTGGTTTTGTTCCGTTTGGTCTCCTGGTTTCCTCCCTTCATATACCTAAAAATGCTAATTATTAAAATGATGTAGATATCAGATTAATTAGATGGCAAAGATATTAGGTTGGTAGTGGGAAATTAGGAAGAAGCCAATTGTTGAAATAATAAGTATATTCATAAACTATACACAATCAACTAAGGTTGATAAGAATTTCTGCTTTGAGGTGATAGACATGTGACTATGTATATTCATTTATAATTTACAGTCGCCTAAATGATTTGTAACAACCCTGGTTATGCAAGTACAATTGCATATTTTTCGGGAGTGTTGCTACCAAAATGATAATATTCGGCTCGCTCGTTCATGTGTCGAATTAGTAATATAAAACAAATCAGTAGATTCAAACACGCAATTTTNTAATATTCGGCTCGCTCGTTCATGTGTCGAATTAGTAATATAAAACAAATCAGTAGATTCAAACACGCAATTTTATGTTGCTGCATATTCAAGACGTAATTTATTGAAGGATCGGCAACGCTACAAACTTTAATGACGTATCTGCTCGGTATACTTTTTATGTAAACACGGAATTTACAATTTCCACAAAATGGTATCAGCATCTAATCAACCGTAACACAAAAAATAGTTTGTAGAAGAGTGCAATACATNTAATATTCGGCTCGCTCGTTCATGTGTCGAATTAGTAATATAAAACAAATCAGTAGATTCAAACACGCAATTTTTTGTTGCTGCATATTCAAGACGTAATTTATTGAAGGATCGGCAACGCTACAAACTTTAATGCCGTATCTGCTCGGTATACTTTTTATGTAAACACGAAATTTACAAATTTCCACAAAATGGTATCAGCATCTAATCAACCGTAACACAAAAAATAGTTTGTAGAAGAGTGCAATACATCAGAGTTGTAAATTACGTAAAAAAATATTATAGGAAAAAAGTAAAAAAATCTCATTATTGTCTTTATCAAATACTCGCCTAAATTATTCATTGATGGTTTCCCAAAGTTTGGTGATTGGAGCTAATCTAGGAATCTTATGTTGATTTGCAGCTGCTTGCCTTGCGTCGGCGTTGTCAAATCGTAGATATTTCGTAATAAGGTGACACTTACCTCTTGGCATGGTAGTCTTGTGGAAAATGGAGCCTCTTTCTGCCTTATCAGACCAGAAGTCATCTAAAGAGATATCGAACCCACTACAAATTTCTGATCGCAGGAGAATCCCGATAAACGCGTACATTTCATCCACTGGGTACCACGCTCTCTGATGTAGACGAGCAGCGTTATGTTGATCAACCCGGTACTGAGCATATTACATTGGTCCAATGACAGATTATGTNATCGAACCCACTACAAATTTCTGATCGCAGGAGAATCCCGATAAACGCGTACATTTCATCCACTGGGTACCACGCTCTCTGATGTAGACGAGCAGCGTTATGTTGATCAACCCGGTACTGAGCATATTACATTGGTCCAATGACAGATTATGTATATTACATCATCAGATGAAACAAAAACTTAATCAAATCAGCGCCATCGCGTATGAATTGTGCGCTTCATTTGGGACCTGGGTGCTTTTTGAAAATTTTGTGCGCCGGTATTTGAGCAACATGCGGTGGAATTTCNTGATGTAGACGAGCAGCGTTATGTTGATCAACCCGGTACTGAGCATATTACATTGGTCCAATGACAGATTATGTTTATTACATCATCAGATGAAACAAAAACTTAATCAAATCAGCGCCATCGCGTATGAATTGTACGCTTCATTTGGGACCTGGGTGCTTTTTGAAAATTTTGTGCGCCGGTATTTGAGCAACATGCGGTGGAATTTCATGCCAGATGGTCCAATTCGGAGCAACGACTTTTACTTCTGCCACTTCCAGCTCAGGTGGGTTATCGTTATCCGGATCCTCAGTTTTGGTTATGGAGGGTTCCACCGACGAGTCGGGAATGAAACCTGCTACTGATGAATTCAAGACTTACTCCTTTGTGCCTTGCTTCAATTTTTGTTGTAAAGCTCATGCTTGTGTCATAAGGATTAAGTGGAACTGGAATGTTATGATAAGTGGCGTTTTCTATTTCATCGCCACGTTTGACATCAACCAATATTTCAAATCTTACGTGCCTTCCAGCTGAAACGTATAGGCTCAGGTTTATTTATAGCATTGGCAAAATAATAAAATGCTAAATGACATTTTACCAACAACAAAATTGAGTATCCAGTCGTAGGTAACACCAATTTCGAGGGTACATGGAGTTTTCTCACATTGACCAAGACTGAACGATCCTAGTTTGCTTACTGATCCTACTCAAATATAATAGGTATTTGAATTAACTTTTGCATAATTGTACAAACTTCTCCAATAAAGAAAACCCAAGAATAGACAAGAATTGAATATACTCAAGTAAATTTGAACAAAATTTGACCATTTATTGCCGATTGGTTGCATACATATATTTCATTTTCCTTGGAAAATCCATGCTGAATGATATTTTTGTGTATAATATTTACCGCAATCCGTATAACCTTCTACTAATGTGTTCTCACTGATGCCGATGGTACCATTTCTGTGATCAAATGCTTGTCGCACTGTTGTAGGAACAGATTTTGCTAAGCAAACAAATAAGCAAAAAATTATTCCAAAACTGAATGAGTTCATGTTTTCAGAAAAATTATGTGTTTACTTCGAGTTAATTATTTAGAATTAGTGCAATTTTAGTTTAGAGTGTACTGATATATATGTACTTTTTACTGACGTAATATCTATTATTATTCTTGACCTATTAATGTTGATAAGTTGGTATTCATTGATGACCAAATTATGAATCCATAAACCAAAGTTTGATAAAGTAGTAAAGTCGATTGCAGAAGTTTAGATTAGATTCTACAGCACAAATCAATTGGCCAAAATAAGTCCTGGCTATTGACAAAATGTGGTAAACTAGAATATTGGGAAACGAGAATTCCAGATTGATTTCTGGTGGATATTGCACCTTCGTAATCCACGGTTTATATATCAACTAANTGGGAAACGAGAATTCCAGATTGATTTCTGGTGGATATTGCACCTTCGTAATCCACGGTTTATATATCAACTAATTACTTAGCGTAAATAGCTTACTACTAATTTCATACATATCGCCACTATCAAATTATCATAGTTAAGCTAGTCTGCGTACAGTGTGAATCGCACCATTATTACCCTATTTGAAACTGAATAACGTAACTGAAGTGGATTTTATCAAGCCCAGTTTTTCTTTAAATTCATGTTAAGTTCATGCAAGAAAATTCTGAAACCCCACATTCCTCAACTTTTCATCATGGGCACCAAAGACTAAAAGGATATTAGTAATAGTTATTTCCTATGCAAACTGGATCAGGTGTGTAATGAGTACGAAGATGAAGCTTTGTTGTCGATGTTCGGTTTAATTAAAGTTGCAGATAAAAATTGAAGTATCATGACGTCACAACAAAATCCATAATGCTGTATCAATAGACAAGGGAATTATTTGTGTATTACTCATATGTTTAACTAACAGATGATATTATAATATCACANCTGTATCAATAGACAAGGGAATTATTTGTGTATTACTCATATGTTTAACTAACAGATGATATTATAATATCACATCAACTTCCACCACTACAGGTTACCAAATGTCATTAAATATGTGGTGACGCTATTCATGAGAGTTAGAAAACAATAGATCGAAAGTATTACAATTTCTACGCTTAAAGTCTACCCTGCTTTACTTTTCGGTAGATGTTACTTGAATGTTTGAGACATCACAATACTTAACATGCAGTGACCCATACAACACACGTGAACCTCTACATGCATTTGGTTTTCTACACATACATTTCCAGGGTAAAAACTGAATCGTTCGTCATTTTTCCAGGGTTTGAACATGTTCAGCATTCAAAAGCTATATTGAGGTGCATCCTTTGCAAAATATGGGTTACAACCATCACCGTTTGTTTGCTAATGGTAAAAGCAATTCACCCGAGATCCGGTTTAGTTAGAGATTGAAACTGGTGGAATAAGATGTTGCGAATATAGAATATTTCCGATCTACATTTTCAAATACTCTCATAAATTAAACTTGAGTTACACTTTTCAACCTACGAAAAGTGAAATAAACTTTTAAAGCAATGATTTTCAGCAACTTGAGCAGTTTATACTGTGTAAATCTGTGTGACATACAGTAAATTTCCTGCAAATTTCGCCTTCATATTTGAACGCACTATATAGCGTACACGACCTCACTAAAGATAAGCCAAATATACAGCGCTCTACACCAAACACTCACACAAATCGTAATTGTTTGTTTAAAAATTCCACAAATTATAAATGGAGACTTATATCTTATAGGTTATACAAATTAATTTTGAAAATCATATTAGTTGCATCAATGATTTTTGTATATTTTTTATTTTAACCGCTCAGTTGCCATCGAGAGCAATATCCAGTTGAGCGCAAAATTTTCTATACATAGAGAAAGTCTTTAACTAAAAACCCATGCAGAAAAAATTGAGAGAGCCAAACTCAGTATCTCATTCTCTTCACTCACATTTAATGACTCACATTCGAAAACTGAATGAAGTATTAAATTTATGTGAACAAAGCCTTCTCTTCTCCAACCTAAAAGTGTTTAATTGAAACTATAAAAATATTCGAAATCGTTTGTATAATCTGTTTTATTCATTATTGTGTCCGAATATTGTCAAACTTTTATGCTGCAGTGCAGATGTCTAGCGAACCTACACAATGTTTATATAAAGTTGCTCATTTGGGATGTAAAGACTTACCTAATGTAAGGAAATATATGCGCTCCATTTAATAGCTTACATCAATTTCGCTGAAAAATACTGTAAAACATGAAAAATAAGTAACCATGATTTATATTTTCCCATTTCTTTTAAACTCAAAATTATCAGCTTAAATACATGCCAACTTGGATGCGTCTGACGGAATGAAGCCCTATGATATTAAGCATATGCAATTAGCAATATTGTTAAACTGAATCGGGCTTTGGTAAATTTCAAGATAATACGGTTTAAAAATTTTTTTGAAAAATAAAAAAGTTATATTTCTGTACGTTAGAATAAGTTCAAAATTCAAAATGTATAAGTTCACCGTGAATAACATCATCATTTTTCTAAATTAAAATCCCAGTTTTCTGTTAGTTAAAACTATTCTGATCTGGACGGTCACTAGAGAAGTGTCAGTTGCATTGAATTCTACGGAAATTCGTACGGATAATTACGAATATTAACGGCTCAAGCATCTTTTTCACACCAATAGAGATGACATCACAAAGGAAAAAATATTAATGATTTTATCATAATTTGTCAAATTTGTTTATCAGAAAAAATAGACCTCTACTAATCGTTTGATTCCAACAGCACAACTAAAATGAAGCTTCATTTATATTATGCATATTTCATTGATGAGGACTATTACAACTTTTGATTCACGAGATGCATAATGCTTCCTCCTATAGTTTCGCTTTGGATCATTTCAATGCTTGTATAAACTACTTCCAAGTGAAATTTAAATTCGACTATCATAGTATTTAATTTTTGCCATTACGGATGTCCCTGATTATATTTTTGAACATTCGATGATAATTGTTTTGTGGCTTTCCGAAATATTATTGAAATCAATTTCTAGATCAATTAATCATACAAAATATTTCAAAATTTGGATGTACATATGAATGAATACTGTTCAAGAATTTACTCCCTTTAGGTTGTCAACTACTTATTTAGATTTAGACTTATTCCATCGCTTTCAAATGGAACATTGTTTTTAGATAATTTAAAACAAGATTGAGAATTAGACAATCAATGTTTTTTAAACAATCATCTCGCTTAGCTTATTTTAACAGATAAACAGAAATCCAAAAATTAAATTCTCGAATGAGGTTGTTAAAGTACGAATACTTTGCCTCCTCAGCATATCCATTCCATGGTGATGTACTTAAACTAAATAATTTTAACAAAGTCTGAGTATTTATTTCTGATAATCCGTATTTCGTCGTATAAACATATTTTTGTAGTTAAATTTCTGGTGTATTGTAGTAGGAATAGTTTGTGCTGAGCTAGCAAATGAAGAACAGTTGCAAATCTCACACATCAATTGTTTTAAAAAGCAGATTCCCCGGTTTAGTAAGAACTAGCTGTTTAGAATTGGGTTAATTCAGTTTAAAGCGTATTCATATATGTATGTAATTTTTGTTGAAAAGATATTGCCCTGATGTATGACTGTTGATTACTAGGTAGTCATTGATGATCAAATTAGAAATCAATGAATCTAACTTTTACAAATTATTAATTATCGACATTGTCTACTTTTAATGCAATAGATTAGATTAATTTATCATACAAAAATAAGTAAAATAAGAGTAAAATCTTACAAAGGATGAAATAGAAACATTAGGGGGAAGGGATGGATTTTTTGAAGGAGGTGAGATAGTTCAGGTTTCTTTTCGATACTTGCCAGTTACGCTAGACGTATTTCATATTTTGACAAAGCTAATTGGTTTAGGTAAATGCGTTCCTTGTGTTCGCAAAAATTAAAACGACGCAATTCTTTGCATAGTCAAGTTAGGTGATTAGCATATTACCAGCAAACAACTATCCTAACAGTAGCGTTTCTTATTTGTATATATCTAAACCTGCCTGTCCGTCTCCATGGTATCATCGCGTTATTCATTCTAACTTATGCTGTTTATGACGAACGTGTTATCTTAATTCACACACCATTGTCTGTGAATTACTACACATTAGGTTGCAATGATTTAACATTACAGATTGGAGCATCCTTTGAGCAGTTTTATGGTTCATTAACTGCAAACAGCAAAGCCGGAGAGGTTTATGGTATTGACTAATCCGTCAGAAAATCGCAAAACCTTACTCGAATAATATTTTTACTTAACTATAGACAATTTTTCTCTTATCGTACTATATTTATACGATGTGTTTTGTTCTTTTTCATCAGAAAAGTGTTTATATTTCTAACCAAACTACAGCTTGATGCAATCTTCAGTGACACTTGTATGTATTTCTGGCTCTCTTGATGAGACTCATCTTAATGTAAGTATACGCCTCTAAAGCAAGATGGTTGTTGGTGCAAATAAGACAGAAACGTTTTGCTGCATTTTGTGCTTTTGTAAGTAACAATATGCAATCCATAGCAAAATATCTTTATTGAAAACCAAAATCTTTATGGAGTTACTGTATTGCAGTAACTGCAATGCTGCTAGAACTGGATACCTGGATACGCTGCTCCTGTGATCTTAACATTCTCGAAGAATGCCCGGTAGTACAATAAAAAATCTGCAAATATTGAGTAGAAAACGGTAAAAAGAATTAAAAAAATGTGAATTATAATTCTTTCTTTAAAAAAAAGTTTAATTTTGAAGTTTTCGCAAAGTAGCTTTCAGCAACAAGATGGACTTCGAACGAAGGGTGAAAGCTTGCTTCGCGTTATCTGAAAAACCCAGAGCATACTGCATAGTAGTCGACAAATATGTTTGAAAAAAGTGTAATTATGTTTGCGATGATGAGAAATGAGTGGCATCCGTAAGGTGCGTTGGTTAATAGTGACCAAATTTGATTGTGTTAGCAACAACTATTTATCTAGATAGTAAAAAATGAAAGGTTAGTATTTATTTACACTTAAATGTATGAATCACACTTTAATTTGACATAAATCTTCTTCGCCGAGTCCATCACAAACTATCACGCTCCTTGTATTTTGAAAGCCTTGAGCAGAGTATGGTCTGGAAATATTCATAAATGGAGCCAAGTTAAATGTTATGAAATCCAATTAATCGCAATTCAAAAAGATTTTTATTGAAAGGTTATCAATGTTCAATTGCTTCATGTCAGACAGATTTCTAAAATGAGACTGCTTGACAGTGAAAAGAGAGTACATTGCGTCCCAACAAAATTCCTATCTTCTCATTTCATCACCACAAAACAGACCATAATATCTCAATATGCATGAACGACTAAATATGTAATAAAGTGAACACTTTGCACGGTCTTTGGGGTTGACAAATACCAGGTTACATTGAAACAAGTCACAAGACATGCGCAATGACTTAGCCGAGTAAGCTTGAAATTACGAGAAGTAGTAGGTGAGGAATATATTGGGATATCTACTATGTTTACTAACGCGACACGTTTTGAACGTAATTTTCATTCTCTCACGCGGAATAAATAGTTGGGACTTTATAAATTTTTCTTTTTTACATTTAATCTTTCCTAGCCCTTACTGGGATGACGCTATCTTTTATCAGGGCAAGTAGCTACACGAATTGATGTGGCTGCTGAAATAACATTGGATTGTACAAGGTGAACAAAGCATTTTAGAAACCGAAGGGCTTAACTTTACCCCTTTCGCACAATTTCTTATGTCTTGACTCAGTAGCTAATCTTCTATTCATGCAACTTATCATAAACGAAGTCTAGAGAACTACGTCAACTTATCAAAGTACGTATGTATCTGACTGCATACTAATTTGATTGCCATCAACTCAATAGATTATTTGAGAGAAATCTGAATACATGTTATAAAGTTAATTTAATACTAACTTACCTATGTTGAACGCCAATTTCTCAATGATTCCCAAATGTCGATGGTAAGTTGATTTGCTCAACTGAATAATATTTCCAGGTGTGCAAGTTTAAAATTGACGCAATGCTGAAAGTGAAAATGTTGGATTGCTACAAACCCGCGTATACTGAAATACAACCTATGCTGAAATATAGCCCCTGTACTGTGGTTCAGGCAGTGGGAAAGGTGAAGGGTCAAGGAAGTGAGTGTGTCCGTTGCCAATACTAAAGGACTATGGTGTGCGGTGTGCATTTTAGTGGCCGGCAAACTAAATAAAAAAATTCGTTAATTTCATTTCGCTTTTTATAGTCTATTTTTAGTTTTGTTTTCTCGACAAACAAGGAGCTGAAGTCACTGCGTAGAAAGAATTGAAATTGTTTGGTAACCCTAAATGTTCTACATTTTGAAACTGCTTTGTGAAATNGGGTGCGGTATGCATTTTGGTGGCCGGCAAACTGAATAAAAAAATTCGTTAATTTCATTTCGCTTTTTATAGTCTATTTTTAGTTTTGTTTCTCGACAAACAAGGAGCTGGAGTCACTGCGTAGAAAGAATTGAAATTGTTTGGTAACCCTAAATGTTCTACATTTTGAAACTGCTTTGTGAAATTGTCAAAACATACTTTTATTTTTAAACATTTATTGCATCTGAATTAAGCCCACAATTTTTTTAACTTTTCTGTAAACTTTTTTCCATCTTTGAAAAAATATATATTTCAAAAAAATTTCCGTTGTTTCATATTTACATTTTTGAATTATTTGCTACCGCTTGTGATTTCACACAACAATCACAATACGAACTGGGTCATCTTATTTTGCACAAGGGACAAGGGTATACAATAAGTATTTCTCGCCAGCAGATGCACGTTCCACTGAAGAGGGAATGGCAAAGACCTAAGTTCGAGTTTGAAAATTTAAACTCATTTCACTATCTAGGTATAATACTAAAATTAATTATAGTTTTGTTTTGATTTACCATTGGGGGCTTGAAGGGGAGTCAAATACGAAAAGAGCAAATTAATTTCTGATGTGGTTAATATAACTACCAGTCAAAAGTCATTCGTGATTTGAGTATGTGCGTTGGTGCAAAGGTTTTCACCCATTTCCATGGATTCCATGTTTTCACCCATTTCAACCCATTTCCATGGATTCGACAGGTCATCGGTTCGAAAATTGATGGAAATGTAAGAAAACAGATTTTTTTTTGAATGCAGAAAATTAACGTATAAGTAGGCCCAGAGTTCTATGTATTTTGTCTTTATTCTATGATCACTGATATGGTGGATAGCGTCAGCCCAATCGTGGATAGGATAGATTACAGCTAGCAAAGGATTTGTAAAGTCCCATCTATTCAACTGATCTCATTGTGTTGAACATGGAATATTAGAGTCGATAAGGTTTGCACCTTGGGTTGTGTCATCAAAACAATTTGTCAAGTTTTGTTCAAATACTTCAATTAAATCACATTTGATTCCGCGTCAATTGTCAAAAGCTATATCACCTTTGTTGCATCCTCTCAGACATTTTTTACATTCTCGCCCAAAATTGGACCCTGGTAGTTTGCCTACTTTGTCCACCAGGCGTCATCCTGGTCACTTATTTCAAATTAAATTAACACAGAATTGTTTGATATTTGGTTGGAAGGCATATAGCAAATCGATAATACCTTAGAAATATAGATTAAAAAATTTAAAAAAAAATTTACAATAAGGTACCAAAGCTCTTAAAATTAATAATTTTTTGAAGTCGTTTTTGAAGAGGCTTGGACGTAAATAAATAATTGTCTATACTTTTGAACCCTCAGAACTTGCATTTGAATATATTTTCAAGCCCATAGAGGCTGCCATCGAAGTTTCACCAAAACTATTAAAAAAATTTCTACTCGTAGTTAATGAATTTTTGTAGGATTTTTCAAAGGTAGGTGGCGTAACAACCGTTTTTATCTAGCGTAAACTTTGTTTCAAGTCCAGCACTCTGAATTACCCATACAAATTCGACTTTGTTACGGATCCCTGGAATGTTGCATTGTGATACACACTCAACCGACGTTGTCATGTTTGTAAAGAAAACGTAAAGCTATCTAACACTACGACTTATTGGGTGACTTTAATTTTCCCGGCAAACATTGAGTAGATTTATTTTCTGGATCCACCATATGGATCCACCTGTGGATCCATCGATGTATTTCGTTCCAAAATAAAATTAAAAGATGTTTAGCATGAATCTTTGGATCCACATGGATCTTCCTGTGGAACCATATGGATCCACCTGTGGAACCACAGGTGGTTTTCGTTCCAAAATGCGATTATTAAATGTTTCGGACAAATCTGTTGATCCACACGTGCAACCATGTGAATCCATCCGCACCTCCAGAATTTGATTCTGGTGAATCCACAAATTAATCCGAAACATCTTTTGATCCCATTTTGAAATCCACGTGGGTGTCGTCAGGTGGATCCAAGTGTATCCACATGGTTCCAAACAGAGTGAGGATAAGCCGCGCGAATGCGTGGCAAACAAGTATAATTAAATTTACGCTGAGAGTTAAAAATTATTTTAACGCAGGCGGAGGGTTTTGGCACACGCTTTTTTCAGACTTTTCCAGGAATACTGGGTAAGTCTGTACCTAATTTAATGTGGATTTCGGGTTTAGGAATCGGAATAGGTTATTCTTAGTACTTAACTACTTGCTTCAATAACTTCTGAATACTTTTGCATCAAATTCTTATTTTAATAATTTTTTGAAATAAATTTTCTAAAGTTTAATTTGTGTATTTTTGGTTCATGGTGAGAACTGTGCTAAACTTAATTGAAAGTTTCCGATTTTGCATTGGTGCCATTCTTTATTTACCTCCAAACCTCTTGAAACATAGGTTAAAAAATAATTAATTTGAGATCTTTTGCACCTCTATTTTTTTTATTGTTGTAATTGCATTTCTAAGGGAATGGTTGTCCTATTTTACACACATTTTGGTTAAAATTTACTCAAGAATGCTAAAGGGGAATCTAAAGCTTTGATTAAAAAAATTTAATTATTCAGCAATCTAGAACTTGGATAAATTTTCCGCACAACTTTTTCCCCCAAAATGCCGAAGAAATTGGATCAGAAAGTTGAACGTCTTCTCGTCATTTTCAAAACCTGTCAATTCGCAATTGGTGGATTATTAAAACAGTTCGGATTGCAGAAAAATGTACAAGTGATACGTGGCGGACAAAAACTCCGAGTTGCATTCGACAAAATTGGGTGTACCTAGTCGATTGCAATGAAAAAAAAATTTATTACCTAAAAAACCTCGCAGACTCATAAATTTGTCGTTCAGAAAACTTCAGTCAGAAGTTCATTGTGCTTGGCGCTTTTACTGCTGTGGAGTAGTTCTGCTTAGCAGAGTTTCACCAAATTGAAAAATAACCTCAGCCAGGTACATTCATAACATTTTGACACCATTGTAAAAGGATAAGTCGTCTCATTGTATCCGAATGAGCTGAACAAAATCATTGTCCATCATGACGCCACCAGCTCAAACACCTCAAAAGAAAACTGCCGCGTACGTCATCGCAACTTTTGGGTTCCGCACAAAAAAAATCTGTGAATAGGCTTTAGAAAATTCTTAAAAATAATGTAAGAAAATGTCAATTGAACCCCGAAATGTCTTCAAATCTTTCAAATGGAGACTATTGATTGAACGACAGAAGCACTATGAATATATTTGGCAAACAAAAAAGTTCATCAGCGTAAATTTTAACTGATAAAAATTAAACAGAAGTGTGCAGAATACGATATCCTCTTCATTGTATAAACTAGTATTCTACTATGTGCCCAACAAAGTAACGTGTATAAACATAAATGTTTTGGATTATCATGGTATTTTATACTATTCCTTGTGTGTGAATCATAGTTACAAGAAAAAACAAAATTCATCACTCCACTGGCAACGGGGTAGATTTGAGGTTGGGAGAATTGACAGCGAGACTAAGTGACAGTGTGGTCTGCTAGCATCAAACGGGAATTGACGCTGGATTTATGTTATATTATCTACAAGATACACGATAATTGTTGCCGGAAGCAAATGAAAAAGGAGAATGGCTATAGAAAGTGACACGTATACAAATGTCAAGCATACGATGCCGAAAATGTATCAGCATTTAAACTGTTTTTATCACTCCCTTGGGTGAAATGAGCTAAAATACTGGAGGATAGTCAAGATTCTTGACTACTCGCCTATATTGTTGCTACATTTTATAAGATTTTGGATACCCAAAAGAATGCAACCGACACACCTGAATTTTACTCGATTCGGCTTCTCTTTCATCTGCGTCAGTGACGAGTCTTGAAGGTCTATAAAAAGATAGTCCCAATTAAAAACAGCATCCTTAGTAATACTTATGGGTGATGATGGTATGAACGCCACCATAGCTTCCTACAATTTAAATTCGCCTCATCAACTGACTATTTCTTAACACAGACATGTAACGCTGATGTATTATGACAATTTTCTCTTTACGACAATAGTTGCGTTACAACTATTTCACCACTTTGCCAGTAATGCTAATTTTACTATTGCAGAATTTTACAGATGATGTTCTTCTAAATTTCACAAGCACCACATGCCAACTCTGACTCAGTATATTGGAAATAAATTTCTATTAAAAATTNGTCAACTCTGACTCAGTATATTGGAAATAAATTTCTATTAAAAATTTCAAAACATACTACTTACTTTGGAGTGGGTTGCCGTTACCTAGTTGAAACAGTATATTTACAAATCGTGTCCAATNCAAAACATACTACTTACTTTGGAGTGGGTTGCCGTTACCTAGTTGAAACAGTATATTTACAAATCGTGTCCAATTGAGAAAAAAGAAATAATGTATACACATGGTTGTGATCACAACTTGTGATTATTAGAAATATTGATCAACATTTATTTCAGTACCAGCATGATCCCAGTTCACGAATTAACAANCAACTTGTGATTATTAGAAATATTGATCAACATTTATTTCAGTACCAGCATGATCCCAGTTCACGAATTAACAAGTTTAGGATCAAAAAGTTCCTACCAGATGGTGCTCGTGTTCTGATTTCTAATAAACAAGGACGCCGTTTCTATGCATTTGCATAAACGTAGCGAAGNCCAGATGGTGCTCGTGTTCTGATTTCTAATAAACAAGGACGCCGTTTCTATGCATTTGCATAAACGTAGCGAAGCAACACTAATTGCTGATAGTTAGGATCTTCACAATTTATGAAAAATGGAGTCGATTAACGGTTACAATTAAGCGTATTATTGCGTATTAGAGTTGCATTTGCGTATATTTATTTTGCGTCGCACTTTTACAGCATTTAGTACATTTTGCACCATCGTAAAAGCACATTGTTGTTCGAATACCAACAAATTGACGATTTTCATTTATGGATTTTAAATTTAAAGAATAGAAAAATTTGATTTCATTTGAAGTTTAAAATGGAAATTAGAAGATTACAAATTTAATGTATATTTTAAATTTACAATACACTAAAATATCCGTGAGAAATGCGTGGATGACAGATCAACTTTTTGTTATTTTGTATCAAATAAAAAGAACCTTTGTAGAGATTTTGTATAAGATTTAGAATTAGTATTTGGTTGATCTGGAACAAGCAGATCGGTCAAATCAATAATTTGTGGTAATCAATTGAAGCAGGTTTGGAGTTCAAGTAAATTACTATATCACAATAATGCTTGTCATAGCACAGTATTTCTGCTACTTGCATATCGGTAATATCGTTAATAAAATACTAAATTCACCGTATTGTATTCAAAATGGTAAGGATTTCAATTTATTGGCAAAATAGTATTTTTGTGATAACACAACATATTTTCGTTACATGTCTATCGGCAATATTGGTAGTAAAATGAAAAATTCCCTGTAATCAGCTCCAAACGAATTGATGGAAAGTAAATGACAAAATAGTAATTAAGCATGCGATAGCAAACAATATTTCAGCTACTCGAGTATTGATTATCTCGTTAGTGAAATACTAAAATCGTCATATATAACTCAAACTGTCCTGGAAAACTTAAAAGATTAGCATCTGATAAAACACAATATTTTCTCCACATGGCTATCGTTAATATCAGAAGTAACTAAAAAATTCGATGTAATCAATCTAAAGCGGATTGAATGTAAATTGCAAATACTAATTAAGCATGTGATGGCACACAATAATTTCGCTACTCAAGTATCGGCAATACAGTTAGTAAAAAAGATTTGCCGCAATTAATTTAGAGCTGTGTTAATGGAAAGTAAATTGCAAAGTAAAGATTAAACATGTGTATGTTTCCCTACTTCACCATCATTAGTGTTGCTGGCACAAATCTAAACCATCTTTCAAGCCAAATTTTTTAAGGACATCTNCCATCATTAGTGTTGCTGGCACAAATCTAAACCATCTTTCAAGCCAAATTTTTTAAGGACATCTTAAATATTACTATTATATAAAATTTCGTGAATCAAGATTTAGTTTCTATAAATACTTAAACATTAAAATTACCCCGTGGTTACACTACAAACATTTCCTTACAGCCTTTCAAAAATGGTGTACAAGTAAAACAGTACAATTTTTTTTAATGCTTTTGATTCATGACTTTAGCCGTATTAAGTTAATTTCCGTCAAAACCATTTTCAACTGGTNATTTTTTTTAATGCTTTTGATTCATGACTTTAGCCGTATTAAGTTAATTTCCGTCAAAACCATTTTCAACTGGTGAATAAGCAGCTACCATTCAACCGCCTATATGATCCATATTGATGTAGCGAAAATAACAGTGACAATCTCATTCTCAATTGATCCTTTGCAATTTTCTTTTCATCCAAATCGGTTTGAATTGAATACTGCGAATTCTGAATTTTATTACCGATATTAATTATACTCGTATAGGGGAAATATTGTGTTATCTGTATTTGATGTTTAAATACTATTGTGCCATATACTTTCTATTCAATCCACTATAGATTGATTACAGCAAATTTTGAATTTTAATAAGCGTATTGCCGATACTCGAGTAGCGGAAATATTGTGCTAGCTCATGCATAATTGTCATTTTGTGATCACATTTAAATTCAAACCGGCTTCAACTTATTACCAGAAGTTNTGATCACATTTAAATTCAAACCGGCTTCAACTTATTACCAGAAGTTTTTCATACTGCTACCAACATTATCGATATTCAGGTAGCGGTAAACTTTTTTGCTAACACATGCATCATTGTTAAAATAATCAGAGAATTGCGAATACATTGGATTTGTATTAATTTCAATTTTGATTATTAAAATTGAATCAACTAATATTTTAATTACATTAAATTCTCGGTACAATGCGTTACATTGCAATTATAGCGCTTCAAATATATAATTCAGTTACCANTTTTCATACTGCTACCAACATTATCGATATTCAGGTAGCGGTAAACTTTTTTGCTAACACATGCATCATTGTTAGAATAATCAGAGAATTGCGAATGCATTGGATTTGTATTAATTTCAATTTTGATTATTAAAATTGAATCAACTAAAAATTATAATTACATTAAATTCTCGGTACAATGCGTTACATTGCAATTATAGCGCTTCAAATATATAATTCAGTTACCATTACCATTACGAATGTGTAGTTGTAATTGAAGTAATTAATTAAGACTGTAATTGTTTCAAAGTCTGCTCAATTATTAGTAATTAACAATCTTAGTTTTACAAGTGAGAATTATAGCTAATATCAACACCCATATTTCACGTAATATTTTCGTAAGGTGATGTGGAGTAAAGGAATTAATGTCGGACTAAAATGTAGAGGAGGGTAGTACGATTCCTGGCGGGAGAACGCGTTTTGGTTACATTTTTTCTCTTCTGAGTTTGGAAATTTTGATGGGGCAAAAACTTCTGCTTATTAGACCATTAGTTTATCCGATGTTACTCTCGATTAATCCAAGATATTTTAGAGAAAAGTCGGGGAAATATTTCTCCAAGCAAAGAGGCCGTCGAGGTAAAAGTGCTTAGTGTTCAAGGACCAATGTAGCTAAGCTTACATTTCGATTCTCTGCAGATGGCGAGATTTTGGCACTGGACCGAATAACCCCCGATTGGACAGGGGTATCTGGGAGGCAGCTGCTAGAATGCAACTAACGATTCTACAGTCTAGAAAATTTGTACACAGTTTGTCAAATTCTTGATCAAGAGTGAAAAGAATTTGCTGTCCTAAAACTAATATTTATGTATTATCGGATTACATTTGCAGTATAACTAAAGCAACTAATCTTTGTTTGCAACTGAAATGTTAAATGTTTTCCAAAATAAAGAATTACAATTAGACTGTACTCGTAAAAATACTATTGACAATAATATCAGTAGCGAAACTGTCCAGTGATGACAACAGTATAACTAGCAAAGTGATAAAATTGTCACAATCGCATCAGTAGGTACGTGATTGTCTCAATCAAATACAATCAAATTGATATTGCTTTTATAATCCAACGATTGTCACAATGCATCAGGCGACACNAGTGATAAAATTGTCACAATCGCATCAGTAGGTACGTGATGTAGTTGTCTCAATCAAATACAATCAAATTGATATTGCTTTTATAATCCAACGATTGTCACAATGCATCAGGCGACACNTTGTCTCAATCAAATACAATCAAATTGATATTGCTTTTATAATCCAACGATTGTCACAATGCATCAGGCGACACGCGAATGTGAGAAAGAAACCATAATTTGCTGGGCGAATTGAGATTACTTTAATCTCGGGTGCCGTATATACCATCAAAATAAGGCTCACAAAGATTATAATTAATTAATCAAATCATTATTACAGTTACTGGGTTTGGTAGTTGTGGGTTCATAGCAATTCGAGTATGCAGAATTTGCAGTAGTATCGTACGTATACCTACAGTTCCTTCCTAAGATTAAGGAATTTAATTCAAACTGAGTTTATTATTTACAAAAAAAAAATTTTAGTTCCAGTGGAAAAGGAATTTGTATCCTTACGAGTTTTAGGAAGGGAGTCAGAGTCTGACCCGATGCTTTCGTACTCTTCCTCACTTTCTTCATTATGAGATTTCGGTGACTTTGAATTGCAAAAATGGTCCTCATGCTAGAAAAAACGACAGTATTTAAAAACATACCTAATATGCTTAACGGCCAATTGCTTGACAACGAGGTTTATATGCAGTTATTGTGTAAGTCTGTCCGTCCTCAGCAAAGTCAGCAGTATGCAGAGTATGCAGTTGTTAATGTCTTCGTTCGATTCACTCAAACACGGCAAGTTGCTAGACACTATCATCCAAAACAACATTTAAAGGGGACAAAGAATTTCGACTCAATCCAACGAAATCACATGCACAGATTTATGTTACCCTTGATAATCTCAAGAGTTGAAGCTACTCAGCATATTTTTGTAGGTAGCATTCACGTTGTTTAGAATAATAATATCTAGGTACTTCACGATTTTGAGTGAATCAAACAAAACCACATGCGAAGATTCATTTTGTGTTTTGTAACGTATACAGGCCCAACAACTCGAATGATATTGTGATATTCTATTACTGTAAATTAAGAGGTTTCGTAAAAACAACTTATAAAAGGTACCTTGCAGATATAAAAGGCGTTGGATTCTTCTGGTCCCATTGAATAGTGGGCTTCGTCATTTCTTATTCTATCTTTGAGCTCAAACATAGCATGCGGAAATACTTGTTCAGGAGAATCTAAAAATTACACCAAAACATTCAAACTAATTCAAAATATCTATTGAGAATACATATGTGCGAATAAATTTCAACGAGCTAGCCTAAACAGTTAAGCGTAAACAACAAAAATAATCATACTTGGAATGAGGTCAAATTCTTTGTTCTTTGCGATAGTAGTAGTAGTAGATTTTTTGACAGTCATGTATACCTGCTGAGGTTGCGAGTTTTGGGAATTTTGTTTGAAATATGTGAACGAATCTCCAGTGGGTTCTTCTCCGTGGCCAGGAAATATTCCTGAAATAAATAAATGTCCAAAACGATGTGGTGCGATTTGATATTTTCATTTAGCAAATTTCAGGAATCGCAAATCAANAATAAATAAATGTCCAAAACGATGTGGTGCGATTTGATATTTTCATTTAGCAAATTTCAGGAATCGCAAATCAATGAGCTTTCTCATAGCTACAGACTTTGGGGATATGGCAAATTCTCAGAATTTGAAATACTCTCTATTGACTCAAAAAATTTCAACTTTTTCTCTCCTAACGGTAGGGTTACAGAAACAAGATTCTCACCCGAAAATTTTTCACCGAAATTTTCTAATGCTGCTCATAGCGAAAATTTTACTCCTGGATAGAATAGTAAACAAAATCCTAACCATTTCGCTAAGAGTTCGGTTTTGAGTATACACACGAAGAAATAAAATTTCTGATTTTGCTGATGCTCTTTGCCCGTATTTTAAAATGAGTTTTTATTTTACCACCTTGTTCTTCTATCCTAATTTGGTAAATCTACTCATTTCGGAGACAATTCCGTGCGAAGAAAGGTATCCCCAGTTCGTTCAGCTCATAGCGAAAAAAAGGTCTTTTTTCTCAACTTTTCGGCTGATCGAAAATCCATGCCCGGAATAGAATGATGTGTAACCTAAAAACGGAATCCTACGCGAAAATTTCGGAAAAGCTCGATTTCGTGCGAAATTGAGTATCTGTAACCTAGCCTTTAACTGGAAGCATCAATCACAGGAAAAAAACTGTCGAATTAGGACAATGGAAGAAGTCGCAGATAACCCGTAATTTTGATTTAGGATATTTTTTCTCAGTTGGTGGAATCAGTAGAAAGTTGCTCAAAAATATAATTCCCAAAAAATAATTTTTAAATATAATTCAACTTCAATAAAATTCATAACGTTGGTATAAATATTTGAAATTCAATTGTATTTCGTCAAATATGAAGTAGTAACTAAGCTTTCCCCCTCAAATCAATAATGCCAATTGGACATTTCAGTTCATCAAATGGAAGTCATCAGTGATCGCTAATTATAATTTTATAAAATGGTTCTTCAATAGAAACTATCAAAATTTTCAAAAATTTGATGAATTCATTACTCGTCATCAGACAAAATAATATTTCCAACTGCTCAAATAGAATTGGTAGGCATAAATGATCTTCAATTTCGCCATCCTCATCGCTCTTTAAGTCTGAATTTTCTTAATTTGTTTTGAATTTGGAGCAAAGAGAAGCTAGGCCCGCCTTAAGTTTTTGCTCTTCTGCACCTGATAGCTCATTCAGACAAGTCTTGACTAATTCACAACTAACTGAAGGATTGCTAGTATCATCAATTGTCCTAAATATTTCTATAATCTCTGTCCTGGTAAACTTAGAATTAGCAGTAGTTGTCATTTTGAAGTAACAATCGGGTTCTGATAAAGCTAAACCTAATAAAACGTTACTAAATACAATTTACAGTCATTTGATTATTGTTATAAATTGTTAACTATTTACTTTGCCGGAATTTTTTTTAAAACCAGGTGACGACAAAAAAAAATTTTTTTTCGGAAAGTAAACTGGGATATGAACATACGCAGCTGGGCGCAGCAGATTAACCTCATTGTACACGCTAATTCTTATAGCAACATTTAGGTCCAATAAATTCGATGGATATTTTTGGATAAATTCAACTGTAATGTCACTTACACATTAACACTTGAGCACATTAACAAATGTTATTAATAAATTATTAAATTTCAGAAACTCAAAATTAGTATTTTTAGTCAATTTTACTGATTCCACCCACTGTGTTTCGCCTTAATATCAAGTAGTCGGAGTTATCGAGAAAATAGATTCAAAGCTCGCACCCAGTTTGTCAATTAAATTTAACATTATAAAATATATATAATATGTTACTTTTTTTGAAGACCAAGCAAACTCCAGAGATGAGAATAATTAGGATTATAGAAATGAGGAGAATAGGGCCCGCGAAATTAAAGTTGAAATACAGGGATTCAGAAATGGAATTGATAATGTCGTTAGACGGTTCTGCTGTGAATCCTGTGAAACAAAGATAGTTATGAATCAATCAAGATACCGAGAAAATTTTATATCTATATAAGCAACTTCAGTTTAGACTTCTAAAATTGTCGTGTCGTGTCTACACTTGGCACGAAATGGAGCAATAAAAATTATCTTGTCGACAAGAAAGTACAAGAGAAAATTTTACTCTGGAGGCGACACTGTTATAGCACAAAACGACAAGATAACAGTTTCTTTAATATGTTATAAGAAATTTTGACCTAAACTTTGTCCAAGACACAATTAGGCGTGTTAACGTTTCGGATCAAGATCCGAAACGTTAATTCCGTTTCATTTTCGGGTTTAGGGAAACGTTTAACTTCCGATTTGTTTCGTTTCGTTTCAGATGAGGTGAAGGAATGATCCGGAAAATCGAAAAAGGTAAAATAATTTCCGTATGTTAAAAATCAAAATAATTGATCCTAATTTACTTTATGGCAATACAATTTGGAATCGTGCAATTTCAGCGTATTGGAGCTTCTCACGTTTGTAACTTTGCGTTTAAGTCCAGCTATATTCTAGTCGAATTATTTTAATTAATATTTTTCATTGACTTCAAACAGGTTCTGCTTTTTGCGTGTTAAATAGCTGTCTACTTGTGTTTTCATTCAGTTTTATGTACAGTGTTAAATAACCCATAATGGTCTCGCATAGTGCTTGATATGAATCGTCGTCGTTTTGGCACATTTCTTCGGACATTGTGAAAATATTCTATGATTGCAAATGATGTAAATTGGTTAGAGGGCATATCGCAGAAGTTATTCTCAGGAAAATCACAAACAAGATTTAATCAACGAAGCAAACTCACAGTGTGTGTTCGGCAAACTAACTAATGACACTTGGTACCAATTCCGTAGTTGAATTAGTTTTCTAACTTGTAAGTTATTTACATGTTCTGATCTACTGCAAGTAGCAGCAGTGCAAGTGGCTCTTTTTTTCTAAATAGTAACGACATTTCTTTTGTTTCCATAACATATCCTGCACTGTTGGTTTGTTCTATCTATTCTTTCTTTGTGTTTAGGTTTTCTGAACTAAATGGTAGTCATTTCGTGCTTAGTATGTACGGAAAAGATATTAGTTCTGTGCTTATTTTCCGCCATAGGCCGTGGTCCTTACGTGCTACTGGTTTCTACCAAATTTTCTGGAACAAAGTTCTCAGGAATCCGCAGAACTGAACTGTCCCAGGATTTCCATTTTTGCAATCGTACATGCATTACAAATAAAATATAAAATTTGTTTATTTGAAATTTATTAAATTCCTGATCGTTCCCGGATCGGTTCCTTATCGTTCCGTTTCGTTTCGTATTGATAGAAAAGTAATCGTTTCGTTTCGTGTCCATGTTGGAAACGAAACGAACCGATCCGTTAGCATGCCTAAACAGAATCAGAAAAACTGTCATTATCCATTTGATTATGCATAAAAAACAGTACTTCCAATAATGCCATTGTTTATATAAATTTTTGAATGTTTTTTCTCTTTCCTAGCAAGCTTTCTTGGTCAATATGTTCTGTTTTGTTGATCTCTATCTTCGCTTGTATCGTTTTTACTGTATACAGCAACAATTGATTCTTCACACACGACACAAATTATAATTCTTCACTAGAAATCATAAACCATAATGTCTCCTATTCAAATCAAAAACAAAATTTAGAATTTCATTTCTGAAAAAAAGAAATTTTTCCAACTCAAACCGAAAGTCACTTTGCAGTTGAACTTTCAGCTATAATAAATGAACAAGATTTTCCCAGACAACTTTTGATATTCTTATCATGTTCAATGGGTAGTCTACAAACTATCGTGTCGTGACATTGGGATACAAAGGAGAAGAAACGAAGCGACATGATAGCTTTACCTGGATGTAAAATTGAAACACAAATACTTTATATCGTGTTGTTTCGTATCTGGAAACGACATATTGAAACGTCTACTAAAATGAATAAAGAATACAATTACTTAAGGAACCCAACGTATTGACGGAAACAGTAATTTCAGTAGTCCCAGCTTCATTCTCGCTTAATACTTTGATAAGGTAGTTAGTATTTTCTTCTAATCCAACTAAATAGGTACTCCGCTTTTCACTTCCCAGGTATCCTTCAACTTTAAAAAGACATAAAATTAACAATTGGTCATTTAAAACAAAATTAAATATGGCCTTACCACTTTTCCAATGAACTTCATTCTGCTTCTTTCGATACAATACTCTGAACCCTTGTATTGGACATCCGGCATCTTTGAAGGCGTCTTTGAGAATGACACGAATCCAAGTACTGTTGGCCTCAGTTAAATAGTCAGGAGAAATGGCCAAACTTGGTCGTTGACCTTTCGTTGTAATATTGAGTATTTGACTTGGCTTGCTCATTCCAGCTTTATTAAACGCCGTCAGGAATATCTGTTCGGAAACTCACTGATATAATCAAATCAATTCTACAGTCATCGGATTGGTCAATAGGTTGATTACCGGATAACTAGTTCCACAACTCAAGTCGTGGAGTGCATAAGAACTGAGTCGACGCATAAGCTTCCTTTCAACCCATTCGTCTAATACTTTAACATGGATAAGAAATCCTTCAACGAAAATTCGGCTTGTCTCTTTAATTGACCATCGGATTGTAATTGATTTAAATTCGACTTCATGTTCTCTTAATTTTGGTGCAGGGGGTGGAGCTAAAAGAAAATAAATTCAGAATATATTACAAAATATCTTAGTGCGGCTAAAGAGATTGAACGGACTGTATCATATAAGCAAAAAAAAATTTTGACACCGTTCAGTTGACTATTGTTCGAGAAGTCTTGCTTAACATGTGTAGGCGGGAAATACAATCCTTAAATTGATATGCAAAGTGAATAATGTGCGAGCTTACATTGGACGATGNATTCAGAATATATTACAAAATATCTTAGTGCGGCTAAAGAGATTGAACGGACTGTATCATATAAGCAAAAAAAATTTTTGACACCGTTCAGTTGACTATTGTTCGAGAAGGCTTGCTTAAAATGTGTAGGCGGGAAATACAATCCTTAAATTGATATGCAAAGTGAATAATGTGCGAGCTTACATTGGACGATGNAATGTGTAGGCGGGAAATACAATCCTTAAATTGATATGCAAAGTGAATAATGTGCGAGCTTACATTGGACGATGAGAAGGTATGAAATTCTCTCAGGTTTAAAATTAATTCCTTCCCATTGGAAACCTGGTTGGAAGCATGAGTAGTTTCCGCCGTCATCTTGATTAATATTTTTTATCTGTAGTACTGAACCCTTAGTTTCGGTGTACTTTCTAAGAAAATATTGAATCTAATTTTATATCCTGAATTTTTAAATAAATTTGATTTACCGCTCTGTTTCTTGAATTATTTTGGATAGGTGAAACCATGTTCTTAATGGATTCCCTACAGCCGTTTCACAAGAGAGACTGATGTCAGACTTGGTGAGAACATGAATCACTTTTCCAAAGGATAATAACCCTCCGCCAATGCCAACTGTTCATTGGATGATAAATTTAGGTTCAAATACAAGACATTTTGTCATTAACTGTTGTAATTTGTGTCATACTGTCTGGAAAAAGACTAATTGATCCATTTACACCTTCACCGATTTTTGTAGATGCTGAGATGTACACTGCGAGAGGATGCAACCTAGACTCAACCTATAAACAAAAAGTTATGTACAATATGTTTCAATTATAACGCATATTTTGTTTAAATTATATGTAAAGTTGTTTACTTCAATTTTAGTTATATTTGGGGGAACCGTTCGTCCAACTTCATTTGAAACGTAGACGTTATAATGTATAATTTGACCATTTCGTTCTAATAGATCTGGTGGATTCCAACAAATAACGGTTGTATAGTTCATTTTGATAGCTTTTATACTCTCTGGGGGTCCTTAAAACAAATTTTAAAACTTATTTTATTCAAACCTATTGAACTTTAACAATTATTATAAATTTTAGAAAAGTTTCACATAAGTTTCTGACCTGGAACATCTTCTTCTGTTTGACAATAAATAGAATTGCTCAGTTCGCCATCTCCTGAAAATATTGTGAGTCAATATCAACTTTATATCAATTTTTATAAAGATTCTAGGTTTGACATGCGCACCATTGCAGAAATTTAAGCACAATGTTTGTTGACAGTTTTATGAGCTTACCTTTATTAGTAAAACCGACTATTTGTATCTCGTAGCTTGTGTATTTTGAGAGATTGTCAATGACTGCCGTTGTGTCAGATGTGTTGATTACATGGAGTTCATCTTTGACTAAAAATATATAAGAAGTTTTATCAATTTAGTCATTAAAACGTTAGCTTGCACCCGCTACCGTTAACGTAAAGCTGGGGTGAATGAATAGAAAACTGTTTACTGAACTCACTATCTACATGGAAAACTTCGAAGACAATGGTTTATTGGCATAAACCCTTGTGATAGAATAAAACTTACGGAAAAAGTCCATGTCAGCTCGTTGAATATATATTTTGTACCCTTTGAGGACCCCTCTAGTCTCCTCATTGGATAATTTATTCCAACTTATCTGAATTTTTTGGGAAGTGAGAGTATAGCAATTAAGTCCACTAGGAACTAGCGGTGTGCTTTCCAAAGTGGTCACTAAATATGGTTTTGATAATGGTCCTTGACCCATGTGATTAAAAGCTCGAATGACTACCTAAAGTGTCAAGGTTTATATATTTAAAGATTTTTTTTTCTATTTGCAAATCAACTATCTTCATAAATTGGTGAAAGTAGTACCTCAAAACGCGTAAACGGGTTGAGATTTCTAATAACAGTCTCATATGCTGGGTTTTCCACGGTGGAAAAGTAGTAGTGACCACCCTCACTAAAATCCACAATATAAGAAAATATGTTATATTGATATTTTTNCACGGTGGAAAAGTAGTAGTGACCACCCTCACTAAAATCCACAATATAAGAAAATATGTTATATTGATATTTTTTAAGTTTTTCGATAAAGCAGAAACTGTAAAAAGTGTAGAAAGAAAGAAGGTAAAGGTGAAACTGAATAACATTTGACAAATGTCATAGTTTGAATAATTACATGAACTTTCAACTAAACTTTCAACTTCNCACGGTGGAAAAGTAGTAGTGACCACCCTCACTAAAATCCACAATATAAGAAAATATGTTATATTGATATTTTTCAAGTTTTTCGATAAAGCAGAAACTGTAAAAAGTGTAGAAAGAAAGAAGGTAAAGTTGAAACTGAATAACATTTGACAAATGTCATAGTTTGAATAATTACATGAACTTTCAACTAAACTTTCAACTTCCCTTGGCACTTTTCTCTAGTTAACCGCTAGAGTATTAGATCATATGACTCGCTTAGAGAAAGTGATAGAACCCTTTACTCAGACACTTAACACAATCTGTAGATTTTGTGCTTGGATTTAAACAAGCAACCAAATTTACCTATATTTCCGATGTCCAATGTTGTACCCAAAAATTTCACCGTTACTCCATGACAAATTGTCCCATTCTACTTTAATTTCTGTAGCTGAGAGTGGATTTGCCAAAATATTCCTAGGGGTTTGGTCAGGCTGCTCTTCATCAGTCTTTACAATCAATTGCTACAGAATGTAACTTGATTAATCATTAATTTTGATTAAAATATTCAATTTTTGCACCAACCTTGCTTTCTGAATTTCCAATAACATTCTGTACAATGACAAAAAAGTAATAAGTTGTTGCAGGTCTGAGGTCCTTTACTATTTCCGAAACNGCCAAAATATTCCTAGGGGTTTGGTCAGGCTGCTCTTCATCAGTCTTTACAATCAATTGCTACAGAATGTAACTCTTGATTAATCATTAATTTTGATTAAAATATTCAATTTTTGCACCAACCTTGCTTTCTGAATTTGCAATAACATTCTGTACAATGACAAAAAAGTAATAAGTTGTTGCAGGTCTGAGGTCCTTTACTATTTCCGAAACNGCAATAACATTCTGTACAATGACAAAAAAGTAATAAGTTGTTGCAGGTCTGAGGTCCTTTACTATTTCCGAAACGTTGAATTCTTTTAATCCTGAATTCCCATCTCCAGAAATTGTTACTGCAATTGTATTCCATGGACCTATAGGAGTGATAGATACTTATTAATATTTTTTATTTAATTTAAATACAAAACTGATATATATAGTCACTCATGCACTTATTTTGTTATGATAACTTTATATTAATTTNTTTAATTTAAATACAAAACTGATATATATAGTCACTCATGCACTTATTTTGTTATGATAACTTTATATTAATTTGCGCAAATAGGAAATCTATATTATGTAAAGAAATCTCTAATAACTATAATAATTTTTAGGAATTCATGTGCCAACTGAATTAATTGGTCGTGAAACAGCAGAATTAAGCAGGGATATATAAATTATACNTTTAATTTAAATACAAAACTGATATATATAGTCACTCATGCACTTATTTTGTTATGATAACTTTATATTAATTTTCGCAAATACGAAATCTATATTATGTAAAGAAATCTCTAATAACTATGGAATTCATGTGCCAACTGAATTAATTGGTCGTGAAACAGCAGAATTAAGCAGGGATATATAANTTAGGAATTCATGTGCCAACTGAATTAATTGGTCGTGAAACAGCAGAATTAAGCAGGGATATATAAATTATACCCTGCGAGTAAGTAGAACTATATTTATATAGCTAGCTTAAAATAAGGAATTATAATATCCGAATTTTTTATAACTTTTTTCCGTACCCGGAGTCGAGTGTTAACCCTGCACAATCGTCGTGTGTTTTTCCCTTTCTGTCTATCTCTAACTTTTATATAACGAAATGTTATATACATAATTTCAATTAAATGGGTATCTTATGGCACAAATTTCAATGAAGAGAACACCCATATAATGTCATTTATCCCTAACTGCATGAGTGACCNAATTAAGCAGGGATATATAAATTATACCCTGCGAGTAAGTAGAACTATATTTATATAGCTAGCTTAAAATAAGGGATTATAATATCCGAATTTTTTATAACTTTTTTCCGTACCCGGAGTCCTAGTGTTAACCCTGCACAATCGTCGTGTGTTTTTCCCTTTCTGTCTATCTCTAACTTTTATATAACGAAATGTTATATACATAATTTCAATTAAATGAGTATCTTATGGCACAAATTTCAATGAAGAGAACACCCATATAATGTCATTTATCCCTAACTGCATGAGTGACCGTAATAATTATTGTAGCACTGTATAATAAAATAAAGGCCACAACAGTATTAATCCCATATTCATTTAAAATTTACAAACCTCCTTCTGATTTATACTTAATGGACACACGTGTGAAATCATCATTTCTACGCCTTGTAAACTTCCATCCCAATTGTATAAAACGACTTCCTTTTGAAAGTAAGTTAAGATTTGAAGGCGTTTCAGGTGGTTCTGTAAATAATTTTTTTTTAATTCAGAGTTTTACATATAAGATTGACTTATGTTAATTTCTGTCAAAGGTAACTAACCTACGACTAGAAGCCAGATAAGCTGTTCATCACTTTTGCAAGCAACTAAGCTAGATGTAGACTTGCAAAGATTTTTTGCAGAGCAGAGGTATGGTAGAGTGTCATCTTCCCTTTGCACATTCGTTACAGTGAGTTCTGATGAGACTCCGTCACTTGTGTTAACAGTTTTTATTTGAAACCTATTCAACCAACAATTAGAGTAAAAATTTTAAATTTAAATTATTAGCTGAGATGTTGAGAACCTAGGGTTGATTAGTGGAATGATTTCGTCTTGACCATGGTACCATGTCACAAATATTGGATGGTCACCACCGACTCCACATCTCAAGGCTCCTGTGCTACCTGTTCGTACTGTTGTATTACGTCCTGGTTGAATATTCACAGGAGCTAAAATTGTTAGTAAAAGTGCCAAATTGAAAGTTGTAAGATGAAATTCCGAAAATGAATTGTTGAGTTATAAGCGCATCTCATCTCACATTTTTTGTAAGTCAAATTTTTTGACTACTGTGATTTCAGGAGAATGGAGAAAAGTTGCTACATTTTCTGCTTTTTTTCAGATAAAAAATCTATTTCTGTAGCCCCTAATAGTTTTTGACCTATGTTCAGAGTTCGAAAATATCAAAAATATCGGATATTTTGATATATATCAGATATTTTTGATATTTTTGATATTTTTGGATATTTTTGATTATTTTTGATTATTTTTGTTATTTTCACGCATATGATATTTTTAACACAGTGCACACGTTAGGAACAATGCAAACCCAAGTCAAGGCATTTATAATTTGCTGATTAGGAAGTAGAAATGAAAAGTAGTAAATTGTGTAAATTAATTGATTCTAAAACTTTAGAATTAAATGAATCAATTGTAGTTAAATTTAAGCTGAATTGTCATCTATTGGAGAATCGTCGGAATCAGAATCCGATTCATCCAGAACAACTGGCTCCCCACCCAAAAATTATTCCAAATAGGATCTTTAACATTTGGACATTCTCTTGTTATCATCAATGATAGCTAGAGTGATCTGATATTTTCAAATTTCTACAGAAGACTAACGTCTGTTGCTTAATAAAATTAACTAACTAACTACCAACCAAATTAATGCTGCTTGGGAATAAAATATATAAAACAAAATATCACAGGTTGAATTTCTTTCATTCATTCGCTTGAATATTACTACACTTTTACGTTGTGTCTGCTTCACACTTACGCCTTTGGTTTCATGGGTAGTCTCTAATTCAAAAATTGTTGTTTAATGAAAATATCAAAAATATCCTGATATTTTCCGAAATAAATATCATGATATATATCTTGATATATATCGTGATATATATCGATTTGATATTTTCTTCGAACTCTGCCTATGTTATATATTGGAGAAAGTACAGTATGTTCCACATTAAAGTTTACTGTGCTTTCTTCGACTTTTCCTATAAATGACCAACAGGATTTGGATTAACCTCAAAATTTAATAAGATCTTAAAAATAACTCACCGAATTGGTCCGTTTTCATAAATTGCTGATATTTAATTTGTTCTGGACTCTGAATATTAGTGTATACATGAAATCTTTATACAACACTGCAACTTATGTACTACTGTCCATGGGTAAGAAAAAGTTTACATAATAAAAATTTGTGCTGAGTTGCCTGCATTTCAATTCAGGTTACAAACTTTATTCTTACCCAAGGACAGCGATGGTCCATCACGTCCACATAACTTGCATTGGTGAGATCTGAATAAAAGCTTACATTAATAACCTAATCTTCAGAGTCCAAAATAAATTAAATTCATTATCAGAAATTTATGAAAACGAACCTATGGTGAGTTATTTTTGAAGATCCTATTAAATTTTGAGGTTAATCCAAAACCTGGTCAATTGGAACGTGGAAATAATCAATCTACTTATCACTATGGATCAATCAATCAATGGTTGACCTAGTGATTAAATCAAACAAATACTGATGGCCCAACCCGCTCCCTTAACTCCTTGAAGAGTTAAGGGACAACAGCTGAGCAGCTGTTGTCGATTTGCTGCAAGTTGGCTAAGTCCCCTACGCTTTTTGATTCTAAGCGCGTATTAAGTCACTTTGATCATTTTGGGGGAAAGTCGAAGAAAGCACAGTAAACTTTAATGTGGAACATACAGTAGTGACTTTATAATAGTAGTCAAGTAATTTTGAAAAAAAAATTTTTTTTCGGTAAACGTGAACAAGATTTGGAACGAGCTTAAAAAAGTAGAATGTAATGTCTACAAAATCATGCCTATACGATCCGTCGATCAGTAGTCATGATTTTTTGATAATTAGAATTTTTGGAAAATATGTTGAAACTCAAATTTCTTTTTACCGATGAGGATTTATTATTTGAACTAGTGTTTCTGCGCAATCGCAAAAATCGTGTTTTAAAATTAAATATATTTGTGTAATAAAAACTCGTTCACTTAATAAAACCTCATTGGTAGCTTTCAATCTTCGTCAGAGATATATTTTGGGCGGAAAGCAACTGTCGCTAAATTTACAAACTTAAACTTTTTTAAATTAGATGGAATCTTTATTCACATTATTCTGATTCTTTCTTCTCACTTTCTACTCAATATTTTATTACTTTTTAAATTTATTGTTCAATCAGAGGCTTTCCTGAACGATATTTGGCTCATATATGCACCTTGTCATGTTAGTTTTATCACTATTACAATCAATCCGTATGCGTATAAATTATCACGACTGTGTGTATTTCTTATTACAAACACTCGAACTGCATAAGTCATACAAGTCTCCAAACTTTGTAACAACTATTGTACACAGGATTAGTGTGTAAAGTGACTCCCAAATCTCACTGAGTCAGAGTCATTGACTCCCGAGTCACTGACTCTGACTCACTGTAGTTTAGGAGTTGACTCAGGAGTCATGACTCTGACTCCTCATATTTTCGCGAACTGACTCTTGAGTCATGACTCTGACTCTGACTCTGACTCTGAGTAATTAAAAAATGTTTAACATCTTCTTTTAAATATAGAGAAAACTGTATAAAATTTCTATAAATTGTAGACTTCACTTTGCTTTTTTCTCTCTTTTTTGTAAATTTAGATTATCTTGAATCGATGTTGATGAACTTTGAGTTTCATTAACTGGAGAATTTTCCACATTTAACACAATTTTCAATCATCCTGGATTCTTAATTAAAAGTCCGTAAGAATGGGACAAACACAAGACACGAACAGATGATTGATAAGTAAAATGAATGCAATGGATAAGATGAATGAAACGTGTTTGCACATGAATGAATACCAAAAATCGGCTTCTGTGCAGGAAATGCACAGAGTCATGACTCTGCTACTAATGAGTTTACTCTGAGAGTCATGCCTCTGACTCTCAAACAGGGAGTGAGTCAGAGTCATATAATGACTCTGACTCCCAAATAATTCATAGAGTCAGAGTTATATAATGACTCTGACTCCCAAATAATTCATAGAGTCAGAGTCATGAGAGTCAGAGTCAGAGTCAGAGTCATGACTCAGGAGTCAGAGTCACTTTACGCACTACACAGGATCTTGATTCAGCATTTTGACTGAAATTTTTTTCAGGGAAACTATTAGCAGTTTCAGAAAGACCATCCAAAAGTAGTGGAACACAGTAAAAAAATCAAGACTCTACGATCACTAAAACAACAGTTATGATTTTTTGAAAATTGAAATTATTGGATGTTATTTTGAGACAATGTACTAAGAGATGGGCGTTTCAAAAGAACGTCCAAAAATTTATATTTTCAAAAAATCATAACTTTTGTTTTAGTGATCGTAGAGTCTTGATTTTTTTTACTCTGTTCCACTACTTTTAGATGATCTTTCTGAAACTGCTAATAGTTTCTCTGAAAAAAAGTTCCAATCAAAATGCTGTTGACCATCAATTTCAAAGGCACTGATTTCCCCAGCAAAGGGCATAGGACTAAAGTCTCTTCCAATGCTTTTGTTATTTGTAGTTGTACTGTATTAAGAACGAAAGTAAGACCTTATATTCAGTTTAGACTTATAACGAATTATTCGCCTATGCTGAATGCATTGGATAAAAACGAAACTATAAAAATTCTAGACCAATAAACAATATGATGTTATGATCGTCGCGTCTACTGAAAAAGAAAATTCATATTTCTAATTTTGGATTAACTCATTCTTAGAATCATCTACATTACATGTAATTTCTATTATTTTCAACCTCTTTGCGTTTTCCTATCCTATTCTACCACTTGACCATTGAATCAATTCTAAAAAGTTGAGATTCTACCACCAGGCAGTGTACATTCATGATATTTGTAGAGTCAACTGTCAACTATGACTCACGGATTCAGTGAAATAGAAAAGGAACTGGGTGACTTAATAGGTTGCGTCTGTGAGACCGATATCGTTTAAGAAAGTCGTAGTGTAATTAATTAAAAAATTATAGAGATATTGAGTAGAAAGTAACAAGGTGTCAGAATAATATAAATAAGACATTCTTTTAATTAAAAAATGTTTGATTTAGAATTTTATCGCTGTCGCAAAAAGTGGCGTTTCATTTCAACTTAAATTTGTGAAGAAGAGAGAAAAGGTCACTTTCACCGTATCTAAAAATCTCGGGACATACTGTAAATCGTCATATTACAGTAGAAGTCACTTATAGTAACTTTGAAGGTAACCCATGTTTTCAGTTACTAAGACCGGAGTTTACTATAAAAATATACTAAACGAAACACTGTATTGGTATTACTAAGTATTTACTACAGTCGAACCATTCACGGAAATGTCTTTCATTTAATTAATTATAAATCATCTGAGAACTAATTGATACTAAAATAGTTAGTGATGAGAACCTGTTCAAAGATCGGAACTGCTTTGCTTGAATCTCTAAATTTCCTTATTCTCGAAAATTTTTGAAAGTCCTTGTCTTCTCTTTGTTTTGGTTAATTATTGTCACGTGCTGTTTGATATTCCATATTTCTCATAGTATATTGTTTTTCTATTTACTTTTTATTCTAATTATGATAAAATTTCAGTTTTATCGTTGGTTGGAATAAATTTGTTGAATTTTTGATTTTCGGTTTGTCTATATTTTAAACTGATAAGTTAATGATAATAAAGTAAACAATAGTAAAAGTAAAAAAGGAAACATATATTAAATATCCCGGACACCCATTCATTAACACTTGTCTCAAGCGATAATTATGTGCTCCATTTATATTATCCGGAGTAAAACACCACTTTTAGAAGAGGAATTCTTGTTTACTAACCCCGAACCTTTACTACAGTCGAATTTACTATATCCTAACATTTTAGTACATGAACAATTATTTTGTTGCCAGGAGCGGTCAGTTTCGTTTACTAAGACCGGAGATTTACTTTAGCCGGGTTTACAATAAACTACTTTCACTGTACACACAAAAATTCACAATGACAAAAACCGGAACTTCTATTGTAATGATCGTAAAGAAGTGATTTAACTGACATTATGCCCTACTTTTCAATGCTCTTGCCAAATTTCGTACACTTTCACCGACAAAAAGTAGTTCTTGACACCATCTGATCATTATTATATGTATAAGCATTATTTTCTCCAGCACAGGTCATGTCCAAAAAGTATTTTCTTTTGTCTTTACGATATGCTGCGATACTATATTAATAATAATAACTTCTTGGATATAATCAGAATGTTTTTTCGAAAAAAAATACCATTTCTCTCCATTTCATAGAGTTCTTAACGAGAGTAGAGAAGTTAATCAAACAAGTTTTAACCCCCCGGATTACTGAGCCACAGAAAAAAAAATTTTTTCTGTGGATACGATCAATCAAGTTAATGAGACGCGATGGGAAAACATCCGATAAGGAAGAAAAGCTTTCAGTTTACCATTTATTCTGAGATGAATTAATTTACTAAGTCCTGAACCAATTCCATTTTCAGCCTCACAGACGAGAGTGACATGTTTCCCTTCTTGAATTGAAACTTTGGTTATTAGAAGCGTCCCGTTTGGAAAGTAAAGGATATTGGTAGGTTGAGCTGGAGAAGTTTTTGTAGGAGTAGAGATGTCAACATAGGCTCCAAGACGCCCTAGATAGACACAAAAAATATTACCAACCTATCTAGTGGTTAAGTTACACAATTTCATCTTTCCGTTTTTATTATCACACCAAAACGGAATGAATAGAAGTGGAAACCAGTTGAGTATGGACATTATACAAAATTTGGGACAAAAAAAAAAAAANGTGGAAACCAGTTGAGTATGACATTATACAAAATTTGGGACAAAAAAAAAATTTTTTTTTTTGTAAATGTAAATCGAGCGTTAATGCCATTATATTATTTTATTTCCCAACAAACCCTGCACCTTCTTTCTCTACTTTCACCAAAAGTGGTCAAAATGAGTCAAATCTTTCCTAAGTTTCGACTTGAAAATCAAAATAAATTTAAAAATTTTGGGACATACGTTTGAGTTTTCCGTTTAAATTGTCTCAATAGTACCTCCCCAAAATCTCGACTTTCACAAAAAAAAAATCATATATTTTGCTATTGTGATCTTACAGATTCAGTAAGTATTTAGAATATTTAACACTCAAACCTTCAAAAATATTTAGTTTAGGAGACAAAAAAAATGCAAAGTCTTATACGTGTACTACTCTCTCCAATAAAGTACATCGGACAAAAAGTAGCTCTTCCATTGCATATTAGATTTTTATACTATACTGAATTATTTTGCAACGATTTTAACACGTGGGCAGCTACGCCTATTTTTTCAAGAACTTAATTTTATAAGCTGGTTAATTAAAAAAAAATTTCTTTTCTTTTTCATAGTAAATTGTCGAGCCATTAATCTATCTCATTGGTTTCACTTTTCTTGAACAAGAATAATAGAAAGTTCGAAAAGAGCCAAATACTATCATTCACTTTCCCATTAGGACTATAGTAACTAATAGAGAAAGTTATAAGGCTCAAGCATTTNTTTTATAAGCTGGTTAATTAAAAAAAAATTTCTTTTCTTTTTCATAGTAAATTGTCGAGCCATTAATCTATCTCACTTTGGTTTCACTTTTCTAGAACAAGAATAATAGAAAGTTCGAAAAGAGCCAAATACTATCATTCACTTTCCCATATAGGACTATAGTAACTAATAGAGAAAGTTATAAGGCTCAAGCATTTTCTTGTTTCTCCAAAACACTCACTTTCTCCCACTAATGAAATATACTAGAACCCTATAGTATTACTTTCACAAATATTTTCATTGTCAAGTAATGAAAGCATAACATACCCAGAGAAACTGACTTCTTCCAACTAATTGTAGGAGGAGGATAGGCATCAGCCTCACAATGGGACACAACTGTCTCTCCCTCTACGGCTTCAATGTCCATTGGTTCAACCTTCCATTTTGGTGGTACTAAAACATATTATACATCCCACCAAATGAATTACATCCCCACAGAGACTCATTAGTTACAATTTGTTGAAAGTTGTGAAAGTAAAGCCAAACCAAGTGACTGCGGATGCAAGTGATATACTAGTAGTGTCCAAGACTTCATACCGAGTGATGATGAGTGACTGTGAGTAGTGAGACTGACAGAGTAGCAAAAATAAAGCGTGAGGGAAGTGCCGTAGGGTGAAGGAATCCAAACTAACGTATTTTTGGAGTTTCGTTTTAAAAATTTAGTAAAAATACAGCTTATTGATGATGTAAAAACTTATCAACTTTTATCATTTTATCAAAAATTTTCTCTGCGTATTTTTGTTGCTAGAGGGCCACAAAGTTAGCATTAGAGGTATCTACTGTTTCGTTCGATTTAAGCTGAAGTTTTGCACAAATATCCCATGTCGAACTATAAGCAATGTTTAAATACCATGTTCCAAAATCTCATGTGTAGTTTAGCCATCACAAGATGGTTAACCATGGAGGCACAATACTAATCTACAGAGTAAATATTTCAAGACTGAATCGAGATACCCACACTACACTACTATCACCCACTCTTCCCTTTGGTTTCAAGTTTTATAAAGTGGGTAAGTCACACATAAGTAAGTGGGTGATTGTATGGTAGTGTGGGTATTCCTGTTCAGTCGTGAAATACTTACTCTGTATATGTTCTGGTGGCAAAAGTATACTTGGAATTCAAAAACATCGTATTTAAACATTGCCCAAAATTACATAGGAAACATATGTTCAAACTTTCAAGTCAATCGGACAAAACATAGGGTCAAAACATACCGCCAATACGAGTCATAGCGTCGTCTAGCGACAAAACTAGACAAAATATTTTCGATGTAATCATAAAAGTTGGATTAGTATACATAAAAAAATATATATAGGTATATAAAATATATAAAATATAAAAAATATATAAAAATATTTATAGATATATCACTTAAAATCCCATCTTGATGAAAGTTTGCCGCACGCATTTTAAAACCGGAAGTTTCTGAAAAATATTTTTTTGCCATCTGTCGACAATTTAGGAGTTTGTTCTACTGCCTTTGTCCTTTATGTTTGACTAAACATTGAATGAATAAGTCTAGATGGTTGTTCGTGAATAAAAGAATTAAAAAAAAAATTCAAAATTCTCATGTTAAAAATTTGAAAAGCATCTGTAAGGAAGATCACTCACAGGGTACCCAGTTCCCATCGAAANTACTGCCTTTGTCCTTTATGTTTGACTAAACATTGAATGAATAAGTCTAGATGGTTGTTCGTGAATAAAAGAATTCAAAAAAAAATTCAAAATTCTGATGTTAAAAATTTGAAAAGCATCTGTAAGGAAGATCACTCACAGGGTACCCAGTTCCCATCGAAATTTGCCGCACGCTCATGTATGAGATAGTGCGATATACTTCCATCAAGATGGGACGTAGTTCGGAATTGCGTGCGATGACTAGCCATCATGATGAGACCCCATCGACCAATTAGCTACAGGGGTTTCAAGGGATATATAGTATATAAAATATATATATAAATATATTTTATATATTTATATGNGCCGCACGCTCATGTATGAGATAGTGCGATATACTTCCATCAAGATGGGACGTAGTTCGGAATTGCGTGCGATGATTAGCCATCATGATGAGACCCCATCGACCAATTAGCTACAGGGGTTTCAAGGGATATATAGTATAAAATATATATATATAAATATATTTTATATATTTATATGAAAAAAAAGGAATATTTTTTGCCAGATTTGTAAAACAAAGCGGCAAAATACGTTTGCTGGAACTCCTCTACCTTTGTTTCTTCTTTGCTATTAAGCTGCAAACAAGCCTTAAGGATTCTTAAAGCATTAAAACTGATTTTCAGTAAATTGACAAAAAAANTGCTATTAAGCTGCAAACAAGCCTTAAGGATTCTTAAAGCATTAAAACTGATTTTCAGTAAATTGACAAAAAAATCATTTCTAAATAGATTAATTATAAGGAGTTTCATTAGAACAGAAGTATATAAATTATGTGTCTTANAAAAAAAATCATTTCTAAATAGATTAATTATAAGGAGTTTCATTAGAACAGAAGTATATAAATTATGTGTCTTAGATAGACCTTAAGACAAGTAACTTGAGTCCTCTGGAATCACATTACTTTCAGGAAACTCCTGTCTATCTCATCCTTCTGACTGATTCATTTTCCTACTTAGAAAGAACCTTTTTAGGTTCCTAAGACAATGAACATTCCTAAGAAACCCCAAAAATACTCCCAAAAATTTAACCATGTCTATAGACTTAAAAGCAATAAAACTGATGTTCGTTAAACCCTTCATGCAAATTATCCGTAGCCACTCATGCTAATGAAAAATAGAAAGTCTGGCATTGTGCTATGTTTATAGAAGTAAGAAACTGGAGAAAGTTAAACTGATGGTCTAAGAAAGTATACGGGTACATTAATTATTCCTTACTCCCGAGACTTTTCTTAGAAGAAAAGAAGAAGAAAAAAAAGGTATTATTTTAACATGTCTCGAAATAAGTACTAACTTATAGTTCCTTGGTTTTTTTTTCGGGGGAAGTTTGGGATAGAAAAAAAAGAAGTAGCATTTTCTGTTTCATTCAAGTAAGTGCGTGAGTGAGGTCAAACGGTTGAGTCGGTGCCNGAAGAAAAGAAGAAGAAAAAAAAGGTATTATTTTAACATGTCTCGAAATAAGTACTAACTTATAGTTCCTTGGTATTTTTTTCGGGGGAAGTTTGGGATAGAAAAAAAAAGAAGTAGCATTTTCTGTTTCATTCAAGTAAGTGCGTGAGTGAGGTCAAACGGTTGAGTCGGTGCCNAAAAAAAAAGAAGTAGCATTTTCTGTTTCATTCAAGTAAGTGCGTGAGTGAGGTCAAACGGTTGAGTCGGTGCCCAACTGTGCGTGCAGAATGAAAATAGTTGGAGAAAGTTTACCCAAGACAGTTAGTTCAGCAGTATGATTCGAATTTCCCCATATATTGAACACAACACAAGTGTAGTTTGAGGAATGAATTCTACTAACATTTTCTATACTTAGAATTGATGAAAAATTGTCTAGTTGAAGTATTCTTGTCTCTCCATCACTTTCAATTTGAGTATTTGACTTTAACCAGAGAAAATTCACTTGGTCGGGGTAATTGTTAACAGTACAATGAACTGATACCCGCATCCCTTCGTATACTTCAGGGAAATTGAATTTTGTAATTCTTGGACTCACTTGGAACAAAATAAAATTATAATAATTATTGTCGTCATCTTATGAATACTTGAGATACATTGTTGAAACAATTAAATCTCATTGGTTTCATTTTTAGAACAATAAGGTTAGGACCTATATGCAATGATGATATAACTTAAAGTTGTTAAACTTTTGTTTTGCCGACTTGGATTGGTAACTACTAGGTATCTAACTATGTTAAGTGTACTTTGGTTTGGATGTACAATGTACGTACAAAGTATGTACAAAGTATGTACAAAGTATGTACTATATACAAGCAACTCGTTGATAAATGTTTCCTAAAAGTAATTTCAGTTACTAGAGACTGAGTATTAACATGTTATTAAAGTGTCTTACCAACTGCTCTCGTTGCATTGTTCTATAGTCTATTACTGTCTCTGGCTTATCTTTTAATTAATTTTAAGTGAGTTTTATAAAATACCTTGAACAATTAGTGTCGTTGTAAGTGCATCTTCACCCACTTGAATAAAGAAAGTAAAAACTCAACTTTTCTCTACCGGATGTTCTTTTGTTTGTAATAAAGTCTCTTACCCTCATTTCTGGCAATGCATGTAAAATTTGAATTAGAAAAGTGACGTCTGACTTGTGTAATGACAAGAACAAGGGCGATGTCAAATCCTATGTGTTGTATGAAGATGTCAGAGTCTATGTCATGAGTTCGAAGGGTATCAGAGTCCTTTAACCATTCCAATTCAATTGGACCATCACCTGTCGCCTCACAGTACTTAACAATCCTCTCACCTTCTTCAACTACAGTTTGAGGACGGAAATAATTTATTTTCGGTGGAACTGAAATTTAAAAAAAACTACATCTTCTAGTCTCATTCGACAATTGGACACTGGTTCCNTTTATTTTCGGTGGAACTGAAATTTAAAAAAAACTACATCTTCTAGTCTCATTCGACAATTGGACACTGGTTCCTTTCACCAGAGTAGTGTCAATGTCAATAACATTATTGAAAAATAATCTACAGTCTGACGAAATATTTTAAGGCGTGAGGAAGAAGCTTTCGTCTTCATCACTTTTGGTGAAGAAAACAGGGCCTTTATAAATTTAGGTCAAATTTGTCGCATAAACTAATTTTTTTNTTTATTTTCGGTGGAACTGAAATTTAAAAAAAACTACATCTTCTAGTCTCATTCGACAATTGGACACTGGTTCCATTCACCAGAGTAGTGTCAATGTCAATAACATTATTGAAAAATAATCTACAGTCTGACGAAATATTTTAAGGCGTGAGGAAGAAGCTTTCGCANAGAGTAGTGTCAATGTCAATAACATTATTGAAAAATAATCTACAGTCTGACGAAATATTTTAAGGCGTGAGGAAGAAGCTTTCGCATTCATCACTTTTGGTGAAGAAAACAGGGCCTTTATAAATTTAGGTCAAATTTGTCGCATAAACTAATTTTTTTTCTTTGGAAAACTGTTCATATAATTTTAGAAAAGTCATTGAAACTTTCGGCATGATACAAAAGATGAAGTATCTACCATAAATTGAACAAAATATATGATTTTAGAAATTTGAAATTTTTTGATGTTTTTTTTTGCAACGTCAATATCTTACGACAAAATCAGGAAAGGATATCCGGAAATTTAAATTTTCAAAAAAAATAACATAAGTTCTCATAAATCTTATTGGATATCTTATAAATTCTCTTATATTTTGAAAAATCATAACTACTAGNTTTTTTTTGCAACGTCAATATCTTACGACAAAATCAGGAAAGGATATCCGGAAATTTAAATTTTCAAAAAAAATAACATAAGTTCTCATAAATCTTATTGGATATCATATAAATTCTCTTATATTTTGAAAAATCATAACTACTAGTGATCAAAAACTATAATTTTATTCAATAAGTTAGATTTTAATTTTCAAGACTGTTTTTGAAATTTTTCAAACTTTCTGAAAAAAAAAAGATTTCGTTCAGGAGACTGACAGATTTGAACGAAATTTGTAAGGAGCTGTTCCCTTCCATAGGTTATCGACCAAAAGTATCTTCTGTAAGTCTTAAAATTTATCGTCGGATTGTGTATTATAATGCATTAAGGGAATAGTTTGTGTTTTTGTTTTAGAAACTTGACTGGTCAAAAAATGACATCTTCATAACTGAAAGTGTGTATATTTTCATTTTAGGTAAATATCTTTTCATTTTTTTNTGGTCAAAAAATGACATCTTCATAACTGAAAGTGTGTATATTTTCATTTTAGGTAAATATCTTTTCATTTTTTTTTTCATCCCCCCCCCCCACCACCCTCCCTCATCTTATACATCAAAATGTTTCAACATTGTGATAGTTTATCTTTATGAAAATTTCCCAAAAAAAATATTAACCCTCAGTTCACTTATACTATAAAATAAATATCAAAACTTGTTTTTGAAAATTTCAAAATTTCAAAATATTTAACCCTTGTACGTACGGTTTGAATTGATTCGTTTGAACTATTTTCGATCCAATGAATATTAAATTTGAAAATATTAACTCACTGTCTAGTTAAAAAATTTTAAAGTTTGTTTATGCTCCTGAACCTCATTGTTCAGGATATATATATATAATTAATCAATTATATAATTTTTGTTCGTTTTCAACCAAATTTATAATAAAAATAAGAAAAACTTACCTACGACATTAACTCCAACTCTATTCGAATGAAACATTTGTTTGTATCTGGCAGTACACGAATAGTTTCCCTTGTCTGATTTCTGAACATTCTTAATTGTAAGTATCCCATCAAGAGAAGTTGATTGTCTACTTGTTACAGGTAATTGNTCTGATTTCTGAACATTCTTAATTGTAAGTATCCCATCAAGAGAAGTTGATTGTCTACTTGTTACAGGTAATTGTTTCTGTTCTAAAATATGAGATAACAATAGTAAATTAAACAAAATCCAATCTATTTTCTTATATACCTCTGAACCAATTGATTTCATCAATCGGATACCCTCCAACGGGACATTTAATTGAAAAATCTTTCCCAGAGACTGCNTCTGATTTCTGAACATTCTTAATTGTAAGTATCCCATCAAGAGAAGTTGATTGTCTACTTGTTACAGGTAATTGCTTCTGTTCTAAAATATGAGATAACAATAGTAAATTAAACAAAATCCAATCTATTTTCTTATATACCTTTGAACCAATTGATTTCATCAATCGGATACCCTCCAACGGGACATTTAATTGAAAAATCTTTCCCAGAGACTGCATTCTGAACCTTCCGGAAGTCTCTGACAAATGGCGGTCCTTTGGGACAACAAACAGATAAGGAATCATTCACTCTCATAACATAACACACTCTCAAATACTTACCAAAGATATTGAGACGAGATTTATGACTAACTGTTCCAAATCCATTTTTGGCACTACAGGATATCTCTGCTGAATCTTCACTCGAACAGGAAGTGACATTGAAATGAGAAATGACATCTCCGTTGAGAGTAACATATTGTCCAATCATGAACCTAGTTTTATATCCTTCTTCAACTTACGACATATTTTCATAGCTATGTTGATCTTAGACAGACTTACCGTTCGGAATTTGGTGGTTCAAAACCATCCATGAGCCATTTTATAGTAGGTGTTGGTATTCCACCTGCTATACACTTCATCGAAACTGCACAACCTCGACTCATCGTTTGTTCAAGGAAGCGATAAAGTAAGGTTGGGGTGGTACCTAGAAATAGATTTATTATATTAATCTTACTTACATAATCTTTCAATTTTATAAGGACATTGAATCGAATAGAAGATCTATTGATGAAGAAAATTTTGAAGAAAATCAATACTAAGAGTCTTCCTTCTCAACATCCATCTCATTTGCATTCAATTATGAATGACGACATGAGTCTAAAGGAATCCTTACATAATACTGTGGATCTTAACTCACTATAGCTATCTCGCAGCTTAAGTTGCATGAATAGCTAATGGAACTAACTAGAAGAGATTGACTCTGAAAAAGCTACACACTTTGGGAGTTAAGTAAATCTTTGAGGCTTTTCTCCCTTGGAGAGTCTGGTTTTCAATTTCCACTGAGAGAGAGCCAAGAAAAATTTATAAGCGTCGGCTACACCAAAAGAAACGATAAAAATTATTCGATGGATGAGAGTTTTGAGATTAAAAGTATTCCATCTAAGCTACTCACAAGAATGAGCCAACAACCTCCTTAGTCCGTAATGATTAATGACTGAAAAAAAACCTTGCTAATGAAAAGTGAGTTTTGGAGTTGGACTCCATAGGAAATAGTCACACAAAAACTAGTCACAAGAAAATAGTCACAAAAGAATGTAATCACAACAAAGAATAGTCACACNAAAACCTTGCTAATGAAAAGTGAGTTTTGGAGTTGGACTCCATAGGAAATAGTCACACAAAAACTAGTCACAAGAAAATAGTCACAAAAGAATGTAATCACAACAAAGAATAGTTACACCGAAGAATAGTCACACAGAAGAATAGATGCAGAAAAATAGTCAAAGAGAATTTACTACACAGTAATGGTTGGGGCACCAGCAAACATATCCTGCTGCACGGTTTAAAAATTATAAACCTATATATTTATTTTTTGGGATTGAAGTAGAGCAACAGTTGGCATTATGGCGTAAGCAGAAGTTGCACGATTTATCCGCTAGATTACTCTGAATTTAGTGTTAGCGTTAATTTCCATTGGGTTCAAATCATTAAAAATTTACAAACCTAAAAAGTAAAAAACCTAAAAACTTAAAAAAGATCTTAATACAAAATTGTGCTAGATTCCAATGGCAATTGTTTTGTAAAAAAACATTGCTTTTTAAGCCTTTTTAAAAATGACCGCACATTTTCGATAAGAATTCCTTACTTATTTAACATGTCGTTAGGTTTTCGGCAACCATATTTTCGTGGAATGGTCATTTTATCTAGAGTAAAAGGAACCCGACTTAGATGGAACCTTAGAGTGAGTTTTAGTTAACCACTTCAGTTTGAACGTCAAATCCACAATTACGAAACATTTTTCATTGTTGCTTAAGAAGAGTTGGATCTGGTTGAAACAAATTCATGGAACATGCCACTGTGTTATTGTACGCAAATATGACTAGATGCGAAAAGTAGAAACCAATCATCATAGGAAAATTTCAAAACCCGCGATGCTTTAAAAGTAATTATAATGTTGCACATTGTCATGTTCTTATGGCAAATAAGAAAGATTGGGTGACTTCTAAAATTTTTTTTAAACTCCGTATGCAGTGGAAAAATACCTTACAGGAATCAAACCAAAAGCTCTCTTGGACAAAGTGTGCGACACATCCATCGAACATTCCTAATGTAACACATATTAAACATCTCTCCTTACCTACCANCGTATGCAGTGGAAAAATACCTTACAGGAATCAAACCAAAAGCTCTCTTGTTGGACAAAGTGTGCGACACATCCATCGAACATTCCTAATGTAACACATATTAAACATCTCTCCTTACCTACCAATACAACTAGCCTTTTTACTTAGCAATACCGTCTTTGAATGCAGCGAAACAAGCTTCGAAGCCAACAAAGGACTAATTCAATTGAAGGTACCAAAAGACTTTATGCTTGTTAAAATCACTCTTGAGGCAGTTTTTAAAAATATGGTGGAAGCATTGACTCTACTTTAAATGGAAATTCAACATCAGAACCTGACTGTATTCAAAATCTCAAGCAAATTTTCATTACCCAGTACTTCTCTACTTTGATGTTGCTGAATTTATAGTTAAAAATTTGGATCTAATAAACAACTATTGAATTCTAGAGTCGGTTCACTATACAGATATCGTGAACTCGGGCTATACTGAACAATCCTCCTNAACATCAGAACCTGACTGTATTCAAAATCTCAAGCAAATTTTCATTACCCAGTACTTCTCTACTTTGATGTTGCCAAATTTATAGTTAAAAATTTGGATCTAATGAACAACTATTGAATTCTAGAGTCGGTTCACTATACAGATATCGTGAACTCGGGCTATACTGAACAATCCTCCTGATCCCTACAGATTCACTAAAACTGGACTTCACTGTGTATTTTTTTAATATTCACTCTTCCTTGCTGCATGCTTCATATTCAGTGTCGATGTGCGCAACGCTTTAATTTCTGAAGCAATAGACCTTGTGATTCTCTCGCAATTCACAATACCATCCTCTTTGCATTGTTAATTACAAGCTGAAGAACCTAGAGCAAAAGATCCACAACCTGTTACCGAATTATTTACACAAAGAAAACGCACGTTTGCATAAACTAAACATTTCCAGCATTTCTACATAACATCTAAAATTCTAAGATCATGGGTTAGGAAAGCAAAAAGACTTGTTTTTGACAAGAGCCTGAAAACTTTCTCATTTAGTCTGTCTGTCGTTAGTTTTTCCAAACAACTACCTAGCATATTTTAACCCTTAGGATGCACAGAAGACAAGTCAATTTCTTCTCATCATCTCATCCTTTGGCAACATTTGGAGAAAGTTGGAATATTTCACCAAAGGAAGAATTTATAACTAAACTCTTACGATGGTTACATCTTACAATAGTTTCTAATCATGTGGATTCTTGAGAATGAATTAAAACCTCTTGGGTCTTGATAGTAAACCATCAGGACAAAATCTTAAAACTAAAGGCAGAAAGTTGGAGAAAGGGTTTAGTTTTATATATGTAATAAACTAAAGTAACGGTTGTAGCATTCGTAGACCAAACCATATTGTAAAAGTACAGGTACCAACTATATTCTTTATTCTAAATCTTTGGATATCAACCGTTGGCAGATGAAGCATCACTCGTTGATAATTCAAGTCTTCAGTGTAAGTAGTTGTATAAAAAAGAGTTACTAAATGCTAATTTAAGACAAGGTATCAACTTTATACGCTATAGTAACTGCAACTATACTAATAGTCACAACAAATTTTGTAGAATGCAAACATTGACTTCGCTGTGTACAAAAAGTATCACATTTCTGCAATAACATTTAAATATCAACAAAATTTCGTTTTTTTTTGTGGACAGACAGACGGACGGACACACACGTCAAATTCAATATCCGTCTACTTTTAAGATAGCCTACGGGTGATAAAATAAAAAATTCTATTGTCTTTTCTCAAGGATTTTAGCTACCTCCTAAGTCTTCTTTTACAACTTCAGATTCATCAAAATGCCTTTCAAGTTTCCTAGTGAAATTCAGCGTATGAACATGAATCGTTAGTTTGAGACTGGCAGTATTGTTTTTATATCTTTAAATAAAACCGTCGTGGTTTGAACTGTGAGAAAATGAATATTTCGTAAAGTATATTCTTTGCCCGGATGCCTTTTTCTGGGTTATGGTCTTAAGAATCCGGAAGCGAGATTTTATTACGAGTTGATGAATATTTAGAATGATGGTATATAGCTCTCTGGTCCCTGGTAACTAACTTATATTATAATAATAATGACTTTTGTCAATTTTCCATTTTCTCAACNGGTCTTAAGAATCCGGAAGCGAGATTTTATTACAAGTTGATGAATATTTAGAATGATGGTATATAATAGCTCTCTGGTCCCTGGTAACTAACTTATATTATAATAATAATGACTTTTGTCAATTTTCCATTTTCTCAACAATAAAGTAGATGGAGGATGAGATTTTTATGAAATCTATTNACAATAAAGTAGATGGAGGATGAGATTTTTATGAAATCTATTTATAGTTTCTCATCAGTAAAGGAATGAATTTTGAAGAAAGTTTCCAATTTATGGCCCTAAAAATCAGAAACATCGAATTTTAAGCGGGTACATGAACTAATGCTTTTTGAGATCGTGTGGATACATATATCATACTTGTATACTATAATTGAAGACACATCTTGTCAAAAATTTAAGACAAGAATCAAAGTGTATATGTTTTTATTCCTTGGGATGGAAATTCGGTGGTATTCATTGAAGTGGTCGAAATATGAAGTCGCTCAAATTGAACTAACTGTAGTTGAAGCCATAAAAACTTTGACAATACACATCATTGCGTTGCATTTGAAAAGCAACATTTGACTTTACTTTTGAATTAGCTCAATTTTAATAACTTTCAAATATCTCATCAGTTCGTTTGACGTTTGCATGGATGTGATATTTTAGTTTAAGGAGGTTTTTTGTTAGATTGCAAAGACAGTGCTTGAGGGATGTACAAAACCGAAGATAAAATAATTGGCTAGATGTACCATACAGTAAGGTCAGGAACAACACAACTTTAATTCTACACTATTTTTGTGTTTCGTGATTGCCTAAAATGCTCTCCTTTGTCATTCAAGGGGTTAAAAAAACTCGAGACCAATTTCGTCTAATTGAATGTGTATCCACGGGAGATACAATTCTTTGGATCTCCGTCAGTTGATAACAATGGCTTTTGTTCCCATCGAAGGTTTGGTACTTTTGACAAACTTTTTTGATGATGTTTTTTACTAAAAGCAGAGTGAAAATTTGCTCTGAACCTTGACTGATTGACTATTAAGCAAAACTACTGGGGAGTCCCAGTGGAGTAACAATGGTGTGTTATTTTGAATTTTGATGCATATCGAACGTAGCGAACATAATTACCAGACGGTTGATTATTTCGGTATAAAAATTACAAAAATCAAACAATTTTGCTTAAAAAAGTATAAAATTTTACCAAAAATTGAAAATATATTTTTCGAAAACGCTGAAAATCTAACGAAAAAAAAAATTCTTGGAAAAAATCCAAAATTTAAATGAAATAAATATTCTTTAAAAAANGCTGAAAATCTAACGAAAAAAAAAATTCTTGGAAAAAATCCAAAATTTAAATGAAATAAATATTCTTTAAAAAAGTCCAAAATTTAAATGAAATAAATATTCTTTAAAAAAATCCAAAATTTAAATGAAATAAATATTCTTTAAAAAAATCCAAAATTTAAATGAAATAAATATTCTTTAAACGAAGGCCTTTTCTTGGGGTACTTAATATCCCGCTATTACTCTGCCAGTGAATACGCCGAACCTCAACCGCATTGCAAATTTATAAGGTGTACTCGCTTTGAAGGTTTACGCAGGCGGAAGGCAACCATAATTTGATGATTTCAAGAATACAATCACAAAAGCTTGGGATGGTATCAAGCATATAGCCCTACAAAATCTTCCCATGTCACTTCCGAAGAAATTTTATGCGTTGATTTTAGCTAAAAGGGGCTCAATTGAGTACTAGAATTAAATTTGGAATTATTGTCGTCTGAATTGTTTCCGGTTTCATNTAGCTAAAAGGGGCTCAATTGAGTACTAGAATTAAATTTGGAATTATTGTCGTCTGAATTGTTTCCGGTTTCATAAATAAAATGAAACTCGAGTCAGAATTATTTCTAGCTTTCTTCGCTTTCATTATTACTTTCTCTTTGAAAACTCGGCTCCTTTTCAATCCAACATTTCAAAATTTTCATGTATATTGTTATGTTTACTGTCTAAATCGACCAACAGTGGAATCAAACAACCTGCTTTAAAGGTCTAGGTATTGTGATTTGTTATAACTAATTGATTTTATAATAATAACAATACTAGAAAAAAAAAGAGAAGAAAAATAAATTTATAAACTTTTTAAATTTTGAAGTTGTGGTTTTCCCACAATTTCTCTNTAGCTAAAAGGGGCTCAATTGAGTACTAGAATTAAATTTGGAATTATTGTCGTCTGAATTGTTTCCGGTTTCATCAATAAAATGAAACTCGAGTCAGAATTATTTCTAACTTTCTTCGCTTTCATTATTACTTTCTCTTTGAAAACTCGGCTCCTTTTCAATCCAACATTTCAAAATTTTCATGTTATATTGTTATGTTTACTGTCTAAATCGACCAACTCACCTTAGTTTGTTAGACAAAATTTCCAGATCCATAACACTAAACAATTAACTAATTGATTTTATAATAATAACAATACTAGAAAAAAAAAAGAGAAGAAAAATAAATTTATAAACTTTTTAAATTTTGAAGTTGTGGTTTTCCCACAATTTCTCTAACTTTATTTTCAACAGTCATAGCTCCTGCTACTCTTTACTGTATCTTTTCTCAACAATGAAATAGTTTTTTTTTAATTAAGTAAATGTAAACCTATTCAATAAAACTCAACAAATTCTATGACAATTAATATTTTTAGAAAAGAATAATAAAGTTTTTATTTATTCGAAAATATAATTCAACAATGTAGTTAACAATTGAGGGATCTAGCTTTACCTACTCAAGGTGAGAAACCGAAGTCTAAAGCTAGAATGATTTCCTGGGCAAAATCCCAGGGTTTATATATCTATGAACCCTGTAGTGCCAAAAGCAAAAAAAACTATTATTATAAATAATAATAAATAACAAAGGAATTATAANAAATTCAAAATCAGCCATCCGTTGTCAACAGATGCTGCCGCACAAACTGCGTCACATCGAGCGCAGAACAAATCGACGTCCGAATTTCCATCAAATTTTGGAATCGACCTAAGTACAAACTTATAGTCTATCTTTTCAATAACTTCTACTTCCGCCATTTTGCGTGCTTGAAGTTGTTTTGTTGGTACAAAACTCAACAAACTGAAAAACACAAAGTTTTCCTAGGCACAAAGCCGGTAAAGACAAACTTTACTACGCACAAAGCGTTCAAAACACAAAGTTTTGTAAAGCACACAGCTTAGCCTGCAAGATTTTGCGAAAACGTTAATGCTTAAATTTAAAAAAAAAAAAAAATCTTGAAAATTTAAACAAAAATTAAGATATCTCCACCACTTGTTATGTTTACGGTTTAAATCGACCAACTCACCTTAGTTTGTTGGACGAAATTCCCAGATCCATAACAATAAGAAAAATAATTAACTAATTATTTTTTATAATAATAACAATAAAAGAAGGAAAGAAAATAAATTTATAAACTTTTTAAATTTTGAAGTTGTGGTTTTCCCACAATTTCTCTAACTTTATTTTTAACAGTCATANAAATTTATAAACTTTTTAAATTTTGAAGTTGTGGTTTTCCCACAATTTCTCTAACTTTATTTTTAACAGTCATAACTCATGTTACTCTTTACTGTATCTTATTTCAACAATGAAATAGTTTTTAAATTAAGTAAACGTAAACCTATTCAATGAAACTCAACAAATTTTATGACAATTAATGTTTNTGAAATAGTTTTTAAATTAAGTAAACGTAAACCTATTCAATGAAACTCAACAAATTTTATGACAATTAATGTTTAAAAAAAAAAGAATAATAAAGGTTTTATTTATTCGAAAATATAATTCAACAATGTAGTTAACAATTGAGGGATCTAGCTTTACCTACTCAAGGTGAGAAACCGAAGTCTAAAGCTAGAATGAATTCCTGGGCAAAATCCCAGGGTTTATATACCTATGAACCTTGTAGTGCCAAAAGCAAAAAAAANTAATAAATAACAAAGGAATTATAACATGATTATTCAAAAAGTGCCTAGTGCACAAAGTCTATTATTATTTAGTTTTAATAATAACTAAAGAAAAATATAAGGTAAGTAAAAAAACTATTACTTAAAAAAACTACTAAAGTCATAACAATTCCAAGTCATAACAATATTTTTAGTGGCAAATGCAGTATTTGTTGAAATTTTTATACAGTTTGGTTAAAAATTATAGACGCTATGTAACTATTTCCTACCTCGGCTAATATTATTTTTCGCATTGTACCAAGAAGAAAAACTTAGTGGAAGTTTTAAATAATATCACACAAATAGCGTTAAATGGAAATGCTAAAGTTTGACCATTGGCAGAAAGATCTTGTCCTGAGGGGTGCAATTTGTCATACGAGTGGTCGTCCAAAAGTTGACCATTCAGCAGGAGAGGTAGTCAAATTTTGCACTATAAGTTTTGTGTTTAAGTAACTTGTTTGATTAGACTAAAACTTCAATATAGGCAGATAGACAACTTATCACTCAACAATGTTCAAAAGGGGACAAACCTAGTTAAAAATTGATCCCTGACCTCCACATATCACTATTCTATGTAATTACGGGTACAGATGTTAAATATAAATCTGTTTTGAGATTGAGGTCAAACTAAGAAAAGTTCTAGGTACCCATATTGATAAGTAGGTTGAAAGCTGGACATCAGTGTTCAATTCATATATTGCTCTACTTTCAAGTTTAATATTTTTCGGATGTGTTGTCTTAATTGCAGAAGATGAGACCAATCAAATAGGCATGCGTCTGATTTTAAGTTAGAGGATCTCTGGTCGTCAGAGGTTAATTTTTATAATGGGATTTCTATACTAAAATTTACCCATGATGACAAGATTATTCGTAAGACAGTTTATATGCCAAAACTTCTGGTCTCTCAGGTTAATTTTATTATATTTTATTTTAGAAATAAAATAACAATAAATAATGATAAACAAACCGAATTCTGATAGTCGCAACTCACATCAGTTCCCGGATAATATATTACACTTGAAAAATTTTTAAGCATTCAAAAATGTTTCAAATGACTTCAAATTTTCCTAATGGCTAAAATATTGGTAAAGATTAAAAAAAAAATTTCTTTGGTAGGCTTATTGTAGCATGATTCGGACAGATCTGAAATTTCAAACGCGTAGGTTGGCNAAATTTTTAAGCCGTCAAAAATGTTTCAAATGACTTCAAATTTTCCTAATGGCTAAAATATTGGTAAAGATTAAAAAAAAATTTCTTTGGTAGGCTTATTGTAGCATGATTCGGACAGATCTGAAATTTCAAACGCGTAGGTTGGCTTTGTTCATTTACAAGATTTCAGAATGTTTACGCCGTCTGATAGTGATGAGGATCTATGTCATGAGTCATGATAGTATTTTCTATGACCACCCTATGAGACTCGAGGTGGATTTATAGAATTGTTGAACAACAAAATTAAACGTTGATACGGTTTTACTTCTCTATTGGCATGCTGTCATTCATGTATATGGATTTGCAGCAGCTAGAAGTTCCAAAGATTTAAATCAAAATTCAACCGAAACAGAAATGAACAGTTATTATAAAATAAACTAGAATTCCAAAATTCTGCATTAAAAAAAGTAAAGCATACAATAAATACAACCAGAACACTAAAGTGGAAGCAGTGAAAGTGGCCATAATTAAAGTTTTCAGTGAATGTTTCTTAGGTATACATTCTATTTTAGCAAAAAATTTGGACAAAATTTAATGGATTAATATTAGTTAATCCACCATTTGAACGAACAACTTTTTAAACTCGTTTCGGCATTGATTCAACCAATTTTTTTTAGTCTTGAATTGGAATCTTGATTCAAGCAATTTCAATCGACAATTTTAATTCTCCTACCCAACAAAATTGCTTCCCTGTATCATGTACCGCCCTCACGATGTCGCCCCATAATTTCTTGATCGTTCAAATCTGAAGAAAGTGTAGGGTGAGGCGTCACTGGTATTCCACTCGCTTGGAGAAAGTTCTTTGTGGCATTCGCAGTGTGGATAATGGCATTTGCTTGTATGAAGACGCCATTACCTTGCCGAAGGCGTCCAAAATGAGGTATTAGTTTTCCAACAGATAGTATTGATACTCGATAGCATTTTGCCGGTGAGTACAAAAAGCCAGAGGTGATTTCCTATGTAAACTGAACTTCCTCAAATCATTACAAAACCCCCTCCTGTGTGTCCGTTGGAAAACAGGAATTTTTCTGTGCTCAAATCATGCCAATAAAAAGCGGACCCGTCAGGACCGTTGAACTTATTTCCTATTTGCCAATCTTTGTCCCAAGAAATTTNTTGTCCCAACAAATTTTTTACTTGGCGCTCGCTGATCGACTTTCCCTGAGGGCCGGAGAAAGTTGAGGTTTTAGCAAATTTAATACATTTTGATTTGGGCAGCAGCTTTCGGACGGTTTTCTTACATACAGAGTGGTTTAGTGGTTTACTTGATTTTCTTTAAAGAAGTCGATCTGTTGCTACGCATCGACAAGTATCCATCGTTTGTCGCGTGGTGAAAGGTTGTTTTCAGGCACTGGTTTCAATTTGGAACTGAGGTTTTCTCCTTTCTTTAGAAATTTATTGATGTAGATGTGTGTGTTTTCTAGTAATCTAGCAATCTGTTGATTTGAGTGACCAGATTAATAAAGAACAACAATTTTTCCTTTATCAAATTCATTAATTTGCCTTGAGACTGTCATCGCTAGAACCAAAATTGGCATTATTTATAATTAAGATATTATCGACTTCGTACTAGTTTATTATAATCTACTGAAAAATCTTACCGATTCTTTGTAACAAACTAGAAAGCTTGGAATTCAAACCACTGGAAACATTAATTATTACCACTTTTACTGCTTTCACTTTAGTGTTTTGACCATAATTACTGTAACCATTACTTTTTTAATTCGGAATTTTGCAATACTAGTTTATATTTTATAATCGCTCTATATCTGTTTTGGTTGAATTTTGATTCTTTAACTAAGCGAAAATAATTCAAATTTCGGTAGTTGAATTTTAATTAAGGTTGGACTGTATCTTACTTTGTTCACATCTTTCTTCACTTTCAAATATTCTATAGCAAAATATTTTTTGAAATCTTATTTCCGATTATTTGACTGACCTACTGTGTAAATTTCATTAAATTTAATCTACCGGTATGTTAGATATTCACAAAAACGTTATTGACTCTATTAATTATATGGACGCACTGTACCTCAGCTCACAAATTCACATGTATTCAAATATTCGTATCATATACCGCTCATCCCCTTTTGAAAATTNATATTCGTATCATATACCGCTCATCCCCTTTTGAAAATTGACTCAATTTATCAAGGGTTAAGGAAAATTACAACTAGATGGTGCTGAAGAGATAAAAAAATTTCTAGAAACACAAGACAACAAATAAACTCTTTATGTCGTAATCCAACCGCTTACAATATTCNAGATAAAAAAATTTCTAGAAACACAAGACAACAAATAAACTCTTTATGTCGTAATCCAACCGCTTACAATATTCTTGTTAGTCCCAATCAAGTGCCTTTAGCGATTCTCTATAGTCTTTGATATCGTCGTGTGTAATTATACGTGAATATGTAACATGTTTTAGATGACTAGCCAATTCAAAACTGCGTTTCGAATGTTTCATTTGTACATAAAGATNTGAATATGTAACATGTTTTAGATGACTAGCCAATTCAAAACTGCGTTTCGAATGTTTCATTTGTACATAAAGATAATCCAGTTTTGAGAACTTCAATTTGGGAAACTTGAACCTTTCGAGGACTTCAACATTTGGGTAATTTCAATTTCGGGCACTTCAATTTCAGGAAGTTGATGTTTCAATGAGAACCAATTAGATGGTAAAAAGAGAATGATGCTATAAACTTTGTTTTAGGAGTAAGTCAGTGATAGGGAATGAAGATGAAGATAGTACTTTTTCTGGGAAGTGCATAATAGGCGCTTAGGAGGGGAAGGCAGGTCAATAATTCAGTGGTCAGTTTTCTCATTGAAGAAAGTAGAGAAAAAAATAGGAACTCTTGGGACAAAAAGAATTTTTGATAATCCCGCCAACCATTAAAGGAACTAATGCAAGAGGAGCATAAGATGTTCTTCAGAAACGGAAAAGTTGAGAAGATAGTTTCAAATTGAGAACGTAATGATGGTGAATGTCATATGACTTTTGTAATATATTAATAAAAATCAATTTGTTGAAAAGTTTAAATCTTCCCTCAAATTAAACTTAAATCCTTAAATTTAATTTAGGCCTCATTGATCATATTTCAACTTGCAACCAAAACTTAAGGGAATCATTAAGTTTTTTTTTCAAAACTGTCATTTATAGTTGCCTCATTATAACTACTCGCCATTTTATTTTTGTTCAAATTTTCAAATTTAATTTTAATTAGTTTAAATTCGGTTAAAATCCTTGTGAAAAAATTCTGAGTCTTTGGGATAGTGTTAGCGTACCCTCACACTCATCTTCTGAGAAACTACTGCAGTAGTTTATTGTAGCGAACCCACTTCAAGGCAAACGCCTTGAAAAATTCATCNCCCTCACACTCATCTTCTGAGAAACTACTGCAATAGTTTATTGTAGCGAACCCACTTCAAGGCAAACGCCTTGAAAAATTCATCTTAGAACAAGCGTGCAAGCGTTTGCGCATGCACCACACGCGCAAATTAAGCGCCTATTCGATGTGTAGAACACTTAGAACTTTACAATTGTGTCAAGGTGTCACAATTTACATTATGATCAAAGCAATCATTATTTTCTGGTTGATCAAATTTAGAAAATTAGAATTCAACTTCTCTAAAATTTAAAAAATTGATNCTTAGAACAAGCGTGCAAGCGTTTGCGCATGCACCACACGCGCAAATTAAGCGCCTATTCGATGTGTAGAACACGTAGAACTTTACAATTGTGTCAAGGTGTCACAATTTACATTATGATCATAGCAATCATTATTTTCTGGTTGATCAAATTTAGAAAATTAGAATTCAACTTCTCTAAAATTTAAAAAATTGATNAAGCAATCATTATTTTCTGGTTGATCAAATTTAGAAAATTAGAATTCAACTTCTCTAAAATTTAAAAAATTGATATTTTGAATTTTCTTTTAAATAAAAATCTAATTTTTTACACACTGTATTCAACCAAGTGTGATTGTGATAAAACTGTGCATCTTTCTTGACTCACTGAAGTGAGAAAAAAATGGGTTTTATTGCATGACGATAAGAAACCATAACCCTGCACTGGTAAAGTGCTACCGGGCGCGAAAATCATATATCGATCGATTTGAAACAGAATTTGGTGTAAAAAAATTAATAAATTATTTGAATAAGATATGAATTTCGGTTTTTTAACTTCACCTGCTCAGTGGCATGATTTTCTGTCATTTTGTATTAGCTCACTTTTTTAGATTTCTTTGAAAGTTATGGAAACTAAAGTTTTATTCCAATCATGCTCCATTGTTACATAAATTCAGATTCTTCAAAAATGTTAGATCTTAAAAGACCAAATTTTACAAATTTCTGAACACGTCCAATTTTGTCAATCCTTCCATATATTTTTGACAAGTTGTGTCCCTTATAAACTCTAGAATTATTGAAAAAAAAACCTGTTGAGAAAATTTTGCAAACCACATAAGAAAAGTTATGATACGAGGACTTTCTGTGNTTATTGAAAAAAAAACCTGTTGAGAAAATTTTGCAAACCACATAAGAAAAGTTATGATACGAGGACTTTCTGTGCGTAAAATCAATATAATTTCAACTTGTCAAAAACTATTGCAGATTTTGAGTCTGAACTTCCAACATACGGAAATGTCACCTTTGTGCTAAATAATTTGTATTATTACGATAAAANTTATTGAAAAAAAAACCTGTTGAGAAAATTTTGCAAACCACATAAGAAAAGTTATGATACGAGGACTTTCTGTGTGTAAAATCAATATAATTTCAACTTGTCAAAAACTATTGCTNTTATGATACGAGGACTTTCTGTGTGTAAAATCAATATAATTTCAACTTGTCAAAAACTATTGCTGATTTTGAGTCTGAACTTCCAACATACGGAAATGTCACCTTTGTGCTAAATAATTTGTATTATTACGATAAAAATTTTATAATTTTTTTCTATATCTAAAAAGTTTTTAAAGTTCACTCACCTTTGTCATTTTGATTGATGTTGTAGTAGTAGTCGTACAACTTCCTTCCATCTTGCTCATAGAAATTTGAACTCCCGAGTTGAAAACTACCTGTAAATAAAAAATCAGACGATAGTACTTAAAATTTCAGTTTCTTACCCAATTACATAAACCATTTCTACAGTGTGTTGCATAAAACTATCGAACTTCAATTTTAAGATGATTTATCCTAATATTAACGAAAACATCAGGATGATCAAAATTTAGCTTTTTGTAGTAAATGCAGATGATTGTGTTGCATTCAGAGCTCCAAACAGTGATTGATTTCCTCCGGCTCAAATGTATAATTATAAGCTGTATAATGATACTTTTCTGCTCCGTTTTCACAAATAGCATTTCTGAAACCGCTTTTAAACATCTCAAAAAAGTAAAAAATGATAATCAGATGTCGATTTGTAACAAACTGGACCAATATAGAAGGTTACAGTGTTCTAATCTCGAANAAAAAAATGATAATCAGATGTCGATTTGTAACAAACTGGACCAATATAGAAGGTTACAGTGTTCTAATCTCGAAGAAATTTCATTTCCATTCTTTGAGAAAATTTCAGTTTCCTATTTATCTTCATATTTGTTAACATATTTGGCAATTTCTTTACTAAATTTCTAACGCAAAACTCAGAGTCAACCTNATTTATCTTCATATTTGTTAACATATTTGGCAATTTCTTTACTAAATTTCTAACGCAAAACTCAGAGTCAACCTTTGCGTCAAAGTCGAGTTGACGATTCTAATTCAACAAAATGTTAATTTTTTTATTTTCGCAATCGATCAATGCTTTTACTGTCCTAANTAGTTGACGATTCTAATTCAACAAAATGTTAATTTTTTTATTTTCGCAATCGATCAATGCTTTTACTGTCCTAAATATGAAATTGAGTATTTTCTTGTTAATGTTTTTATACAAAATTTGATTACAATATCTGAAAAATTCAAATAGAGTGATATTCAAAAAAAGCTATCGTATTCTTGTTGTTAAAACTCATTGAAAATTGAAGTTCGATATAATTTTGCAACTTTCTTTGATTTCTTTTCACCTTTTATTCAATTTCTTGAGAATCTTAAGGAATTTTAGATTTTTTTTTTNGCAACTTTCTTTGATTTCTTTTCACCTTTTATTCAATTTCTTGAGAATCTTAAGGAATTTTAGATTTTTTTTTTACACTTTATTGCTAATTGAAATTGCCACTTCTTGTAAAAAAGTTGTTATTTTAAATATCAAACTTGGGCTAAATCATCCAAAAAATGGAGTTCAATAAGTTTTATGCAACACACTGTACAGTGCAACAGATGTAATGTTCTAAGTCATTGTACTACATAAATCAACTTAATTACCAATGTAAGCTTCTACTTTCGGCTGAAAATAACTTTAAAATTTTTTAGATAANCTACATAAATCAACTTAATTACCAATGTAAGCTTCTACTTTCGGCTGAAAATAACTTTAAAATTTTTTAGATAATCGGTATTCTAGCTTCGTTGGATTTATAAGCCTCAAGCCATAAAAAAAAATTCCGAGTAAGTTGGGAAGTAGAGAAAGTCATGATATAGCTTTTCTCTCTTTCTTATGTACAAGAAATGTAACTCCACCTGAGCTTTCTCCGTTATGACTATGTACAATATTGACAAATTTATTAGATCGAAGATGACATGAATTTCAACCATTTTTTTTTTTCGTTATTTGGATTTTTAGAAAGGATTCTTTCCCTAGGTGAAGTTGGAACCTGGGTTTTATAAAATCGACATGATTGAATGGAGAGAGTTCCGAGGAGAATCCCCTGGAGTGAATTACAAAGTGTAAAGAATTTAATTTAGTATAGGTTACCTCATGGGAGCAGATATGAGTAAAATTGGGGGAAATTGGAATTGCCAAGTTAACAAAATCAAATGAATTCTGCCTAATATCTTCCCAAGACAGTTACTATTGGATAATGTTCACTATGACTCCGACTCTTCAAACGAATCGGAGTTAATGACTCCAAATTGAAACCACCTCATATGAGTCGCTGTTGTGACTCTATGAATTGAAATTTTTTTGTCGCAACTTAATTTTATTATCATACAGAAGAATCACAAATNCGCTGTTGTGACTCTATGAATTGAAATTTTTTTGTCGCAACTTAATTTTATTATCATACAGAAGAATCACAAATGGTAAAGGGAAAGCAGTGCATTTGTCAATCACTATTTTGACAGAAATTTTTTTCGGGAGAAAATATTAGCAATTTCAGAAAGACCATCCGAAAGTAATGGGACAAAGTAAAAAAAAATCAAGACTCTGCGATCATTAGAACAAAAGTTATGATTTTTTTGAAAATTGGAATTTTTGGATGTAATTATGAGACGACATACTACGAGATAGGTGTTTCAAAAGAAGATCCAAGAAATTTAATTTTCAAAAAATCATAACTTTTGATACAATGAAAGTAAATGCTTGACTTTTTTAACTTCTTATACTACTTGTCAATGGTTTTTCTGAAACTGCGAAGTGTTTCCCCAGNTTTTATACTACTTGTCAATGGTTTTTCTGAAACTGCGAAGTGTTTCCCCAGAAAAAATTAAAAATAACAACTTGCCCTGCAAAAAAACAATAACCAAATTTTTTTTCTCTCCAGCAAAGTGCTTGGGTCAAAAGTATCTTCCCGTAGCCTTTGGTATTTGTAACCACTCTGTATACCGATATGGAGGTAATTTTCTTGGTAAATAAAGTTGGGAAAGTCAAAAATTAAAAATTGAACGCATATAATTTGAAATTTACTTTAACTNCGCTGTTGTGACTCTATGAATTGAAATTTTTTTGTCGCAACTTAATTTTATTATCATACAGAAGAATCACAAATAGTAAAGGCATTCGGAAGATACTTTTGACCTAAGCCGTTTTGCTNAAGGCATTCGGAAGATACTTTTGACCTAAGCCGTTTTGCTAGGGAAAGCAGTGCATTTGTCAATCACTATTTTGACAGAAATTTTTTTCGGGAGAAAATATTAGCAATTTCAGAAAGACCATCCGAAAGTAATGGGACAAAGTAAAAAAAAATCAAGACTCTGCGATCATTAGAACAAAAGTTATCATTTTTTTGAAAATTGGAATTTTTGGATGTAATTTTGAGACGACATACTACGAGATAGGTGTTTCAAAAGAAGATCCAAGAAATTTAATTTTCAAAAAATCATAACTTTTGATACAATGAAAGTAAATGCTTGACTTTTTTAACTTCTTATACTACTTGTCAATGGTTTTTCTGAAACTGCGAAGTGTTTCCCCAGAAAAAAATTAAAAATAACAACTTGCCCTGCAAAAAAACAATAACCAAATTTTTTTTTCTCCAGCAAAGTGCTTGGGTCAAAAGTATCTTCCCGTAGCCTTTGCTATTTGTAACCACTCTGTATACCGCTATGGAGGTAACTTTCTTGGTAAATAAAGTTGGGAAAGTCAAAAATTAAAAATTGAACGCATATAATTTGAAATTTACTTTAACTTATGTAGTTTAAAGTTGAGTCACATGAAGCATATTCATTCTCAAACCTCAAATAAAACAGTAATGTTGACGGTGGTGTCTACACCAAGCTATGAATTCATATTTACATTTTATATGGATACTGATGTAGTGCAGAAATGTTTGATGATTATCGAACATTACTTTTGGATACAAACTCTTCAATATGTAGGAAGCACTTTTTTACAATAATTTTGCACTTTTTAAAATGATCAATTTTGATTCCAGAGAGTCCGACCCAAACAGGAGTCATCGTGAACACTACCACTGAAAGTACTAAATTTAAACAAAATCCTTCCGTACATATGAAAATGAAACTTTATTTTTTCAAATATTTTCCAATTTATATATCTTATACTATTCATATCTCTTGATTTTTTGTAGATTCCCTAAAGAATCTACCAAATAAAATCATAACCAGGAATCTATCGATGTGGAATCTCAGTTTCAATAGATGTAGACTAGATAGCCCACCCCCACCCCCACTCCCTTCCCACGCCAAAAAATAACGTAAAAGCAAAACCAAAACACCGGAACAGTGATTCCTAGTTTTTCCTTAAGAATTTTTTGATAAGGTATAAGATTTTTACAAATTATGTTAAAGAATTTCTTCATTTATTTATTAAAATTGATAAAGTATTATATGAGTTGTAGAGCTTTCAACTAATTGAATAAGATAATATCAATTCTACGTTTTGGTTAATTTTCAGTCACTCAAATTCCATGCAGTCAATTTGACTTTGGGTAATTTAACATTGGGTAGTTTCACTTTGATCAATTTTGTATACGGCCAAATGACTGGACACGTACAAAATTGACTTTATTTTTTTTTGGCATATGGCTCAGTAACTCTGTGAATGCTGAGGTTTGAAAAATGTGTTCAAATCTCTGAGGGGTTTCTGCAGGATGGAGTTTTACTCGACAAGGATTATTCTACAGAGAGATCAAAATAAAAATTTTTCACTCTTTCACCACTTTCACTCAAATTGCTACTCAAAGTGAACTAAACTCATGACACACAAAATCATTCTCTAGCATATATGCTGGTGAAGTTGACAAACCAAATTCATATTTTTCAAAAAAAATTTCTGTTTCTAAAGCTTAGTTTTTTTAATTCAAAACCCTCATCACTCTATTGCTCTAATGAGTACAGTAATTTCATCAACCCCACACATCATTTTTTCAATCTGTATCATAATGTATTGTTTTATTTTGCTCCCTTTGAGTGAAAGTAGATAAAGTAAGAAAGTTTGAACACCAATAATCACCCTGTATGGTTGGAGTTGGTTGGAGATGGTAGGAGTCATAGAACCATGACTTATGTACTTGGAGACATTTCTATTTGTCTTCCGTTCATTGGATGTGTGAGATAGTTTGGTCCCTGAGAGCAAAGTCTCCAAAGGAACCCCTATCAATCAGTGCCAAGTAAAAAACTATTTATCTAATCGAACCCACACTGTCATCCCTGTCGTCTCTGAATATCAATCTACAGACAAATAATTCTCATACTTTCACTTTCATACCATATTTTCACTCTGTACTCCCCAAAGAACGAAACTTTTATTTTTTTTTCTACAGTTCACGTCATCGTTTGTGTACTCAACAAATTTTGAAGCTTTTCNAAGAACGAAACTTTTATTTTTTTTTCTACAGTTCACGTCATCGTTTGTGTACTCAACAAATTTTGAAGCTTTTCTCCATCATCTATTCTTAGGTGGGAGTCGGAGAAAGTTTAATCCTTTAAAGTAAAAGCTTGTTTTCAAAGATTTTCATCAATTTCCTGAGTTTTCTACAAACCACTATACCACCAACGACTCTTGTCACTCTTCACTTTTCTCATTTTCAAAANAAGAACGAAACTTTTATTTTTTTTTCTACAGTTCACGTCATCGTTTGTGTACTCAACAAATTTTGAAGCTTTTCCCCATCATCTATTCTTAGGTGGGAGTCGGAGAAAGTTTAATCCTTTAAAGTAAAAGCTTGTTTTCAAAGATTTTCATCAATTTCCTGAGTTTTCTACAAACCACTATACCACCAACGACTCTTGTCACTCTTCACTTTTCTCATTTTCAAAATATACTCCTTTTACTGTTTACTTTCTTACCTTTGTAATTATTACTTATTTCTAACTTTCCTATCTCGACGAGGCTTTTGTCTCCTATCAAAGTAACCATCAACATTTAATTAAATGTTATACACTTCACATCCACTTTTCTAAAGAGAGACATTTCATTTTCAATCAACAATGGCACGTTTTCTAATTCTTATTACTCATAGACTCTTCCCAAGTACTAGTAGGATAATGGATTTCTTGTTTGTCTGTCCGTCTGTCTGTTTGGAATCATAATGAAAATAACACAATGGAAACTGATGTTGAGTATATAGATTTTTTAATGAAGAACACATGATATATAGAGAGCTAAACCAAATAATTTTCATAGTTGTCATAACTTGGCTATAATTTATTTATTGCACCTTATAATACACTAGACAAAATGGTAATAGCTGAGGTCACGTTTTTTGGGATAATTGGTGAAGTATGTAATCTATCAATGTGTAATTAACTTCAGATGCGTGCTCCAGCCTTGCACTCTTGTCCTTATTTTAACCTTGTACTCTTATATTTATTTGAACTCTGAAACAATGACTCAGAATCTAAAAACCGTTGTTCACTAAATTACTTTCTAACAAATAATTCTTACAAATTGAACTTTGCCAGAGCAATTGAACCGATTTGTGAGTCACTTACATTAGCTAAAAATTTTCCAATTATCACAACACTTTTTCTGAACTTTAAAATTTCCGATGAACCCAAAACGTTTCGTGTTGTCTGTGCAATATCCTTGAGATTCAAGTTGTGCTTGATTTTTGCGGTTGTAATCGAATTATTGCAAGCTTTCCTGTGAATTAAACCTTTCCCTGCATCTGTGAGGTTCGGTTTTGGTCCGCATTTTATCTTCTCTACGGAATTTTTCATACGTTTCAGGTAATTTTGTGCCTATTTCTTAAATTTTTCTAATAAATTGACAATTTTGACATTTGAAGTGCGATTTTTGACCCTTAAATTACCAGTTTGGTAAAATTAGTCGTCGTAGAGATCAATAATTTTACAATTGTCGTCACCTCGGCTATTATTATTTTGCTCTTCCACCTGCCAATTTTTGGTGTTTGCGTGTAAATCTCATAATTTACTAAACCTAAAAAAATAATACTTTGCTATCTTATTTCTTACAACATTTGACATAAACGACTTCATAATTGGTTTGTGATTATCGATTATAATTCGATTGATCCATTTTTAAGATGATTCATATGTATATCAATCAATTTTTTATACTTAGCAACTGCCCGGTTACATACGTAAACAAATATCTCAACTAAATTTGATTTTTTCACAATTGCTGCCGAAGTGGTAATCCACTTCTTTCACCATATCATCCTATATGTTAGTAGTCATTGCAATTGAGAATAAGGCTTCCTATCCCAACAAAGCCCTCAGAATGTGAATTTGTATTGTTGAGATTGAGTAGAGAGAATTGCATTGTTTGCACCAACCCATGTTTTTTGTTCTTGTTTTCCTATCAATATACTTTCTTCCATAGCACCCAATATGCGCCACATCCAATATGAGCTAAACATTTAAAAAAATGTTTTAGGTTTCTTAGGTTTATTTAACATTTGTTATTATAATTTTTAGGATTATTTTACGATTCGGTAATCTGAAGTCTCATATTAGGTTGCTTTATCTTAAATAGTCAAATTTTCTGACCTTTTTTGGAAGCGAATATGGAGTGTAGCCCATATTGGTTTAGTGCATTTTTGGTGGAAGCCTTTCTCCATTTTGTATGACGTTTCAAGACATGGCGTATATATTTTTTCTACCTATGGTTCCAATTTGTGATTTAGACTCTACGGGTGATAAAACCGTTTCTACAATGTATTCAGTACTAGGTATATTATTGAATTGTATGGAAAGAAATAGTCTAGCTTCATTCGTAAATAGATTCTTGAGAATTGGAGCGATGGAAAGAAGAGATTGCCGTGTTGATGAAGGCAATGAAACGAAAAATAAAAATAATTTAAAATGAAAGTAAAACCAATCTCTTGGAAAGAAAAAAAAACAAGTGAAAGTTTATCCATGAGTGAAAAAATGGGTTATTATTAGAAAGAAAAAGAAACATTTTGTCAACTTTGAGTATCACGAGGATTGGATTGTATTTATAACCAAAAATCAAAAGAAACCAAGATGGCTGAAGTGTATACCCAGACTGTATAGACTTTTTCCACTGTTTCTTCTGTCTTTATGAAATTATATTTTTGGCGTTTACAGTCGAGCTTAGCAAGTAACCAGGCTTCATAATTATAAATTTTAAACTAAAAAAATTGGAGGCCGCCATACCAACAATAGGGTATGGAGATGTACAGATTTCTAAATCAGGTTCCCCTTGGATTGACCAAAAGTAAATTGGCGAAAACATGAATTGATCAAAAGTGTGGAAAGGATTTAGTATCGCCTGGCAGTTAGATGTGAGGAAACTCGTACTCTGACAGTAGCCAACCGAGGCTTTGATCTACAGAGACAATGACCACTTTTAGTTAAAATTTCTCCTGTGATATAAAGAGACCCATATTCTAGTGTAGAAATACATAGGCTATTCTACTTTTTGTCTCACAAGTGAATTTACTAAACGTGAATAAAACAACGCGTGAACTGCTCAACACCGTGAATTGGCCAACTTGTAAATTAACCAATAAAAGAGAAACAATAGAAAAAATAAATTTTGATTCATAACATAAAACCTTAGCCAATTTTAGCATCATTTGTACCAAAAATTACTTCATGGTGTTAATTATAAAACTNACGTGAATAAAACAACGCGTGAACTGCTCAACACCGTGAATTGGCCAACTTGTAAATTAACCAATAAAAGAGAAAGAATAGAAAAAATAAATTTTGATTCATAACATAAAACCTTAGCCAATTTTAGCATCATTTGTACCAAAAATTACTTCATGGTGTTAATTATAAAACTCATGAAATTAGAAGTCACACCAAGTGAAAGGTTGATTAAATTTTGGATAGCTCTGTATCATCGCGCTAGTGGAAAATGTTTCCACGAACATTTCGGCACGAAATCAAACCTTAGCAGGAATGCTTTCAGAAATTCAAACCCTAAATAATCGTTCCCCGAAGATACGGCGCACGAAAATACGGTGCGGAAAATACGGCACCGAAATCACGATGCCGAACATACGGTGCCGAAAATACGGCACCGAAAATACGGCACCGAAATTACGGCACAAAAATTACGGCGCCTGGGNGCGCTAGTGGAAAATGTTTCCACGAACATTTCGGCACGAAATCAAACCTTAGCAGGAATGCTTTCAGAAATTCAAACCCTAAATAATCGTTCCCCGAAGATACGGCGCACGAAAATACGGTGCGGATAATACGGCACCGAAATCACGATGCCGAACATACGGTGCGGAAAATACGGCACCGAAAATACGGCACCGAAATTACGGCACAAAAATTACGGCGCCTGGGAATTACGGCGCATAGAAAATACGGCTCCTGGAAAATACGGCGCATAGAAAATAAGGCGCATGGAAAATACGGGGCCAAAATTTGAAACAGAGAATTTAAACAAAGCAAAACTTGTTAAAAAATTTTTAGGCTGTATTAATTACCTTAATAAATAGATAATGCCAAATATCTAAATATAGTTTATAAGATAGAATAGGACAACCTCATAATAAGCAATATATACAATCAGATGAATTGTAGATAAGCGTCAAAAAAATATTAGCTGAAAGCACTAACACAAAGTTGATATTCTTTAGTCGTAGTTTTTTTATTTCCGATCCTCACAGCAGAGTGTAGTCGATTTTCTATCGAGGTTTCAGGAAAACAGCCGACCACTGGTCATATGACTAAAGGAAAGTTAGAGTAGTGAGCTCATCTATTGATGCAGTACATATAAAATAATAATGAATAATCATTCTCGTGTTCCCAGTCCGAGTTTTCAGTGTACTACTCAATTAGAGAGAGTGTAAGTGTAAAAAGAGCCTGGACACAGCACTGCATTTGTAATATTAAGTGTTCTGATAAGTTCAGAAATTTTATCATGTAAGTTTTTTAGGGAATACGTCGGTGCAGTTGTTTTATTACTCGTAGATGTATATGTTTTTAGATTGAATCAAATAAGGAATAGTACAATAAATTGTATTGTCATAGACACGTTTATGACACATTTAGTTTTGAAAGTCATAATTTAGGTGCCGTATTTTAGGGCGCCATATTTTCCATGTACCGTATTTTTCAAGCACCGTATTTTTCATGCTTCGTATTTTGCAGGTGCCGTATTTTCCAGACGCCGTATTTTCCAGGCGCCGAAATTTCGGTGCCGTAATTTCATAAAACCCTAAATAATTATGAAATTTTATTCAGCTTACTACTTCTCAACAACTCCATCATAAGAAAGAGTGAAGAAACCTGGATTCTAAATTTCTTAAAATAGTCCCAGATTATGACAACCGAAGTGTCTTAGAATATTTTCTTGCGCTTTCTCATAATTTAAAGTTTATCACCTGATTCAAAATTATCGTAAATTTGTATGATTGCTGATGCTATTTAAAAAAATATCAAGCTGCAACCATGTTAGTGTTTAGTATACCACAGTAGTAAATCATGAATCAAAATTTATTTTTGGTTATATTTTCTTCTTGTTGGGTAATTCACGTGCTTGTCAATTTACGTTTTGTCAATTCAGTGTTGACAAATTCACACGTTGGTCAATTCACATGTTTGAAAATTCAGTTTTAGTCAATTCACATGTTAGACATTTAAGTTTTGGTCAATTCAATTTTAGTCAATTCACTGGACACCCTTAAACCTTGGTAACGAATTAACTAAGGCATATTCTTGTCTCGGGTCTAATTTATCATCCGATGACGGAAGAAAACAATTTCAAGTTTAGAAAAAAAAAGTCCTAAGAAAATTTTTTACACAATTTGAGAAATTCGATTAAAAGAAATAATTTAGTTTCAAGACGGTTCTATGGAAATGCGGCCTACGAAAATACGGCCGGGAAAATACTGCCTGGGAAATACGGCCTACACAAATACGGACTAGAAAATACTGCATAAAGATAATTGTAGAAGAGCTTAACTTCATCCCGAAGCTTGTCACACTTGAAACTTAACAAAATAAACATCTATAAAAAACCTAACCCTAAGAACCTAAACCTCAAGAACATCTAAAAGTAAACCTAAAAACCTAAAGAAAACTTAAAAGAAAACCTTAAAAAAAAAACAAAAATAAAATATAAATGAAACCTTAAGTAATCGTATCCTGCGTATCTACATCTTAACAAATTCGGCTATTCTACAAATAAGATTANAAAATACGGCCGGGAAAATACTGCCTGGGAAATACGGCCTACACAAATACGGACTAGAAAATACTGCATAAAGATAATTGTAGAAGAGCTTAACTTCATCCCGAAGCTTGTCACACTTGAAACTTAACAAAATAAACATCTATAAAAAACCTAACCCTAAGAACCTAAACCTCAAGAACATCTGAAAGTAAACCTAAAAACCTAAAGAAAACTTAAAAGAAAACCTTAAAAAAAAAACAAAAATAAAATATAAATGAAACCTTAAGTAATCGTATCCTGCGTATCTACATCTTAACAAATTCGGCTATTCTACAAATAAGATTAATTTAGCATTGATGTATTGTTTAAAGATCTTACCTTTCTATTAGGATTTCTTGTTTGGATAGGATTAACCTAACCTAATCCAACCTAAGGAACCTACGGATTAATGTCTATGAGACCTAAAGCAAAACTATAAACAAAACTATATAACAATATAAACAATTTTGTTAAGGTTGTATATTCTAAGGACGTATGTCCATAGGCTATATTTTCTAGAGGCTTCATTTTCGATAGGCCGTATTTTCCATTGGACGTATTTTTTAGCCCGTGTTTTCTGGATCCTATTTTCCGTAATAATTTTCAGGCCGTATTTTCGTAGGGCGTATTTTCGCCTTTCGTTTTAGGACTAGGAGAAGTAGTAACCTTCACGACACCGACTTTGGGCGTATAACACTGAACCTATAGTCTGTAACTTTATTGATTAAATAAATTTTATTAAATAATGCAATAATTTATTAATTGTTATAAATCTTTAACATTTTTTTAAGCAAGATTTTTACTTTTAGCAAGAATTTTTAAATTTCTGTTAACATTTTGACTGTTTTAATCGAAATAGGTTTATAGCCTTCACATTTTTTTATTTGTATTAATCTTAATGAAAAGTTTTTGTCCTTTTTAGCAAGATTTTTCTAATGTAAGAAAAAATTTCAACGTTCTTTTTTTTTAGGAAGAAATATTCCGTAGTATACTCATTAGTTAGAATAAAATTAACTTTTCAGAACCATAATCTGTCAGTTGAGTTGAATTTACGCAATGTGAAAATTTTCCACACCGAATAAAAAAAAATNTTTCAGAACCATAATCTGTCAGTTGAGTTGAATTTACGCAATGTGAAAATTTTCCACACCGAATAAAAAAAAATCCCCATTTCGAGTAAAACAAAAAACTTCTCCTGTCAACAAAAACGTCATATCACCTTGTTGAAAAACAAAAAACTTAAAAAACAACTACGCCGTTATTGTATCAACTGATGAGCCTTCCTGTTATATAACCGTGGGGAATTGTTTTCCACTGTTTTAATCTTCACAATAATAGTGTGAGAAAGTGTATGAAACATTCAAACAAACTCTATNTTTCAGAACCATAATCTGTCAGTTGAGTTGAATTTACGCAATGTGAAAATTTTCCACACCGAATAAAAAAAAATTCCCCATTTTGAGTAAAACAAAAAACTTTTCCTGTCAACAAAAACGTCATATCACCTTGTTGAAAAACAAAAAAACTTAAAAAACAACTACGCCGTTATTGTATCAACTGATGAGCCTTCCTGTTATATAACCGTGGGGAATTGTTTTCCACTGTTTTAATCTTCACAATAATAGTGTGAGAAAGTGTATGAAACATTCAAACAAACTCTATTTCTCAAAGGCTTAGTATAGTATTTTATTATAATTAAGCAACAGAATAGATGAAAATCTAATAATTTAACACTAACTAAACTAATTACAAACTCGTACCTGGAAGTAGTAAGAGAATCTTCATTAGAGATGTGCACTGTAGAATCCATAATCCACCTATCCTCTTCCTATTGGTCCGCATTCCCAACAAGTATCTAGAAATAAGAGAATTGTGTATATTATTACAAACCACAGTAAAAAATCGATCTTGTAGAGAAACCAAAGGACTTGGTGAAAGTGAGTAATGGGAAAGGCGTTTTTAATGGAGTTTTTAAACTCTCGGTGTTGTAGTTAAGGCCATCTGATGATACCGAAAAAAATAGCTTACCATTTGTGGGTTAAAAAAAAATTTTTTTTTTGCCCATCTATGAGATTAAGATAGAGAGTTATATTGTCTAAGGAGAAAGTAATACTGTATTAGAGTCCTTAGGACCGTTAATCCTTCTTTAATGAAGACAAATTGTAAAATGTCAAGATTCATTGAGATTTACTGTCTGGCTAACACAAGAGAGAGTCCGAACGGAACAAAAAATCAACCCAAGGGGTTATAAGATAGAAGAGAAAGTGGAGAAAGTTAAGGGTAACATGGTCTCTATTTTTTTAAGTATCTAAGAAGCCAAAGGCTTGGAATTAAAAAAAAAATGTATTTTACTCTCTTCACATTCTCAATCTCTCCAAACTACCGGAGTATCGTCGAGGTGAGCCTTTAGAGCAAAAAAAAAGTCCTATTCCATTTTAAAAATTTTCATGCCTTCCAATCTAGATTATAACCTCAGAGACACTCTACGTTGTCCTATCATCTCATTTTATAGCCTTATAAAAAAATTTTTACCCCAAGAGTAATTTCTCCCAACTTTTCCTAATTTATTTTAGAATTACCTCCGTTTCAACAAATTTCTTCTTCCAGGTGCACGAGTCTAATCTGTACTAATCACATCAGGTCTAAATCAAATAAGAAAAAGAACCCACTTTATCTTACAATACTTTGAATTCAGTCCATTTCTTTGCAAATTTTGCCTCAAACGGACACTACTGAGATAAAAAAAACTTTTTTTTCAAATTGTTGTTTATCGCTCTTCCAAACGATCTTGAGCTAATGATTGCTCTAAGACATGCATGAGTCGAAATGTTAATGGTCATAGCACAAAAAAGAATTGATTGGGAGACACCCTGGTAACTCATTTTGCTGACCCGAGGGCTCTAGAACACAAAATCAAAGTATTGAAAATAAATCTTTAGAAAAGATGTAAGCATCCACAGAATAAGGAATATAATGAAAGGTTAGGTTGAGGAGATATTTGATATACAGTGAGTCCATTTGAAACCTCCCATAAACGAAAAATTGAAACCATAGCGATTTCAATGTTTGTGTTGTTTTGTGAAAAAAATTACATCCCAACAGTTGTAATTGGTCAGTGAACTCTCTAAATTCTGATTTCTTCTCTCATTCCTGTTTGATTTGTAATCATATTATATTTTCAATAAATGATCACCGAATTTCACTGTAGTGACTGCGGAATTGTTATTTTTTAGAAAATAACAAATGGGAGGTTTCAAATGGACTAACTGTATATTGAATAATACTAACAAATTGATTTGTCAACCGCTGGTAGTTGACGTATTACACTTTGATGTATTTGAGGTATCAAATACAAATTAGGTGCAATATCAACAGCAATTAAACTGTATGGTGCTGAAGGTTGATATAACTAAATTGACGTGTCAAGTATTTTTAAACATTGTTTACAACAACGAACATAAATAGCAGATACAATTTTGTAGTAATTCAACCTTATATGATAGCATCAGGTTTCTAAAATCATGTTAATAGCGGAGTATTATGAATATCCGGAAGTTTGCACGAATGTTTTGCGTATTCGGAAAGCTAGACGGATGGATGTAAAGTTGGATGGACAGACATACATGACAAATTCAATATTCTCCTCCGGAAGTGACATACGGATAACGAAAATTATTGGATATGCTGAATTGAAAAAAAATTGAGAAAAGTGTCTATTGTTGAATGGTAATTCTATTGTTTGATTTGCTTTTAGTTTTATAAAACTATGATATGTTATGAGAGTGAGGTATCATCTATCACCAACATTGTGCAGTCAATGATCTATAAATCTTTCACGCCTCATAAACGCTGTTTATTATATCTGTATTATAACAACATTGTTTGTTTTGTAGAATTCACTGGGGAAGCGAATGTGCATCTGAACTAATATCGATAGAATATGTTGGAATAATACAGTTCGGGAAAATATTTTACTCGAGGTACCGAATAGTTACGTGATTTCTGTGTTTCTTAACCAATCTGTATGAAAATTTCACTGAATGAGAATAATCTTACTAGAAATTTCCATGCAAAATTTCAGAATGATTGGTTAAAAGGGAGCTGAGTTTTCAAAGAGAAAGTAAAATTGAAAGAGGAAAAAGCTGGAAATAATTTTACTCGAGGTTAATTTTATCGATGAAACCGCCAATAATTCGGAATGGAATAATTCCAAATTTAATTATTATACTCATTTGACCCCTCTTTAGCTAAAATCAACCTGTGCAAGCAACCCTGAAGCTACATTGCAAAGATTTTATAGAAANTATTTGACCCCTCTTTAGCTAAAATCAACCTGTGCAAGCAACCCTGAAGCTACATTGCAAAGATTTTATAGAAATATAAAATGCTCTGTGCTCGGTATCAGCCTAGAAATTTATCCGCGCATTCTTAAAGTTTTCCATTATGTCATATTGCTTCCCACCATTCTAAAAGTTCCAGGCGAGTATATCGTATCAATTTTCAATGAGGTTAAAGTCCGGCGAACACGTTAGGATAGTGATAGGCGGAATATTATGTACCCGGAGAAAGTTTTTTTTNATGAGGTTAAAGTCCGGCGAACACGTTAGGATAGTGATAGGCGGAATATTATGTACCCGGAGAAAGTTTTTTTTGGGTATGAGGTGTTATATCTTGCGCAATCCTGCATAAAAATACCATTTCCTTGACCCAATGAATTTAAAAAAGAAAATAAGCACCAGGGCAAGTATCCCTGATGCTCAATTAAATTTTTTCTTGTAGTTTCGAAGGGAATAATAGCTAATAGATAAGAGCTAATAGGGACTTCGATGTTAGCTAAAGGCACCCCGAATCCTAAGTATCTTCCTCAGGTATGAAAAAATTAATGAAAACTATGAAAAACTTAGCCAATCATTTACTAAATCATGATNAAGTATCTTCCTCAGGTATGAAAAAATTAATGAAAACTATGAAAAACTTAGCCAATCATTTACTAAATCATGATAATATGACGAAAAAACATCGAGTCTGTCTTTATTTCAATACTTCTCATCGTTCCAGCTAATAATTTTTCATGTAACATAATTGAGAAATTTTCAAACTTTCCCCAGGTGGACCTTATCCCTTAATGTGTTATTCTCAGGGAGGCTTCTGCAGATATTTTCTGAAGCGAATGCTGCCTGGTGAGTTTAGAAAGTTGCTTAGAGTGTCTAGAGTAGTGTTTGGGTTAAAATGGTGCTATAATTGGTGCAACATAATTGATTTGTTGCTCATTTGTCGTAAAGTTAATAATTTGACAATTGGAGAAAGTTTCGGTTTTGCACCTAGTTTCTTCTTTGGGATACGATATATTTTTATTTTTTAAATAATTTCGTATACTCCATTTAAATCTTGCAATTTACTTGCTTAGTTGCTTATTAGAATGCCCATTTTCTGTTTAAAAAATAAATCTTACCATTTTCAAAATTCGACAGTGACTTCCGTTTCCTGATTGTCAATTTCTAGTTNCTGTTTAAAAAATAAATCTTACCATTTTCAAAATTCGACAGTGACTTCCGTTTCCTGATTGTCAATTTCTAGTTTATAATATACACTTGAAGTCATGCAAATATTCAATAGCAAAGCCAGCAATAGCTGTTTAACAGGTTATCTGTCACNATAATATACACTTGAAGTCATGCAAATATTCAATAGCAAAGCCAGCAATAGCTGTTTAACAGGTTATCTGTCACAGATTGCGAAAGTTATTTGGGAAACTAGCTAAAACCGACGATGAAAGTAACCTCGAGTAAAATTATTTCCAGCTTTCTGCTCTTTCAATTTTACTTTCTCTTTGAAAACTCGGCTCCCTTTCAACCAATCATTCTGAAATTTTGCATGGAAATTTCTAGTAAGATTATCCTCATTCAGTGAAATTTTCATACAGATTGGTTAAGAAACACAGAAATCACTTAACTATTCGGTACCTCGAGTAAAATATTTTCCCGAACTGTAGATTTCCAAGAATTGTTTTTCATTCAACTACAGCAACGAAAATTTTAATAAAGAGAGAAAATTCATTTTTTCATCTCGAGAAGGGCGACTGTTTTTCGAGAAATTCACCAACATGATAATTTCAACAACATATAGTTTTGTCACTGGATGCAAGTGAGGAACTCTTATTTAGTGTGCACAGAATTTTAGAACTAAAATTTATTGACAGTTTGCCAATTCCAGTGAAAATTTGAGAACAAGTACTACTTGATGATTAGATGTATTTACTTAATTTTTTTTTGTTATCTCGTGCCGAAATAGCGTGTTCCGCTGCCATTTTAGCATAACTTTAGTGTTCATTTTCTCAGTAACTTAAATATCATTATTACTTAGAATTTTTTACATTTCACTCAAACTAACCTCTCCCAGAGGTGTTTTTATAGTATCCCGATTTTAGTTAATCGTTTTACAACAATTTAATCGTTTCACAACAATTTAATCGTTTCACTACAATGGCGTTTGAATCTTAGAAAAATATTCCGCACAATTTTAATAAGTGAAAGTGTTCAAGACATAATAATAAGTATTTGTTCAAAACTAAATTTTTTTTATGCACAGGCGACTTGGACCAGAGGTGACCGTCGCTAAAAAGGTATAATTTTTAAAATAACAAAAAAATTTTGAATTATTCAAACGCCCCTGTGACGATACTACTAATTAAAGTATGAATATTATGACAAAGACCTCCAAANGTGTTCAAGACATAATAATAAGTATTTGTTCAAAACTAAATTTTTTTTATGCACAGGCGACTTGGACCAGAGGTAACCGTCGCTAAAAAGGTATAATTTTTAAAATAACAAAAATTTTTTGAATTATTCAAACGCCCCTGTGACGATACTACTAATTAAAGTATGAATATTATGACAAAGACCTCCAAANATTTTGAATTATTCAAACGCCCCTGTGACGATACTACTAATTAAAGTATGAATATTATGACAAAGACCTCCAAAGATAATTATCTTGCGGCAAATTCAAGAAAACCTGAAACATTTACGATTGTTGGTTGCTGAGAAACAGGGATACCATCTTTGGCTAAAATGGGGTCGGAAACCAAAATTTCGGCACGATATATAATTTAAGGTTGGCTTCGCCATTATTCTGATTTTAATAGTGTTTGCAAATGTGATTTGCGTTTCAAATTTTCTATGAGCTGCAAGTCGTGACAAATCTTTATTGTTGAAATTGTCGTGTTGCTGGATAATTTACAAAAAAATCTGGTTTCCAAGGGTGAAAGAATGTACTATCTCTCAGTTTTCTTCCTTTTCCCTGTATTTTTCCAAGTTTTTATGTTATTTCTGATACATATTTCACAGAGTAGTTTCTTGTGCAACTTTTTTACTTCAATTATTGATTTAAGATCAGAGTATTGTTCTCAACTTTTTGTTAAATTCTCTCCGTGACAGAACAACTCATTATTAAAAATTACTAAATCCTACGATACTTCCCCGTGCAGCAAAATACCGTTTCGAAACGTTTCTAATTGTAATCTACATCTGTTTAAAATAGTCTCTAGAACGTCGAACGGGAACGTTTATAAATGGCTTAATGGCCGAGCTTGGGAACGTTTCTTAACTGTTGAAACGAGGTAGGAACCGAGATCGGAACCATCTCACAACATTTCCGAAACCATTTTCTTCCGTTTCAGACGTCTCATTATAATTTTTCAAAATTTTCTTAAACGTTGTCTATCATTAACCTGAAACTTTGTTTTCCACTACACAATGATTGTATAATAAAACTATAGAGAAAATCATAGATTTTCACAATTATGCTGGATTTTTAATTGGAATATGTTCATTTAATTATTACTAAAAAATGAGTTTAAGTACAAAATGTCTAACTAAATTGTAGTACTGGTTCCGTATGTAGCTGGTTCAGTGGCTGCTTGAGGAGTAGAATAGGTTAGTTCCAAAAACATTTGAGTTTCAAATCTGTAATGTCTTCGAAAAATTTCGGAAACAACAAATTTTTTCCTCCTATTATCTACTCAACACCACAAACAACTGAAATTGGCGGCTGAATTCTCTCAAAGCACCCATTTCTTATCCTTTCTGGAACGTTTCATAGAATCTATTAATTCTCATGGAACGTTTCTTAATTGCTGTCGTTGTTCTGGAATATTGCTATCCGACAACTAATGTCACTAAAACAAGGACGTTCCTTGAGACAGTTTTGAAACGGATACCTTGTTTCCCTTATTTTACTGAAACTGTTTTTGGTCTCTTGGAACCCAATTTAATCTCTACTTTGGTTTAATTTAGTTTGTATAAAACTTGTACGAAACGTTCCATGCAATCTAAATGAATTGAAACCTATATTAAACCATTATTCAGATTTAATACATTTCTAAATGATTCCGAGCCTCACGAGTCGTTAGCGCGGAAATCTCGCGGATATGCCACAGTTTATAAGTTGAAATTGGGAGCCGACTTTACGATGCGGCTCATACACGATGGCGGTCTATCTGATGTTTCAATAAAACATTCCTGCTGTAAGTGCTGTAAAAATTTCACAGTAAAAACAAATTTTACTNGTCTATCTGATGTTTCAATAAAACATTCCTGCTGTAAGTGCTGTAAAAATTTCACAGTAAAAACAAATTTTACTTTAGAATTTAAAACGTAAGTCTGACTCAAAATAGAACCTCCCTATTAAATGATACGGAGTCCAAAAATATGTAACGTATGCACGAGTGCGGTAAATTCGGGAGCACGGTCTTTTTCGGTTATGGGGTAGCATATTGTTTTGAATGGTTCATTTTAGGTGGTAGACTCAATTAGAAATTGCGTTTTTATACAGTCAATACTTGTTTTAAGAACAAATGGTACAGACATTATGGCTGTTTCACACGGTAAGAGATTCTTGCGGCAAAAGATTAAATTTGTTAATTGCTACCAAATGCAATAAGCATAGTGCGAAAGGTTAGCGCAAATTATCTAAACATTATCAAGTCTAGTTAATCAAAAAAAAATGTAATCCGATAATTCCTGCTGGAATAAAATTTTGTGTTGGAACAATGAAANAAAATGTAATCCGATAATTCCTGCTGGAATAAAATTTTGTGTTGGAACAATGAAAGGTGCAACGCTATTGTTTCAAAAATTACTTTAAGAAAGGAAGCTTTCACTGTCTAACCTTAGGTGAAATAAATGTAGCAGCAATGAGCATAAATTCTTATACAAGGTAATTATTCAAGGTTATATTACTTGTGGACCTGCATAACTGCTTCTTTGCACAAAGGAAGTTGTAACATATTTTTTCCTTGATTTTAGGTTTAAAAATTGATTTATTGCTAGGTTTGCTTAAGATGCAAAGATTACATGGAAGAAAAATATCTCTATTGGATATTTTCATCCTTTGGTGCAGTGCTTCTCTTCTTTTCGAAATAATATTGGGAAATCTCACAATTTTCTAGATTTGTTTGAAGGGATGTCTCTCTGGAACTAAAACTATAATTTAATATTTCTGAAACCCAAATAGTTTCCTCTCTCTCTGCTCATTTTATATGGATAACAAATTTATTAACAATAGCTTATATCGAATTTCACGTAATTGAATAATGCCTAAATTAGTAACCTACATTTGTAGTTAATTTGAATAGAACTCGTAATCACTTGAATTTGTTTTTATGCAACAATTTAACCTAAATATTATTGCAATTTTCAACATCAAACTTTTGTGTAAAGTTTTCTTTAGTATTTCAAAATTTATTAGAAAAGTGTTTTTGAATCTTATTTCCTTCTTTTTGCCTGACCAATTTCATCTGCTTGTTCCCGTGTAAAATCCGTTGCCGACCCGGCATTCTGCACGAATTTTTGTGGCGTGGAAAATACCTACATATGCTTTCTCTAATTCTAAATCTTTCTCTAAATTTTGTGACAAATGCTGAACATAATGTTGCCTAGTTCTCCAGTATATTTACAAAAGACGGAAAGAAAGAAAACAATAAGTAAGGATACAACAGCATACATAATGCAAAATATCAATGTATTTAAATTATTTGAAGTAGTTGTACTTAAACTTTGATAAGTTGGCGCTAAATTTATCCTAACTTATACATTTTGATTTTAAATTGACGTCTTTATTTCGTAATATGTGAAATGTATATGTAATATATTTCAGTGTTTATAATATAAATTACTCGTATTAAATATTATCGAAAACAAGTAGCGAGTTTGGGCATTGAATTTAGTAATTAGAAACGCAATGAACGCATTTAGCATTCAAGTCAGAGAAGCTTCTCAATAATAATATTCATAGGTAAGTTGGTTACTTGGTTCAAAATTCGAAATGACAAATTTCATATCGTCGGGCAATTCAAGCTTCAATTAAAAGCCTTACACTTATTTAATTTTGAGTTTGAACTAGTAATGCTCCCTCTAGTTATTATGTGTTGCAAACACAATGTATATCTATCTTGTCCGTCGGTCCATACCCTAAGTTACAAACGACTTCACGGATCAAGATGTGGATTTTACTAATAGATAGATGATGCACTAGCAACGAAAAAGTTCGAAGATTAGTCCTATCCATTCGTCAACTTTGACTTAGTTTGCTCAAAGTTTTTCCGAGACTCCAATTTTGTCTTAAGTGATTTTACATGATAAATAATAAGTCGAACGTTTCGAAAACTACTAGATTGATCGGAATGAAGTTTTCATTACTGGGTAGCGCATGCATCAAGCTATTTCATACATTTAGTGTGCATATGTGCCCATTGTACATGCGCAATGAATGTTGACTCCAGAAGGGTGTAAACGTGGGGAAGTGGTCGGTCAAAAATCGGTGAAATGGGGAAAATGGTGGTATATAAGCGCAATACTCACCGCAC